>OZ012707.1:60713657-61171089 GCA_963942595.1 Cylloceria caligata | reverse complement strand
GTAAAAAAAATATTTGTGTATTAAATTGCAGAACTAAACCGTAATGTTACTACAGCAAATTATTGTCTTACAGTAGCAAAGTCGGTTTTGTTGTGGTAACAGATAGTTCCAGTGAAAAAATGTTGCTAACATAACAAGATGGTTTTTTGCCTCTCTATTAGGTAAACAAATGAGGTACAGTAACAAAATTCTTGCTGTTTCAGTATATTTTTGTTCTCTTTGAAGGACCTCGCAGAATAAATTGACAACAAAAAATACAGCCATCTTTGACACGCTCAAATAAATTCAACTGAATAAAAATATTTGTGAATTAAAGGTTTCTTCTCCAAAATATATTTAAATATAAGTAAAGCATTTTTTTTTGCCAAATGCAATCGACAGGAATAAAAATCTATGTTTAAGTTAGATAACATTTATGCAAAAATATAAATATAAAAATATGAAAACTCATTAAAATACGATGATTGTCGGTATTTATTTGTTTCTCTATTGTCTCGGAGATATAATGTTTGTTTCGAGCAAAAACAAATTAGGTTCACGTGTAGCCTGATAATACGTAACCGAACCTAATTTGCTTTTGACGCAAATATTAAACATTTCTAAGCCAATAGAAAATCTGTAATTGTCTGACTCAGTCTGTGTGTTACACCACCTTAGGTTAAAGTGACAACTGTGATGCAGTATTTTTTCTAAGGGTGCTAAACATTACTGAACTATGACCACTGCGGAACTGATAAACACATCAGGTGAATCTTGTTTCCCAGAAATGTTCGGCAGACTTGAAAAAATTAGCAATCAAGTTTTCGATACCGATCGGGGCTAGGGAGGGTGAGAAAGCGGATGTATCGCTTCACCTTAAGGTAATGCGATAACGAAAACTGTAATGTACATTTCTCTGCCACGATTGATCTTTCGGATCAAGTAGGAAAACAGTGAACTGCGTCTCTATTTTATACGTCGATAATTTCATAGTTGACCGTTCTCGTCTTTTGTCCAAGGGATCAATCGTGCCGGAAGAATTCTCGATGAGAAATTTATCCATCGTACTTATTATAATATGAGATTAACAGACAACGCGTAATACATCGTCTTGAGGCGTGAGTGCAAAAAAGAGCGTGTTGAGCTTTTCGTTAAGGTTAGGTTCAACACCAACATTTCACCTCACAACTTTTAATACTTTATTCTCGAAGCCAGATTTTCGGAGATGCTTGAAAATGGGCGGATTCACTGCGTGAATATGGTACGAAATGAGACACGTATTGTCAACATTAGAAAAAAAAATCTACGTGCGATAAAAATGTGTTAAAAATGTTTATCTCTCCGGCACAAGGGGGTCGATACGGCGTCGTTCCGTCGGTAACGAGTTTCCTCTTTTTATAGCGACGAGTTGTGCGTATATCCGAGTACCTGGTATCAATCAGGAGCAGCACCGTGTTATTATTTACATTCGATTAATTGTTTTGAGACTTTCGAAGAGGAACTATGCAACCCAGTCCACGTGTATTAGGTCGTTGTGTAATTGATAGTGAAGGGGGCCACGTTATACACTCGCTCGATTTCTGAGAGCTGTTCTTGACGTGCGGAGGCTGGACTGACGGACGGCCAAAGGCAAGATGAGAGCAAGTCCGTGCTCTCGGCTCGTTGCTGGACGCGGTAGCGAGCTCGCATACTTTTTTTTCTCAGTCGAGAGAGAGAGAGAGAGAGAGAGAGAGAGAGAGAGAGAGAGAGAGAGAGAGAGAGAGGTGCAATTGGGTTGAAGGGTTGTTTTTTTTCTTCTTTTTTTTTACTTTTGTTGGACGGGCGTTCGTTGAAACAACGCACTACCGGGTTGGCAGCTCTGAATATACCGGAATTTCTCTGGTTCATCGTTGTATGTCGACTAGAGAGACTCGGCAAGCGCAACGGAACCGTGTAATAACCATATATACAATGGAGCATCATATATATATATATATATGTATAATACGGTAGGTGGCGGATATGGTGTATACATGTCGAGGAGTAGCACCAGGAACCGTTGGAGGATCAGCAGCCACAGGGGTTTGCTTGTGCAGCTACTATAGTGTTGATGCTGCTGAGGGCAGCTATTGCACCGCAGCAGCCTCCGTGAACGCGCGCCACGTCTAGGCCGGTTTATCCTTATCGGAGCTTCCGGGCAACATAAATCAACGTGTTTACTCGGCAGGTGCAGGAGGAGGAGCTGCTGATTCTCTCTCTCTCTCTAACCCGCTTTACTGTACTAGAGTATAATAGCGAGATATATATATATACATATATATATATATAAACATATATATGTATGTGTCGACGGAGGGACGTGTAGTCCCGAAGCCAGTGGAGAACACCGGCGCAGCCTGAGCGGTCGCACAAATTCGTGGCTAATAATGAGCACTCGGTTTCGACATTGCTCACCGACCAACAGTGCACCGCGTACATGTTGCAGCCCTATTCAACGACTGACCGGTGTTCGACCCCGATCGTTCGCCACACTATCCACCGTTGAGTTCCCAAGCGGGCCATACGCACCCTCTACCCTACACCATGAACAAACCGACTCTCTCCTCTTACCTTGGGTCTTTTGGGGATCGGGCTCCTCTAGGCTGTTCCATTGAATCCCTTGAATGTATCCGAATTCTCGTGGTAACTATAGGCTTGTGTGATCCCTCACGTCTGACGTTTTTCGGAATACCCTCTCAACCACTAAAATCAATTTCCTGTAAATCGATAGAGCGCCTGACTAGCCCGACGTATTGGGCTTTTATATACTACATATATATATAACTTATTGTGCCGCATCGTACGCTATACGGGGGTCGTAGAAAGCCTCCGCGTCCTTTTTCCACTTTCAACGCTGAGGGATACTTCAGGACCTCAAAGTTTCTCGTATTGGAACGTCGCAATATAAGTTTGACGTTCACCGTGTCCCAATGGAGTGGATTTTTTGTTAAAAAAATGATTTCTTTTCCCTTTGTTGGTATAGTTCTGGTCGTCACACTGATATACTATTTCCGTATTGCCTAATAGCGCAGTATGTTGGAAATACTGTATCGGAAGCTACTCAGTAAAAATGCAATACTCCTAACGTGGGGGATGATATTTTATTTCTCAAATCAAACGTGCAATTAATCGATGGACACGCGCAGTTATATGTGCGATGAGTGGCACGCTGTTTGGTGGATCCAGTGAGTCTGGACGCGATATCAATATTCCCTCGATGTTCAATACCGTAACGCCCGCTTTGAAATTAGCGATATCGCGATATTAACGTTCCACGTTAATTGGCGCGAATTCATACGTCCGGGTAAAAAACTATTCACCGTAACCCATCGGCACGCTGCTCGTACGATCCGCTCCTGCTCTTCTTGCCACATGCATACACATACGCACTCTTCATCCATTTGTCTTCCATTAATCGGATAAAAACACAAAAGCTGCTGCATGCTCGCCTGTTGATTTTCCCCTTGTGTATATATATATATCTTCCCAGTGCAATCCACTCCTCCGTCGATATACCGCTGTGTATGCATACATGTATTTCGGCCGCATATGCCCGTTGCGTAGTCGCCGTTATACTCGGTTTATTGGAAAGCGGATGAATCGACGGGACTTAATAAAAATGCAATTTACCGGATATATCATTATAGCTTTTCTTCACTCTTGTACACACGCGCGGTTGTTTATTTTTTTCTTCATGCTTGTACGAAGTCACAATGAGACTCTTCATATTGTATTGAATATGGTGTATGTGGATTGAATCACAAATTATTTTTCAAGCTTAAATAAATGTTTGACGAACGTATAGCAGTTTTATCAAATTACTTTTATAGCAGAGTCACATGTCCTTTGTGACAGGTTTTATTGAATTACATTTATTACTTACTTAGAACTTAATCGCCATAACTGATTTCATTTATTGAATTTATCATCAACTCCTTTTCATATTGGATTTATCATTAACTCTTTTTCATTTCTATGCACACTCGCGCTTTCCTTTTTGTCACGCTATCACGAAGTCACAATAAGGCTCTTGATATTATGTTGATTATACTACGCGCGGCTCGTGTAACGAATACAATGAGAAGTTTTAATTATGTCAACTTATCTTTTTAACTTGTCGTCGAAACGCTGCGGCGCGTCTATTGATTTTTTTTTTTAGCTTTGAGTGTTTGAAAAAAAAATATAACAGATTGAGATACTTTTTGACACGTTTTTTCTAATGACGTACACTACTTTTTTAAAACTTGAAATTTATAACTGTAATTCGGTATAACAACCGAATTATTTGATGTTTAATATTGTTATAAAATAAAAATAAAAATAATCGAAGAATATTGATCTTTCGAAATAGTGAAACGTGTTATTGGTATGCAATCCTATACGATGCATTATTTAATTCATAGGAGTTATGTCCAATTCTTTAATATTAATGTCTTTTTGTATATTTATTTTTATCATTGTAAATTGTTACCTGACGCACTTTTCACATTTATCTTCATTTTTCCAAACGTATAATACCTGCATCATATAGCCCCGGTCTGCTAAGTACATATATATATATAAATTTCCCAATTACACTTTGCCATTAATCTTGCTCCTCTTCAACGTTTCTCTACTTCTGCTTCAGCTTTTATGTTTTTTTTGTTGTATATCCATTAACTTCTATTTTCCCTTATGCTTCGAGTAAGCGAGACCAAAGCCCAGCACCAGCAGCATCAGCGTTAGCAGCACCAGCAGTAGCACCAGCAGCCCTGTGCCATTACCTGGGGATAGCTGGGAAAAATCAAGAACCTTAAATCTCGTGGCCCGGACTGCTGGTCAGGCCCGCGGTATATTGCAGAGCTCACTCCGCGCACTCACTTACTCACCGTCTCTTCGCGTGGCAGCGTCGCCCTCGGCAGCCCCGTCCCTCTTTCACGTTATTTTCTTTTCTTCTTCTTCTTCTTTTTCTTCTTTTTTTTTTAAAAAGGCTCCAGCACACCCAACATTCATCTAGCAGCGTTCATTTCTCCGTATAATATATACGAGGCGCTACGGTATTCCGCTCGGCTTTGAGCTTTTTTCCACAGTGGTGCACTTTCCATCTTTTTCTAACATTGTCCGTACGAATGAGACTTCGCTCGGAGCACAACGACCTTCCCCTTTAAATTTGCGAAACCTACGATTTAAAAAACCCAACGAATATCTCATTTGGCTTTACAATACGATGTATATAGGTATAAGAGAGAATAAATGTTTGTTCGAAAGGATTACTTAGTTTGTCATGAGAGATTAATGCGTTGTCGTGGCAGGAGCACTCACTTGCCGATCCATTCTGGACGGGTTATAGCCGCTGGCTCTGGCCATGTTCCTGACCAACTGCATTAGCCGTATGCGCCTCAGCGTTCCTGAATCCCCACTTCCAGTCTATACGTTACGTACGCGTACATTCGTCCCTTCCATTGTTCAAGTATGTACTCGTCTTGCCATAAGGACCATCTTGTAACGCTACCTCACTGTCGCACACAATATACTTCCTTGTACCCGCTGTATTTCCTGCTCTCGACATGAAATTGGCGTGGTCGAGTTTATAAATATAGACAGCGCTTCTATTACGCTACCATTACTACGGGTTAAGCCGCATCTGTTGGGCGCTGATTATTATTTTAAAGCTACTAACGATGCCATTCTTATCGAGCTAAATTTCATTAAAGATTTACAATTTTCATGAAATTGCAATACTGGAACGAGCGTAATGTACTCAAATATGATTTTACAATAAAATCGAATGATTATACGCATACCCTGTTAACAATCCAGGGTGTTAATGCTGATTGGTGTAAATTTGATCGGTATTGACACATTTGGTGTTAATAGTAACACATTTCACAGTGTTCAATTCACACGAGTGATTGTCGTAAAATTGCTTGGTCTCACCTCAAAACTTTGAACATACTTATGTTCGGTATTAGTAAATGAAAATTAATACAATTTTAGCAATCAATGTAGAATTATGGAACGAACAAAATCCTAAATTATCATTGACTTTCATTCACGCAATTTGAATTCAAATGTGTTGAAAGTTTTGAGGTTATAATGCTAATTAATATCAGCTATTGAACACCGGTTATTGACACCGGTCACTGACATCGGTCATCAGTGTATACTCATGTGGACATCACGCAGGGTTCATGTTATCACCGGATTTTTAACAGTATATGAGAAGTTTTTATCATGTCAGGCCTACAACAGTCAACGAGTCTATCATTGTCGTCATTAATTACACTTTTTGAGGACAATTTTGCGGGTTAGACATGCCAGAGGGACGAAGGGGGCTGCTCGGTTCCCTTGCAACTTTGCGCCTGGACCCCCGACATGCTCTCTGCATGCAACCATATTCACACATTCATTCACATACCAACATGCACACAATGTGGTATATTTTGGGTAACGCTGAATTAGTCTAAAAATTTTCCCAGTTTGGCAAAAAATTGATTGAAAAAGAAATATTGAATTCCAAGTTGCGCAATAGATTCACAATACGTTGGGGTATTATTTCCGTGTCTCGACAGTGCCTAATTCATAGCCGACATAAAATGTCTCGTGTATCCTAAATCATAATACAGCTAAATAAAAATAATATTTCGAAAAATAATAGCTATATCGACTTTTAATTTTCTATAGGTTCTTGCCACCTCGGGAATCATTCTATCCTCAATATAACGAACAACAATTGACGATCGTAACCATCCAGGTTATATTTTACTGGTTACGTTCTTTCTACATAAAAAAAAAAGACTTCACATGTTTCGGTATATAAAATTATTTTTTTGGTATTGGACACAACATTAATACACGTATTGCGCAGATACAGATACTGCGAGTGAAATATATAAAATAATAAATAGTAAATTACTTCGCCGATAAATGAATGAAGAACAAAATATTTTACTTAAAAACATTGCTGGCGGATAATGTCCATTTTAGATTTCAATTATTTTATTTTTATAACGATTTCGAATGACACGTGACTGAATACATTCCGTAACGAATCCAAAAAAATTCAACTAACGTCGCATGTGGGAACACGTGATACTGGATTATGCGTCATGTGCATTCCGTACTGTGTTAGTTGGGTGTCGAATACACACTGGCATAATTGTCCTAGAGTGTCGAGAATGCTCTATTGGCATAGCATAACGTTAGTATCCCTATGAAGGCATTGTTTGCAAACCAGACCAAGGTATATATTGTATATTGCTCCACGAAGAGACATACTCGTACGTATCGAGCTTCAGTTCACTATAGCGCGATTGGCTGTGCTATGTCGTTGCATATCTACTTCCGAGTAGACTCGCGTTGGCTTCTTGGCCCGTTTCCGTTTGGAGAAGGTCCATCGTTATTTCCAGGAAAATTCTCTCTCGGTTATTCTCGCGGCTTCTTCTCAGAAATTGTTCCGAGCACGAGTCTTTTTCACCTACTCACTCTGCAGTACATGGAATAAGAGAGTGAGAAAAAGTCGAAGTGGAGCCAGGTTTTCTTCGAAACTGCGGTATTCGCCACGACGTCGAAACGTTATTTAATTATTCATGATTCGAGTCCGAAAAGAAAACATTGCATTCGTATCCCCAACTGGAGCGCAACGGCGGTTGTTCAAGCTTTTTCTTCTACCCTCGACGAGTCGAAGTTGAAGTGGGCACGAGAATTAACCATGATTAAAATGTTCACGAGAACGTATATACATATATTTAAAATAATCAAATAAACAAATAAAAACTACTAGTTGTTCGACGTTACAGCAAAGTTCACGTTAATAATAATAATAATTATTATTATTATTATTGTTTACCTTTCCTACAGAGCATACCATTCAGGATTCTATTTTTCGAGATCTTTGTTGTGAATTCCGTTTGCTGCGGACTTCTTGGAATGGCGAATAGCCATGCCAGCAGGTTGTATAGTTCACCATTGGCAAACTATGGCGTCGGGCGGTAGGTGGGCTGGTATGTACAAGACGGTGTGCTACTTCGCTTTCGACTTATACAATACGAGAGCTGTATATCGCGATTACTAATACCACCAGAACTCGTAGTACATACATGTATTGTCGGGACCCTTAATACTCGGGGAGCTCTTTACGAGAAGCCGAGCTGCGTCGTGCAGCTGTCAGTAGCAGCATTTATTGTTAGTTAACGTAGAGTTTCGTTGGCTTCGTCGGGCACCATAAAATATAGGTACGTATTCTTATATAAATTAAATATAGCAACACATAGTCCTCTATAGTATCGTATTTTGTGATCGGTAAGATGTATCGAACCATAAGACGAACACCAAATATATTTTTTCATGGAAATCCCTGAATTAATTTTATGGGAATCCCCGATTTGCCACGTATCATACTTAAGTTCGGACTGTAAGACACACTTCGGATCGTAGAACGTACCTTAATTTTTGGTCGACATTTCAATATAAAAAAATGCGTCTTATGATAAAAAAATACGGTACTTAGTATAACAACACATAGTGTGCTATTTGATAATAAGTATTTATAGTAAATAGTACATTTGGTGCTATACACACAGTGGTATACCGTACAGAGTAAGTTTTTTATCTTGAGACATCGAAATATCGCAGTAACTTTGAAATTTTTAATGGGAACCACATTTTCTTATTGCAGATTTGAATTCTTCATGAAAAATACGCAAGTTTTATTGGAAAAATTTCTTTCGTACGAGACACATGGCGCTGGAATAAAAAAAATCAAATATTTGATTAATTCAAGATATGCGCTTTGAATCGAAGATAAGGAAGTACGTGTTGAATCTTTTCAGGAGAACAATTGATTGTGCGTAATTTCACCTCAATCATCTTCCCCCTTCCCCGGCGTGGGGATGAAAAATTAGAAAGTTCAATTTCATTTTTTAAACGTAAGCTTCTCATTGCAACAACAACTATGAAAACATTCAATGAATGGGGGGGAGGGGGGGGTGACTGAAGTGAAATTACGCACAATCAATTGTTCTCCTGAAAAGATTCAACGCGTACTTCCTTATCTTCGATTCAAAGCGCATTTCTTGAGATAATCGAAAATTCGATATCTTGCAATTACAGCGCCATGTGTCTCCAATCGAAAGAATTTTTTTTCAATAAAACTTCCATATTTTTTCATGAAGAGTTCGAATCTGCAATAAAAAATAGGAGTTCCCATTAAAAATTTCAAAGTTACTACCCCTCCCGCCCTCAGAGCTTGGGGTGTGGGCTGATTTTTACCGGGTCAGTTTTCTTCTTCGAGATCAAAAAGTTTTTATTCTGGATATTTTTTTCATGCCTATTTCTTGCGATATTTCTATGTTTCAGGATAAAAAACTTACCCTGTATAGTACATCAGACACTATATACGTATAAATCCTATATAGGTACGTGCTGGAGAGCAACGCTGAGGAAAGGGTGCAGCGAGAAAGGACGCGCGGGGGAGCAATGGGAGGAAAAGGAGTACGAGTTTAGAAAGCCTGCGAGCGTTCCGCAGCACGGGTCACCGCCGTCACAGAACAATACAACCCTAACACCCGCGTGCACGAGCTCCTTGCTGCTGCTGCAAAAGCGCGCCTCATCCTTCCTCCGCTGCTCGCACGTACTACTTCTTTACTACTGTGACGGTATACAACCTTATACCACTGCTCGTTTCTCCGCTCGTTCCCCAGTCTCTACTTTGCTCTCTGCCCCCCCCCCCCCCCCCACCTTGCTCTATCCTCTACCTTCGCCGCTCCCCAAAACCCCGGGCTGCAGCCATCAGCCAGCTCTGGCAGAAGCTTTTCCTCGCAGCCTACACTCACAAGAATCGTAACTACCAGTAACAGCACCAGCCAAGACTTTATTCTCGCACTCTCCTTTTTTTTTTTACTCCTTAGCGAAGCTCCGCGCCCTCTGCACTACTCTTTTGCTTTGCCCATTTCCATCGGCATTATACGCCGTGGCCACGAAAAGAAATGAAAACATGCACGTCGATGTGGGAGTAGAGAGAAAAAGAGCTCTTGGACAACAAAGGGAGAGACTGAGCGAAGAAAAGGAGTTGGGGAGAAGAGGGCTGGTGCGTTTGGCGATGGTCGTGTCTCGGGACCGAATATACTCTGGTTTTTGCCAAACCTTCTAGCGCGCACAAAAATATACCAATGAAACTTTTGTCTTGTATACATTCCCGGCATATTTCTCACCGTTCTGAGCCAAGAGGAGGTTTTTCAATTCATGAGCTATTTCGGGCTGAACATATTTTCGCAAATATTTCCTTGTGATCCCATCTTGCTATATCTCACGATTTGTATCGAAGGTTATGGAGGCTGTACTTGCTTGGAATAAAGTAAAACTTTAGTAGAAACAAACCTGGCCATGTGTTGTTATTTCTTTTCTAACGTAACTTTCGATTAGTAAAGAAATTGAAAGATTAAAAGAAAGAAAGAAAACAAATATATTTGCTGACTGCATTTGTATAGCATCTAATAAAAATACTTCGCATAATTTTTTCGTCCTTCCACAGTTGAAGGGCTTAAATGGGTTCATTTTTAATGTACTTTTAACGTCTTATCTGCATACAATTTTTTCGCAAATTACAAACACGAGATAACTCATTGAAACCTTTACTTCGATTGGATCTTCGTTGAATTTGGGTGAAAATAGGCATAAGGTTGATTCGTGCAAAAAAACTTTTTATCAAACGAGAATCGACAGTTGGATTTACTAGAAACAACCGACTTCAAACCATCTCAGCTCGGCTCTGCTATGTATCGGTTGGAACTCGGTTGATTCTAGTAAAACCAACTGTCAATCACCGACAATCGGACAACGACATTAGCATTGGTAACTCGAAAGATACAGCTTTATGCATCTTTATCTGAAATGACATTTAACCTTTGGCATGTTATTTAATAACCGCTTTATATATATACCGATTGCTCCTCAATCAAAACCTTCTGTAAACAACTTTAAATGACTCTGTTCAGTGGAACTTATTAAATGATCAATTTATCGCTGTACCCTGAATCTGACTTGTTTCCCCTTCAGCAAACTGTTCTCCAGCATCCAGAAATTTTACGGGAGAAAAAGGGAGTTTGACTGCCGGGAAAGACTTATTCAAGCGGAGTAGGAGTCATTGTTGGGTGTCGTACATCAGCGGGTAGTCTAGCATACGGATGACATTGCGTACGAAACCTCGCGATGGCAGGCCATGTATACAATTCACGTGCGCTGGCTCGGTGCGAGCATAAGCAAGACTTCTGCTCGTTGTAGAACTAACGCGATATATAGTCGTTCATGTAGCATACAGGAATAACAGAGAGCCAGAAGGGACAAGGGAGAAACGGTCGCAAAATACGGCCACCCAGAGGCAAATAAATTCTGGTCACGCAACATAATGTAAGGGGGTAGGAGCGTCTAAATCTTCGTTAAGACGGCGCTCCGCTGCGCATTGCGGGACAATGTGGGAAACGTGAACAATAAGAGAGAGAGAGAGCAAGAGAGAGAGAGAGAGAGAGAGAGAGAGAGAGAGAGAGAGAGAGAGAGAGAGAGAGAAAAAAAGAAAAAGAGAAAGAGCAAACTGCTGCAGGCTGCAATGGCAGCAGCGAAGCCCGAGGCGGGAGTGGAGACGTTGGTTGTATGCCGAGACGTTTCTGCTGGCTGGCTAGCTCGCTCACTCGCGTGGTAGCTCGCCTCGCCGTACGGGTGCCAAGTAAAACTCAGCAAAGTATGGTGAAAAATGGGAAGACTTCGTCTCCACCGCGTCAGCCGCTTTATATCCAGGCGCATGATAACGTCGACGCAGCATTTTGCATGCTAGACCGCTAGGCTTGCTAGTTCCCTGATGCTACCCCGCGTCACCAGCTATGCACTCTACTGCCTAGACTGTATATATATAGTACCTACATGTACCTATTGCACCTATTCGCTCTGGGTAACTATCTCTTCTCTCTCTCTCTCTCTTTCTTGTACAGACTCTGTTTCTCACATATTCTTCCTCAAGTTCTTCTTCTGCTTTCTCTTCCGTTTCGACCTTTTCTCTCATCCTACTTTCCTGGCTCCTCTGCCTCACAGTTTTCTGCATACTTCCGTAAACGTGTAAAACCGACTTTCCAACTATACGGATACCATCACGACAGAATCAATTACCGGATGCTGCGCCGGTGGAGGGGATCAACTTGAGACGGCTGTATTATAATACGAATATATGATGTTCGGTGTAGCACACGGCGTAAATACAAGACAAGCATTTCCACACGCATTCTCGTACATAAGTGGTCGCGTGGTTCCGCACAATGCTATCGCCTACGTAGCAGGAAGCTTCGATGAAAGATATCGCACTGGAGGGCGCGCCCAGCGTTATGTGTCTCACTGAGCGGAGGTTGTGTACAACTATAATTAATTGAAGATACAATCGTTAATTAATACTCGCGTGCTCTTCTCCGTCTCTTCGGTACATCTACCGAGTAAAATAGAGCGTTGGAGCGAAAGAAAGGTGCTTCAAAGAGAGGAGAAACCAATCCAGAGAGTGTCCCTGGAAGTCGGAAGTGTGTTCTCTATTCGAGAGTCAGAGGGTCGTCGGGTGAAGAGGAGCGATAGAGAGAGAAAATTGGAAAGGATCGAAGACCGATATACTACGAACATATGTACATATGTGTATAAATATATATACCATATATATACTGACATACATACTATAAAATATATACGCTACATATGTACGGAGACAGAGAAAGAATGAGGGAGCACAGTAAGGAGACTGTTTGCGAGACTCGATTCGAGACTGCGGAGAGGTAGAATATATAGTAACTGGAAATTACTGGGTGTGTTGGATCGGCAGAGGTGCGGTGCTTGGTGCAGAAGCTAGAGCAATAGAGAGCGACCGGAATGAAGTGCGAAATCGGCACTAATTGCGAGCACCGAAAGTGAGCGAGCGACTAACGGAAAAAAAAGGAAAAGTACGAATCTCCACCGCAGATGCTATAGGAGTAGGCAACAAAAGGGAAAAAGAGACTGAAATAAAAGACAACTAAGCGAATCCCAGGGGTAATCGCTTCAGTTACAATCGGTAATACCGAATGCAGCGCATGATGCGGTTTCACCCCTGCTTCTAGATCTCACTAGGAGTGAGATCGCTTACTCCGAGGGTCTTGTGGGATTCGTTTTTTACGTATTTAAGTGAGCTTTTTAATTTTTATTACGTGTTTGTTTACACTGTTAAAAATTCAGGGTGTTAAAGACGATTAGTGCGGTGTTTTGATTACTGTTGATCTGTTTGGTATACATATTAACGCTTTTAACGGTATCCAATTTACACATTCGATTGTATTATGATAATTTGGCCCCACCTCGAAATTATCAAAATATTTATATTCGGGATTAGTAGATGAAAATCGATAAATTGTTAACAATCAATGCAGAATTGTGCCACAAATTGACTTTGTCAAAAACGTCATTGAGTTTCATTCTCCTATTTTTAAGTAAACGGCGTTGAAAGTTTCGAGGTTATAAACCAAATTGACACAGGATATGGAACACAGGCTATTTATGCCATTAGACCGTGTAGATGCATATGGACATATCACATGGCTAATTTTAACACCGACTTTTTAACAATGATATTACGATTAAAACAGAGCGGTCGTCTTATTGAAGAATATCATCATGAGGCATGTACTAGCATTTCGTCAATACCAAAACAAATTATTGTACTAGAGTTGCCACCGTCCAGGGTTCTTCCCTCTATGACGAATTCCCCTTCGTTGCGGCTACAGCTATCTCCTTCATTGTAATCTATTCGCCAAGGTCGAGAGAAACTGCAAATAAACATGTTGCCAATACAGCTTGTATCTAATTGAGTTCCCAGTGATGATGCGTGCACTCTCCAACACGACCACCAGGTGTGCTTAGGGCAGCACCTGCTCTCGGTGCGGGTACTCGCCCTAGGTGGCTACTCACCGAGCAGTAAGAACCACGAGGGAGTCGTACTCAAAGCCGAACACCGCAAGCCTACTTATCGCTGAGAGGTGTTGGACATGAATTAATTAAAGGTAGAGTCTGAGCCACCAGAATTACAGAAAAACACTTGAATATATTTTTTTATTGGCGTCGCTCGGAAATTTTACTCGTGTCCGCTACGTGCGAACCCGAACCTCATCTTCTGAAGCACAATTCTCTCCCTGTTAAAACAAAGTATTTAACGTTTTATAAGTCACAGGTTACCTCCGCTCTGTTGCCCATGGTTCCATCTCGATACGGTTTCAAGCAGTGTGACTTATAAAGGTTTAAGCCATACAGTACACATCTTCGTGTTTTAACTGCTTGGAACCAAGAGCGTTACTGTATTTATTCTTCACATTCAATGCCTTTTCCAGATAGGCATGAGCGATCTGTAAGTTTGCGCGAATGCTAATACACCTGTGCACCGCTCTGCTCAACGTTCACGTACTTTGTTCAGGATTATCATTCGAAGAGGAAGCCAATCGTCGGAGAAGTGAAATTACAGGAATTCGTTGTTGTACGGTAACTGGTGAGAATATGAAATCGGTTAAATCATGGTAACTTAAATTACGGGGATCTGACATAACAACTAAGACTCAGCTGATGCGATAGGAAAGAAATTTATACCGCAGATATCCTCCGTGGAGTTCCGAAGCGACAGAATGAAATAAAGCACAATTACTAAGTAAATCTTAGAGATAATGGCTTCATTTACAACGAATGTTTCCGAAAGCGCATCAATTCCATCTAGCATGGTGGGACCCACACTAGATGCAATTCCAAAGCTTTTATAGCATCTATTTATTTTCAGTCACATTGCTCTTGTGGATATCGTTAATCGTGCCAATTGAACGGCACCATTATCTACAATTCATCATTGTTGCACTGTAATCAAAATATAAAAAAACAAAAATAATATGGTGGAATGATTCTTCATCGTACATCTTCTTGTTTTCTATTAAAAATCTCGTTATAAGGGTTGAACGCACAAAGTCACAACGGAGGTTGAGACGGCAGCATTGAAAGAGCGAAGCAAATGTCGGATATGGTGGTGGTGGTAGTGTCACGCATTAGGAGGTCGCCCTCCTTGTTCTGCGGCTAGCGAACCCTCCAGGCTCTCGTCGTACGTTTCAATTTGTCCCCAGCCTCTGATGTAACCGCGCCGGTCTCATTAGTCGAAGGGGAAAGGAGCAAGCAGCAGCAGCATCAGCAGTAGTGTGCAGTAGTCGTAGTATGTACTACTGAAGTATTCGGTGTACTGCCGGGGAAGGAAGGAAGGAAGGAAGAAACGAGACGACGAAGACGATAGTCCCTGCCTATAGCGTTCCTTGTCTCGCACAACTTCCGGCTTAGCCCTTTCTCCTTTTACAATCAACCTTACTACGGTGGTTCCGTGCCATGGGTATATAGCGCTTCTCTCGCCTCGTTCTTATAACAATTCTTTCCTTGGCGTCGACGTCGTCACTGTTACACAAGATTTTTGGCTGCTCGTGCAGATCGTGCCGAGTGAAAAGCAACATCATCTCAAGGGGGAGTGAAACATCTATGAGTGCGAAAGATATAAAACCAGTATGCCGCTCACGGCGGTGTGAGAGAGAAGCGTTGCATCCGTGTAATCATAGAGGTTTCGCCTCCCCTTAAAGAGAACCCTGTACCAAGTTACATGTACTACGTGAAGGTGTGCGCGTGGGATATCACCATAGAGATCGTGTTAGCGCGAAAGAGAGAGCACGCCAGTTGTCAAGTGGTAAATCGTGGAATTACTATTTCGCCTCCCTTTAATGGAAGTCGTCATAGTCATAGATATTGATTCGCTGTATGGAAAGCAAGGCGAACAAACAATTACTATGTCGTACCTTGTCGTTCGAAAAAACTGCGGCATCAGCTACGCAATCTGTATGCTACAAATTAAACTTCTATCCGCCTTTCGATTATTTTCTACCAGCCACGATCACTAATCTCGCAGTCGCACGCTGTTATTGTTTTTTCTTACAAATACCGCATGGCTCTAGATTACCGTTAGAAATTGTAATAAGCACCACTCGTAGAAGATTTTGTTGAAATTATATATTTTTGGTATAAATAATCTTTCTCTATAAATGAAGCTTACTTTATTAGTTAAATTCAAATTTCGTATAGGACCAATATTGGGTGGTTGTAGATGTTTAATTTGACAAAGCTCGGCAAAGGATTCTGTTATGTTATGGCACAATTAAAATTTTAAAAGTTTTTCACCGTTTATACTTACAAAATTTTGACGAAATCAGTTCAAACTTCAGTCACGTATGTAATATTATTCAGAGATATTTGGTAAAAATCGATACAGGGGTTCGAATTTTATATTCAAAATTACCGAGGATTAAAAAGATAGAAAGCCTCGTAAATTATTTGCGCAATTGATAAAAAATTTCTTATATAACTTACACGGTAAGTTCTCGTTATTGGCTACAATTTTAGTTGAAACATATTGAAACAATGAGATTTTATCGGTACTTTGAATTTTCAAATATCTTGGTCATTCAATTTTCGTTAAACTTCAATTTCTATATTTTTTTAAAAATAATAATGCAAAGTAAAACGTTGCCATTATTTTTCATGTTTCACACAGTTTTCTCTATAAAGAACCAAAAATTATTCTACATACTTCCTCTTTGATGTGACTTTGTGAGAAATGAAAAATAATGAGAAAGGAACGTGCAACGTGCTGCTTTGCATCTTTATTTATAATTAAGATAAAACTTTTTCATGGAATTGTATTTTATATTAACAATTGTTAGTATTATTTTGATATATAATAAATCTACAAATAAATTTTGCTTAATATCTTTTAAGTATCGAATGATGCATAGAAAATTATTTTTTTAATTCTGTGTGTGCCTTAGCATTATTATTTGCAATTCAATGTCGCCCACGTCTCTCGTGTATTAACCCCATGACAGGTATTAACGTTATGTCGCTATGTCGCGTCGATACGCTACCGACTTATAGACGCAATTCTATCGCCGAAGCGGTTAACGGCACGGATTGTAGTGAACTGTTTATTTATCATACATTAAAGTTAATCAACGGGCTTATTACATTTTCTTTCGATAATAATATAGGTTTGAATAGGTTTTAGATAAAAAAAAAATAATAAACATGCAAACACGATTTAATTTTAATGTTAATTTGGAAACAGACATGAGCCATCCGCGGGAGGGGCTTCAACAATATATGTTATACCGATCTGGTGGTAATCCATGGTCCGCCGTATATATGCTGTGCTGTATAAGCAATTAAGCATGTAATTATACGAGACGACAGTCTGGCGCATGCTCAAATCCACAAATTCATTCAACACCGACCGCAACGCGAATCACTGTCATCCAATGCAGTTTATGCGATGGGTGTATATACCATTATACAAAATATACCGCAGTACAAACGGAGAGAGACGTCAAGCGCTGTCATATCCTGTAACGATATTCGAGATCTCCCGCAGGATACGTAAAAACATTTCATTCTTTGATATCACGTAACGTAACGTATTATATTGTGTGAGTGACATAAAATTATAACAGTGTCCAATGCAGAATCGAGCGGATGTTTGTACAATGCGCATTTTGATATTTCATTACTGCTATACAGAGTGATTCAGAATAAGTGTTGAGTAATGTAAGCGGCCGTATATGAATATAAATCGTGAGGGTTGCGAGTGGCTACAAATCGGCCATCTCCAGGACACGAAGGGACTCCTGGGGAAAGAATTCTCACTTATTCGTTTACGTTTCGGTCTCTCCATGCGGACTCTCTTCAGAAATTTATTTTATCCTGTAAGTTCGTAATAAAAAATACGTACGTTGCGATCGGCAGAATATCGCTTTTGGGAGTACCAGCAGATTAAAAATGTCCCCGCTACGGGGACACCGACCGCAAATGGTTAAACAAGAGTCGCGCACGATGCACTGACAAACGCTGAAAATAGTTCATAATTTATAAACCGCACAGAAAGTAAACGATTGATGGTTGCTTATCGACAACGTATTAACATTCATTGAATGATTATATTGATTTCATGGTTCGTTCAACATAATTTTTTGTTGTGACCACACACACTTTCTTTTTTTATAATGAACATAAAGGATGAAATAAAGTTCTGAAAGGGGTTCGCGTCAAGTGACCGAAACGTAAATACATACATCTTTGACCAGAAACTCTTTCACATCCTGGAGATTATCGATTTGTAGCCTCCTGCAACCCACACGGTTTGGATTCAGAATAGTTATCAATTTTAGCTCTACTAGACGATAAGTATAGTTGACCTGAATTAAACTACTTAATTTTGTTACTTTCTCATCACGTACGAAGTAAGTAAAAATAGACAGTATTGTAATAAAAAAAATGTATTGCCAGATTAATTACACCATGTTAAGAGTGTCCTAGATAAAAAAAAAAGCATTTACCGATTTCTGTCGGTCTGAGTGTCTGTCTGTTCGAAACACCAATCCCTGTTGGCTCTTCAGCTGAAACTTCAAAAAAAAAAAACAAATGAAGGTTAATTTTTAGTCCGCAGATTGATTAAAAAATTATTATTCTTGAGTGATTCAATACAGCGGTGCCTTCGTACCTCGTGGCATCACTCAAACAAAATAAAAGCACGTTGGGTATTTTACTATGCACAATGCACATATTATGCTGTAAAATGTTATGCGCTCACGCCAAAACCAGTTACGTGCCGTAGGTTTCATCTCCAGCCAGATCTTTCCGTAGAAGATAATATACACAAAATACATGAAGGATTCATTTATTTGCAAAATCACAAAACTGTTAAAATATTAGAATAAAGAACTTGATCTGGAGATAACATCAAACATTTATTCCACATATTACAATTATAGTTACAAGTTCACCAAGTTATTATTCATATTAATACACTTTATTATATATTGAAGTTTCGTACGGATCGACCATTACGCACGCTCGCTATCCGTCATTGCCCCCCCTTCCCGCCCCGCCAACCCTATCATTTAACACATCTTTAACTAGGCCTAGGGGCGACTTCAAGAAGAACTTGGAATAATTCGGGCCAGGGGTGCTCCAATGGAGACTTAGAATAACCCAGATGTGGGGAATGGCTTCCAACAGGGGCTAAGAGTAATCCGGACCTAAGGCGTGAGCTCCTTAAAGGGACTTAAAATAGTCAGGGTCAGGGAGGCGTAACTAGGGAGACTTAGATTATCTCTGTCAGTGTCTGCTCATACCTGTATCTGTGAGTATCTCTAATACACACAAGTGAGTGTCTGTGTTTTGCTAAACGACAGCGGTGGCGGCAGTATAAAGAACTTTTTGTAATAAAGACAAACATTCACTAATTCACTTCACGTAATTGAAATGTATGTATATCAAACTACAGGTCGCAATCGAAGAATTACCGAAATGATCATCTTAACCGTAACTGTTACGCATGACAATCGAGGTACTCTAGTTTGAGTCAGTACACCCCTGCACCACTAGATGTATCAACGCCGACTAGCGGTTTTTACTTAACCACTACTCCGCCAGGTGGCGAGTTCACATTCTCACCTTATAAATATTAGAAATCAACACAAGGGGAAAATGGCCGCTTCAAGCCAGGCTGTCGAAAGTTTAGAATCGTCAAAAATTACCAATATTACATGATTGATAAATATTTGTAAGGGAAAGTCTTTTTAGAATGTGAACAGCGGCTTAACTAATGCAGCATATCGTATTAAAAAAAAAATTATAGGTTATGACTACTGGGATGGGATAGTTAACATTTATACACTAGATATAATGGTTTCTTTGAGTTCAGCATCAATCAGTTATTAACACCGATGTTTTTGACTCGGATGAAGATAAATATCAGAAAAATATATTGAATTCAATTTTATTTAGGTAAAATATAAATCCGACAAGAAATATTACATCCAATCTATAGTTCTTTTAAGTGTTTATCGGGGAACATAAAATAGTTAAATATTGAATCAAGTAAATATGTTATCAACTCAATAGAAATTGGACCAATTGGATAATAACTTACGTAATTCAACGAAGTAGTAGTTAGATAAAGGAAAAGCGTATTAGAACTACGGATTTCTCTCTCTCTCTCTCTCTCTCTCTCTCTCTCTCTCTCTCTCTCTCTCTCTCTCTCTCTCTCTCTCTCTCTCTCTCTCTCTCTCTCTCTCTCTCTCTCTCTCTCTCTCTCTCTCTCTCTCTCTCTCTCTCTCTCTCTCTCTCTCTCTCTCTCTCTCTCTCTCTCTCTCTCTCTCTCTCTCTCTCTCTCTCTCCCTCCCTATAATAAAAATATTGACAGATAAGTTGTATAATATAAATACATGTTATTCCAAAGAAAATACGTAACGCAGGTAAAACTTGAAATGTTCTATTTAATGAATTCATGAGAAGTTTCATATTTATTTTCAATCGAGTTATGTAGTATTTATTTTGATATTAGATTTGACAATGGAACGGATACAATAACGATAAAAGGAAAGAGGATTGGAACAAAGCTTAAAATGGAATAGTTGTATAATCAACTTGGCGAGGAGGGTATCTCGAAAGGGTGAAATACTATAGATATCATTCATAGAAAAAAAAAAACGAGCAGTCCAGGCCGCACCGAACCATCGCAGCCGTTTCACGCTACATAAACTTGGTTCACCTGACTCCCCGACGAAGGCAGATGCTTGTGACAGACAAGAACACGATACCACGGACGGGACGTAGTACAGAGACGACCGAGCTGCTGCTCCCTCTGGGTTAAACAGCCCCGTGCACCGCCGTTATACCGCAGCTTCTACCCTTCTGCTGCTGATGCTGCACCACGCTCCAAGTGCAGATGCGTGAACGAGATACGAGCGCATAAAAGACACGCGGTGGGAGGTCTCGCATACATACACTGCGGCATCTCTTGCTTTACAAACTTTAAACGTAATTGAACGTCAACGAGCAACTTAGCTCGAGTACCTCTATCCACCAGTGAACCACCACGACCAAGATGAATGCACTTGAATGCTACTTTTCTTTTTCTGTAATCGTTTATTCGATCATCTTTTTACGAATGCTCGTAACAAATACTCTGGAAATCTTTGAAATTACTTATTTATATTATTATTATCGATAAATTCTACATTTTCTTCGAGGATTGAATATAATTTTTGTATTATTTATACTTTAATTTCCATACTTATTATAACAGTTCCAGTAAATAATGATACTCTTTGCGATAAATTTTAGTACAGTGGGATATTTAACTGTAGGATTATTAAACTATAACTTAAACTTGGAATAATAATTTGCACGATTACTACTACTCATTATCTCGGTGTATCTATGATGTTTCAAAGCCGCAAGTAATATAAATACTTTAATTAACCGAACTGGCTAAAATACGCTATGTCGGATTTAACTCGACATAGGTATGTTTCAATAAATAATTGATAAAGAGCTTTTGAGTTAGATCCCCGCGGCCGGTGTTGTACACAAGGGAGGTGGGGGCTTTATTCGTCATATACCAACCCATGACATTTGCGCACCAGTCAGTAAAATTGTTACAGTGAGTTCGAACGAGAGTCGTATCAACGGGATGAGGAGGCCAGAGGTTACACGAGCTTGTATATCGCTGTTGGGGATGATGGTGGTGCTGGTGCTACTTGTGCTGTTGATGCTGAGCGAGACCGAATAACGTGGTGGTCGACGGGGGTCGATTTTACACGAACAGCGTACAATCTCTATGCATGAGGTTCGCTACCGCTACAGCTTCCTAAGTACACAGAATACGTATTTGCATTTCGGTCTTTGTACCGATGCGATGTGTCCCTGTTAGTTCTCCCCCGAAGCAGTAGGACGAGTCGAGCTCCGCCCTCTCAGAGGCACATTGGATCCTACTTCCAATGTGCAAACCGCAGTGCGGTTCTCCGACCAGCATCAGACACAGACTCTGTCGTCCTGCTCCTCAGCTTCCTCTTCTGCTTCACGATTCTCTAACCCTTTCCTTCTTCTGTACTATCCCCGTTTCAGAACCAACTGTATTTATAGACTTCGGATTTAACCATCGTTTGAGTATCCACTGAAGTTTAGGCGGCGTACAGCATCGATTCCTCTCTTCTCTGAAATGTTTTTCTGGTATATGGATCTTTACGTACTTAAAAATACAAATGGAAAAACATCGAACCACGTCGGTTTGTTCAGCATTCTAACGTAATCGCTGCGCTTCCTGATGTTTTAGAGTTTTAGTCATAAGAATAATCAGAGTTGAGTTTTAGACTCTCGATACGTAGTCTTACTTTTGTATTTTAAAAATTTGGGAGTAAAGGTACAATTCGTTAATAGGGAATAATAGTTGAAAACTTTTTTGTTAATTTATAGATACTTGAAAAAGTATGGGTTGAGTGAAATTAATTGTTGACCCTCTGTATGTAACTGTGTACTCTTTGTAGTATACCTTTTATATTCTAGAAAATTTTATCGCAAATATTTATTTACGTGTATACTTTTTATATCATTTATACAATTTTTTTCGAAAATAAGTCAATAATTGACATTGGAAGATAATTTAAAAAGTGTGTAATTGAAGGACTAGCTTGTAACAACACAGAATCATCATCTGCACTTTGATGTTATTGGGTCGACAATCGAAAAAGTTTTTCTTATAAAGTGAATGTCCCTCTTATCAATGTAAAAATGTACATTTCGAGGACCTTAAAGTTAAATATCGAATTTCTGAGAATTTGAATTTTTATTCTGGTATTAAAGACAAAGAGATCAAATGAAAATTCTAAAGCCGTTGTTTGTCGCGATATACGTGTCATGCTTTGCTGTTTGAAATTACTTGCGACACAGATATGGGAACACAACGGTACCCCTATCGTCCTTACGAGCGTCTAGTGTGTCATACACGCGTTGGAACATGTATCTTAATCCATGGTATATGCTGATAAAGGGGTACACAAGTCGAGTATTCAGGGACTGTGTTCTACCGGCATGAAATTTGTGTGCTGTTATAGATATATTAACGGAACTGCAAGGAAATAATATCGCTGTCGATAGAGATATCGGTTTTGCTTCTTGCGAATCTATGAATCTATATCTATGACTATACGTACAATGCTCCTACCGCTATATGTATACACCTCTCGGGTAAAATTGCAGCAGGAATGTAGACTAGATCGTACGGAGCTTGTAATCCTCTTAAATATCGAGTGATCAGTACCTAAACCTTCTGAATGAACCACGCTCGAGAGACTCAGCGATCACAGCGTGAGCCAATTAGATTTTCAAGAACCAGTGGAACTTTGGTCCAGTGCTTACCGTGGTCACCTCTAAACCTTCAAGGGAGCGATAGGTCGAGGGTTCGATTCTCGATGCCATAATCTTCACGCGGTAAAAATTTATTGACATAAAATATACGCAAAAAATATATATTTGAAGTGATCAAGATTCTGGCGTATAAAATTTATATTAAATGTATTTCAGATACATTTGGCTTATAACAAAAATTAAAAATCTTCCTCAAAAACCTCAACTAGCGTTCGAAACTAAATATCGAAAACTAAATAAAGAGAGATTTTCATATCAGGATACTCAAAAATACTTCTAGAAAGCCGAGAAAATTGTTTAGACATTTTTTTGAACGTGAGTGTGTGCGCACGCGAGCTGTGTGTGTCTGTACTAGATTTGCAAAATTCAAATATCTATAACGTAAGAACTAATTTAGTTAACGAGCTAATATTTGTCACACAAGAAAAGAATTTACGGTCATTTGTTTGTTACGATTGGAGTACTGTACTGTAATGTTGCAGACTAGTGAAGCAATACCACTTCACTTTTTACTGTAATTTTTGTAACAATTCATACAGCGACTGAATATTTGGGACATTTTGAGTTTTTCGAAAATTTCCTGCAAGCGTTTGAACTTCTCGAAATTTCGAAATATCAGGGAACTTTTTTTTACATGCATAGATCATTATTAAATGGCGGTTGTTATTAAATTTCAAGATAATTCACAGATATATTCAGATTTATGAAATTTTTTATTTTTAAAAAAGTATCTGGTCCTTTATATCTTTATAAAAATTTTAGATACCCGGATAAAAATTCTTAAGTAAATAATGTGTTGAATTTCTTCAAAAACGATTAAATCAGTCAAACATTATAGAATTATTGAATTAAAAAAAAAAAAACTATCAATGCAAATCTATTATTAAAAATATGTCAATCTATTAATAATTTCCAGAAATTTTTAGATATCGCGCAAAAATTTTGCAGTTAAATAAAATATAATCAAAGAACAGATATATCATCGAATTCCACGAGATCCGATTCATCAGTTTCGATTGTATAATATTTTTTCATTTTGAAAAAGGATAATTTCCGGTTATTATTACTCCGACAAATGTGGAATTATTGACCGCGGTTAGTGTGTATGGCAGATAAAGAAGCCTGCAGAGTAGAACCTTGTTAATTGCTTCCTTATTATTTTCGTTATTACCGCTCATAAAGCTGCCTCTATGAGAAACTCGAAGCCGATTTACATACTTCTTAAAAGACGTTGCTTTGTTAACGGTATAAAATAATGACAAAGTAATTTGTATACACTGATAAGTGTCTACTTTATAGGTTTTTTATAATTAAGAGAATAAATATACAATATTATCAAGTCTATAAATAATTCGAATGATTAAATACAATAAAATCACCTTCAGTGTCAAATGCATGAGAAATTTCATCCCCAATTATGTATCCCATGTCCCCATACTTCAAAACCCTATAATTGCACAAAAATATTCATTTAGTTAGCTATCGATGTGAAAACTATTAAGACAACTGCAAGATCGGATGTTGCATGCTTCGTAGATGGATCTTTCAGCGTGGAAGTGAGGCGTCTGGAATACCGTTCCAGGAATAACTGCAAAAAATTCTTAAATAAATTCCATTCGGATAAGAATTTTCAGGAAGTTGAGACCTCGTCATTAGATCCGAAGATTAATTTAAAATTATTCTTTTATTTTTACTTCCTCATAGAGGAATTCTCATGTCAGGAGGTTCAAAATGGTCTAAAACGTCGAGAAAAGTTGTTTAAAAAAGGTGTGCGTGTGTGTGCGTGTGTGTGTGTGTGTGTGCGCGCGCGCGCGCGCGCGCGTGTGTGTGTGTACAAATCAAAATTCAAATCTTTTTATCATCATACTCGATATTCGACCGATCAAACCGAAATTTGGAACAGACGTACAACAGGAACAGATTCATTGATAAAAATTTTATGAAGTTTTTTGAATTTTGTACAAAATAAGTGTATAATTAATTTAACTATCGCAAATTTTCGGTTGCCCAGCGTAATAGTTCTTCACAAATAGAGTAATGTTCATAAATGGGTCGAATCTATAAAGAGGTTAGAATATTGAAAACATTTTTTATTTATCAACAAATTGTTGTTGTAGCTCTAACTCACATAAATTTTACTGTCAGTTGAACTCAAAATTTTGTGCCAAAACGAACTAATCTTTAGAGTTTTTATATATTCAATATTGAATATAAAATTGAATATAAATGTATATACACTTGTAATAATTTTCTTGTTGTTATTTCATTATTTTTCTTTTCAAATTTTTATTTTTGACATCAATTTTTTCCCTGTTTAGGCATATAATTAATATAACAATATATACCAATATTAGTTTGATATGTGGTACATATATTCTGTTACAAGAGACTAGATAACGATTATTACAATTGGCGCCCAACGTGGGGCCACGAGAAAGTAAAAAAATGGTAATAAATCTGTTGATACTGTTGTTATCATTTTCATTACGGAAGAGTATATAGATTACGATTATCGATTACTATTTGATATATTTATCGGGAAATGGTAGGCACGCAACGTTTTCGCTCACTGGGCGATCACAGACGATTGGGGGGAGGTATGCGTCGCTCGCTATCTCGATGCCCTGTTGGCCTTCGAGCATAAGCTAGATAGGTAAACTTACTTTTTTAGTGCGCGTAGTCGCTCGGCACGGTCCTATGAGAATCAATCAGAGATCGACTTAGGTAATCGGTATCTTACCGACGATCAACCTTTCACACTGTGAAAAATCCATGGTGTTAAAGGCGATTGGTGTGTGTTTTTGACCAATGTTGACTCATTTGGTATTAATTTCAACAATTTTTCACAGGAAAAAGTTCGTGGAGTTTTTTTAGTAAAATTGAACTGGTTATCTTATAGTGTGAAAATGAATTTATTTGAACCAAATATGCTCCATTATTATCGACAATGTTTCGCCATTTTTCGGGTAGAGCCATGATACCATCGGTGAAGAACTTCTGTGGTTTCTGGTTGAAAAACTGAATCAAGTGGTTTTCACAGGCTTCTTTTGAAAGCAGCTTAATTCCATTGGGAGAATTCTACAGAGATCGGAAGAAGTGATAGTCAGAAGGTGCTATGTCTGGACTACACGGTGGATGCATGAAAACTTCCCAACCAAGCTCTCGCAATTTTTGACGGGTCATCAGAGAAGTGTGTGGTCGGGCGTTGTCATGATGGAAGACAACACCTTTCCTATTAATCAATTCGGGCTGTTTTCTTTCAATTGCTTGCTGTAATCTCTCTAGTTGACTGTCTGATTAGTCTGACCATCTGGAAGTAGCTCATGGTGGACGATTCCCTTCCAGTCCCACCAGACACAGCATAACCGTTTTCGCCGTCAATCCTGGCTTCGCGAACGCTTGTGACGGCTCGACATCCCTTGTCCACGATCTTTGACGCTTCCGATTGTCGTACGTGATCCATTTTTCATCACCGGTTATGACGCGTTTCAGAAATGGCTCGATTCCGTTGCGTTTCAGCAGCGCATCGCAGATGTTAATTCGGTCTATCATGTTTTTCGCGCTCAACTCATGAGGAACCCATACATCGAGTTTCTTTTTGTAGCCAGCTTTGTGTAAATGGTTCAAAACAGTTTTGTGGTCAATGCCTAGTTCCATACCAATATCGACACTGCTGATATGCTTATCTTGCTGGACTTTTTCAAGAATTTCATCAGTTTTTTTAGTGATTGGACGACCAGAGCGTGACTCATCTTTCACATAAAAATTACCAGGACGAAAGCGAGCGAACCATTTCCGCGCAGCAGATTTTGATAAAGTACCTTCACCGTACACAGCACAAATTCTTCCCTTTGTTGTAATAATATTGCAAAATATAGCGCAATTTTTCATTACTTTTCTTCATTTTCAAACGCAAACAACTTTCCAACCACTACACCAATTTCGATGTTTATACACTCAAAGTAACGCTCAAAGTGTCACCTTTCCAACGAGCGTTTAGTGGTGTCGCTGCGATCTGTGTTTCCTGACTTATTTGCTATTGATGCCATCTATCGGTAGAAACGCCACGAATTTTTTCCCAGACCCAATATTATACTCATTAGGTCGCACCTCAAACATTTATCTTCGGAATGAGTAAATGAAAATCAATAAATTATCAGCAATCAATACAGAATTATGTCATTGAATTTCATTGTCCTATTTTTAAATAAATCGCGTTGAAAGTTTAGAGGTTATAATGTAAATCGATTCCCGCAAGTGAACACCGGTCGTTGATACCAGTCGTCAATGCGGACTCGTAAGAACACCGCGCAAGGATTAATTTTAATACCGTATTTTTAACAGTGTATAAATATATTAGTTGAACGTGTGTCAATTGAAAGATTCATTTTTTTATCTCACCTCACTGTAGTATTCGGCAATTTTTCGAGGATCGACGTACCAGCTGGGATATCCAATACTTTTTCTCATACAGTCGACTTGTTATTTCAATCGGGATTGCACCACCCACGTAGATTCATCAAACTGGCGTTTCAATTCCACTTGGATCCGGGATACCATGTCGCTAGCTTTTCAAAAGAAAAACATGTTGGAATAAATATGCTAAAATAAATAAAACACCAAACATATTGAAGTAACAATGTGAACCAAATTTACAATCTGGAGTATATTTTTACCGACATATTTTCGATCTTAACCATAGAGTAAACCTTCAATCATCTTGCGCTGGTCAATATACAATTCAGACGTAAAATAAAGTATCACAGTCGGATTAAAAAAAAACTTTACATCATTAAATATACAATTTCATTCTGGGCACCGTTGGCAGTCATCGATGTTGCGTTAATAATTATATTGTAGGTAGCTATAGCTAAGATCCTACCTTTTTTCTATTTGTGTATGGCACTAGATCGTATACTGCGTGGCAATGAACGTAATTCACTACAAGCAGAAGAAATACGAGTGTAATGGCAATTAATCTCATTGTCAGTGATATTCAAATTTATTGATCTTCTCAATTTCTCCTGGTATGACTTAAGTTTCTTTCAATTCATCAATTATGATACCCGTTCCGTCAAGAGCGCTGTAAGCACTCAACAGCCAATCAATCTGAACAAAAATATAAAGCGTGAGAATCGAATAATTAATTTCGTCGATATTATTTTACACTAACGCATATTCAGAATGCTCAGAAGACGATTACATCTCACCTATTCTGCATATTAGCGATTCCACTTAACCTTTCTTATAGTTGAGTATAATTCCGTGGAATGGAATGATACAACTTTGATTATCAATTTCTATTGTATTTTTTTCAATAATTAATTCTTCTATGTTATGATTCTTTAAACTTTATTATATTTTACGCGAATCAATTGACATATCGAAACGCCTATTTGCTTTAATTTCGTCTTTTATATAATCATAAGACAATCCACGCAAGTAATTCAGAACTTTAGCCACCTTCGTAAAGTATTTGTAGTAACGAATTAACCAATTAAGATTATATTTTTCGTTCCACATTTGCAGAAACTCACCCTTTCACTTTATTACGATATTCGCTGGAGACATCTCCTCAAATTGGTCAGACATTTTTACAGATAAATAATATTGAACAATAAATTTGATAGAAACGTACCAGCTATAATTTGGAGTTAAAATACAATTGGTCAGGGTGAACTACGTAATTAAAAAGAGCAAGTCGAGCGATTACTCCAGTATAATTTTCGTAAATCATTAGCAACATAAAATCGGATGCCAGCAATCCGATGGAAGAGCCAACTTCCATTGGTTAACACGATCGATTCTAATAAAGTTATAAGACGCTATAGATTTCTATTGTCGATTGTAGCTTCACAAAAATCGCCACGTTATGTAGAGTGCATTGATAAAAAACATTATGCAGAATATTCTAACTAATTATTATCCAAATCTACGCAGGAGTGGCAGCAATCTATAATTTTACGTAACGTCTCACTATCAGACGCTGAATTTTTCTGCAGCATTACTGCAATAAAATGTAAATCCACAAATAATAATAAAAACAATAAGGAAAAACAAATAATAAAGAAACAACTCAGTATTTTTCACCTTTGACAAAGTCAACTCTATGAGAAAGTATGTTGATTTTTTACTTTTCTACTTTCAATTTTATCTATATATCTATGAAATATGGCATTAACTGTTGTTTCTAATCGTGTTGTTGACTCAGTAGGATTATAAGATATTTGTAAATTAAACCTCTCATTAAAAAAATGGCACTGAAGGCGATGATGTATGAGAGGCAAAATTCACGTTGAAATCTCCACTTAAAATCATCGCAAATTTATCATAATTTTTCTTACATATTCTCGATACTTCTGGCATATATTTAACTAAATCCTCATAGATAAAATCAATATTTTTTATTGATTGACATATATATAGCTAGATTTAAAACTGATTGCTCATTTTCCAATAGGCTCTAACAAGTACAATACGTTTCCGTTTGTTTGCGGCATTGTTAAATGTATTATGTACGCAAGTATTCTCAAGATCAAAGTAACTGAAAGAAAGAAAATAAAACATGAACAAATGAGCCAACGCACGCAACACGGTAGCTTATTGCAATTATTATGCGCTCTCTCTCTTCTCTCTCTCAGTAGTTGGGTAATTATGATTAAAGTTCAGTGTTTCTTTGAATAAGAGTCGTGATGGCTTGGCAAAATTCTGTTGCAACTTGATCTTTTGTTTCATCCACTTGGCTGTTGTCATGCGCAAAAATGTTCACTCAATTAAGCTAAGTTTCAGTTAAACGCAGCAAACCCTGCAGAAATAAATGGCAGAATTAAGTAGCTTGATGTTGAGAAATTCTAAATTGAGATTCGTCTTACCGGAAGCGTTTAAGGCTCATCACGTTACTCGCTCTTTTTTTTTTTCATTTCTACTTTGTTTTCATCATCCTTTTGTTCTTAATTCTTAGATCGCTTGCTCACCAGTATGATATAATCGGGCGGTGTCTGTCCTCGCAGCTTTAAGAGGAACCATTGAAATCAGTAATCTTTGCTCGGTATACTATTTTATACGTGTATATTCTATGAGGCGACAGTGGTACGTCGGACTGGAAGAGACTGGGGATAGGAATGAGGATACTCCGTTGCCATCCGACAAGCCGCACGGTATGATCGAGAAGAACGAGGAACAATGGAAACAATACATTGAAATGAGAAAGTTGGTTTGCATTGTTGGACAACCGCAGCAGAATTCCGCTTGTGAGAGAGCGCAGTAGTTCTACTGCTTTATACCTATCGCGATCGCACTCTCATCCCTCGTTCGTCCCGCGCGTACTTCCATCCTCTGATACTGAAAGAAAGAATTGTAAACCTTGCGGATGAGCTCTGGCGGATTCCTGGTCTGGGGACTTTTTCATTCCCCACGACGAATACTCCCCCATTGAGTTCTTGTTCACGTTACCACAGGAACCTCTCACTCGACGTCATTCAGTCAAAGGAACTGCTCCGCCACTTCGCTAATGTTATATTACTTTTCAATATAGAGAGAATAAAATATGTTGGGAAACAAGTTATTCGTCCACTTCGAAACTCAATACAGAAGACGTATCCTCGAAACTTTTCTCCTAAGATTTAGAAATTATATATATTATTTTTCCCTTCTTTGGGAATCTCACAATTTATTTCCGAGTTGTTCCTTTATAGAAGTGATCTTGAATAAAAAAATAGTCGTGAAATAGTGTTATCCTATAAAACCTGCCATATTGTGAAAACCATTAATGATGGTGGCGCTGCCGTCGCAGGTACCATGACCAACCTAAGTCAGAGATTTGAAGGTTAATTTGCTGATTAAAATGTTAATTAACGTGCAGAAACAATTCTCTTCGTTATTTAAATTCTATAAATGTACATTGAACACATTTGAACGCTTATCAAACAGTTTTATTATAAGAAATTAACGATTTGGCGACCGTAAACTGTTAGAGTCTTATTTATAGATGAAAAAAATTCTTTATTTAACGTAGATATTTATGAAATATGTTAATTTTACATAATCTTTGAATACAAAATTTCACAAATCTGAACCGATAAACCGCCACCTTGCGTAGTTCTTGCCTCAACCATCAGAGTCGAATTATCAATCTGCTTTTCTAATAAGCTACCAAATACCGGAATTTTAAAGAAATAATTCTTATCAAGAAAATAATTATATTGAATATATCCTTATAATTCTTAATGAAGTAATTTTTCGCATTAAATTTTTTCATTAAGTATCAATGAATCAGGATTAGGTTTTAACTAAAATATATTTGTGAATATATTTAACTGTGCAACGGTTAAAGAACAGATCAGTTTTGTGTTTTATTTAATGAATCAATTATACAAAAAGCATTTTTCGAATATCACAGGTGGATTAATAAATGTAATCTCTGACAGTTTTCTGTTAAAATTTCGTATTAACAATAAAATAATGAAGAAAAAAAAAGTGAGACCAATGCACAACCAACCCCTATTTCAAAGTCATGAGGGAGACATCGAGAGAGAGATAACGATAACAAGATATACGAAATGAAACTACATTCGCGTTGTGTCTTCTGATTTAACCTCATATTTACCTTGTTATATTTTTCGTAACAAGGTAAAAGTTCGACAGACTAGATATCACATTTGTTCACCGTAGCAGTGGTTACTCTATACTCTACTTGGTATACTACATTCTGTAGCAGTCTCTTAGCTCTAAATCTGCAGAAAATCAATATCATCGTCAGGGATATTACGGTACTCCTGCTGGTTCCGTCGTTATCCCGGCGTAAGATACGAGCCGATCTCGTTAGCTACGACTGGACCAAGTGTCCCGGCTGGCGTACAGCTAGTACCTGCTATCCTGTTACAACACGTCAGTATTATATTCTAGGTGGACAAGAGGGTATATAACGGAGTCGTGCCGTTGTTGCGGTCGTATTAGCCAGCTTGTGAAAACGAGCGAGTGTGTTTAGGTTTGTCGCGTCAGTGGATACCTCTCGTGGTGATCAGACATTGGCTCTGAAAATACAATCACACAGCTTCACATGACGCTAAGGTAGTGGTCATGGAAAAAAAAATGATTTACGTTGTATTTTATGGAAAATCTTAACGTATGTGTACGAAGCACGCTCGGTATATACGGCTCGATGCACGTTAAAGCTTCCTTCGATATAATGGCTCGTTGAAGAGTATTTGAGATGCACTGGCTCATCAGAATATCTAAACAATAGAAGTAGTGAGGGGAGGTCGAATTTCTCGCTCATACTTGTACTGTCACTCGAGCATCTCCAGCCCTTTCACTTTTACAACCAACCATCTCTTTTGAGTACTTTGAAAAGCAAAGGGTGTGCGCTCGCACGCTGCTGCTTCTGCTTATGCTTCTGCTTCTGTTGCTGCAGTGCATGATGATACGTAGGCTCTTCGTCGAGTGCTTCAGCCCTAGTCAGCCCTCAACGTCATATCCGAGGATGAGAGGAGTTCCCTGTGAACCGTTGGTGTATACTCCGTTCACTTTTGTTCCTTCCAAGAGTAGACACGAAACAACCTAGCGGCACTGTCGTCGTCGGCATCGTCGTCATCTCCTCTCCCATCTCTCCACGACCCCTCTGTTGTCGTCGTTGACCATCTGTGTAATACGTTGCGTCAACACCACCCACCGGAAGTTCTTTTTCCTTACTCCACCTCTCTCGGATAATCACATTTCCTTTTCTCTCGTCCTCGTCTCTCTCCTTCCATCCGAAGCTGGCAATTTTTCTTACTTTTTGTATCGTGGTTTCTAAAAGACAGAGCACCTCTGTCACCCTTCCATCTTTTTCTTTGATGATATTCATCCGACTTTTTATAATTTACGAATTTTCAATGCATCAATGTCACGCCAACTGATTCTGTATTGTAATTGCGGTGTGAATGTTGCGTACGAGTTCCTTTTCTCTCACTTCCGAACGATTAACGCTTCGGTCATAGGTCGCCGCACCGGGTTGCCGCGCACCCTGCTTTCCGCGTTATCCAAACTCCCCTACCGCCCCATTGTGATACATTGCTCCAGACATCCCAAATTAAATCACCATAAACTGAGTGGAGGTACGGTTATCGAACCACCGAGGTATGTTCTAACTCTCGTTTATGGCCACCGTTATGCCACTGGAATCCTCCAGTACGTTAATTCAGTGAATTATGGTTGTAATTGCTTACGTCTATTATGATATCGACCTTATCTGCTGGTGATAATGATAGCTATACATTATCTTTTACTCTCTAGACAGAGTGTAATTTAACGTGTGTAAATCTTGTTTTAAACATGTAGAGCGTGTTACGTTAAGTATAACAGTTTATTAATAGTTTCCTTGGATAATCTATTGGTCGAGATATTCGCAAACGAAATTCTTCAATTTCGATCAATTTGAGTCGAGCTATGAAGAAAAAGAACAAAGGAAGATAATCGACAGTAGATAATTACTTTGCTTATTGTTGTTACACACACACAGTAATACTGACGATAGCAACCGGGAAAAGTTCAGTCTGAAACATGCTGCTGTGTTGCTCAACGGCTTCAAATGAGTCCAATAATCACAAAATTGAATCAGTACAGACTGATTCAATTTTTCATAACAGAGTTGTGTTTTCAACTATCTTTGACAACATAGTTGAAGAAATATTTTAATGTATAGTCAAAGATAGGGTCAAAGATATAGACAAAGACATAGTCGAAGATATTATAGACAAAGATACTGTGGAAGTCTGAAGACACAGACAAGGATGAAGATACCGAAGGCACAGTTTTATATATTGTTGATGACAACGCTGAAGACATAATCGAAGCTACAGTCGAAAATAAGGCTGAAGACAAAGTCGAATATATTGTCGAAGACAAGGCTGCAGACACAGTCAAAGACAACGCTGAATATTATCGAACATTTTACAAAGCCAAAACGAACTAGCGTGTGGTGATAATTTTTTGAAGACGTTCTCATAAAATTTTCCTTCTCATAAAATAAAATGATGACTTGCCAAGCTTTCACGTGAACTAGAACATACACGTGTCATAAGTACTGAATTCAACAGAATTCAAATATCAGCTGTGATGTTTTCCTGCCTGCTGTCGCTCGTTATTGATCGGTATGCGTGTGCAACACAACCAAGCGGAGCAATTATTTCTGTCGATTACCATACATTCATTATTCTTTCAAAGCTCGACTCTGATTGGCCAAAATTTGTTAAATTTCTGTGCGAGCACCTCGGTAAATTATTTATTCAAGACTGGCTCGAAAAAAGCATTATATTTAGCTCGTTACGCTCTATGAGTTGGCGCTGATTTACACCCTTTATGCTTTGATCAAATAAAAATTAACTCTCCATTATAATTGTTAAAAGGTGTTATGAAAATATTTTTTCATTTATAGATCACTGGTTTAATCATTAAGGCGAAGCGACACGCCGCCTCAGAAACTGCCACCTTCAGTTAATACTAAAAAGTGTAATCCAATTTACACAGAAACGATTGACATTCAAGAATAAAACAAATATGGTCCCACTCCAAAATAGATAGACAAAGTATATTGGAAATTATACATCAGGCAGCGGAAATAAAATGGAACAATAGTTGAGAGATAGAAAATTGATAAGTTTATTAACGGTCCTCTCTGATGAAGATTCGAATAAAGACTAACGACTCACAAAAAGCACACGGGCCTCTTGGTTTCAGTACCATAATCTTTCCTATAAGTTCTTTATTCCCACCATGGTCTGTGGGTGACGCATTTGTTTAGTAAACAGTTCAATGAGGTCCACGAAGACCGAGATGCGTTTGAGAAACCAGACACGTTGAATCACAGTTCCGTGAACTGATGTCGAGTGTATTATTTTGTTAAATTCAATAAAGTTAAACCGAATTTCCTTTTTATTTCAAACATCAATCGTTTCTGAGTAGATCGGATAACATTTTCCTTTGCTAATTGCCGTTTCTGAATTTGCGTCGTATCACATTAACAATTTGGAGAACCACATTAAAGTGTATTATCATCTATTGTTTAAATAGAGATTTATTACGCGAGTACAAGCACGTTTTTCTGACAAATTAAAAAAACAGATCACGCCGTTTGTTATCACTAAAAAAATTCCCGACTCTGAAGGATTAAAATGAAACTGCCAGTGATATGTGTTCGGTTGGCGTGCGGCTCTGGTAGTCCCTCGAGTTAAGCAGCATTTTCTCCTGCGATTATTAAGATGGGCGACGGCTTAACCGTTCGCTGGCTGGCTCGTTGAATCATGGAGCGGATGGTCATTTTTCCGGAGACTGGTGATTTCCTGTAGGAACACCAGACTCAGGTTGAACGGGTCGACTCTTCGTAGCATATGTTTTCCGCAGTTTTTCTCCGCCGACGTACGAACGTTATCAGAGAAGAGACGGTGCTGGTAAAAAGAAAAAGCACAGTGGGGAAAAATTTCAACCAAAAACAATTATAAATCAGAATAAGAAAACCTTGAAGACTTTTATTTACAATAATTAACATTCTATATATTATTGTTTAGTAATTTATGGAGCACTACGGCATACGAGATAAATAGATAGATAAGATGGTAGATAAATGCGTAAGATTATTTTTAGGATCTGAACAAAGCAGAAGATCTGAGACAAATCGACAAGTGTCGTGTAAAAAACAATCAATCCACTTTGTACAATTTAAATAATACATTTACCGATTACTTATTTTTTTAAATGGCTAATTTGAATCTATCAAGATACTCGGCTATATTATGATATTATCCAGAGCAACCATGAAAGATAAAGGCCATGTACAGTCTGAGGAATTAGGAAAATGAATGTTGGAAGATTTAATGCCATTTAAATGTTCTGGGATGAGATTAAAATAGATGTAAACTTAAATTGTATGTCAATTTTGTAGCATACAGCTTAAAACTTCTGTGGAAACTTTGACGAAGAAACTTTTGTCAAAGTTCACTAAATCCGACATGAATAACTATGTTTTCCGGGGCAGCGATAAATTTACAAATGACATTTCTATACAGTAAGATATATTGTGATACCCGAGTTTGCAATACCAAGAACATTTTATCTTATAATGTTTCATGTTTCGGATTAGCACGTACACCTTTGCTATGTAGATATGTCTGTAGATGTTTGAAACGATATAGTCTTCTGATATTTCGTCTATGTCGGGAGAACACGTTCGCTCGAACCTCTCGGAGGATTGAGAAAATCACAGGGTACCTACACGGGTACAATATAACGTGTTTCGTTAGTATTCCACGATCGATTTCCGACCGGTACGAGAGAGAAGCGTGTGGCCTGAGTAGCTTAGGGATTTCCTGATGCCGTAGCTGTCACGCTTAGAGAGCGAGGTTTGATTGCGAATATAACACGGTAGCATATTGCTCCTACGTCACATATACACACGGATACGGACACGCGCGCATACATATACATAGATAAATGTATATACATATCTTGATACGCTTGATTTGCAGGTGGTAGAGCCTCTTACGAGATGCAAGGACCGAGCTTCGTGTCGGAGCCTCTCTCACGGGTGGAATTTACAAACGTCAGTGGTGGACGAGTTGAGTGTATAGTGAGGGGAAATCCAGAGCCAACGGTGGAATGGCTTGCCGCCGATGGTGGAAGCGTAGCCTCTATATCAGGAATAAGGGAGGTTTCTGGTAACGGGACCATTCACTTTCCAGCGTTCGAGGCTGAAGCTTTTCGACAGGATGTACACTGGGCAATTTATAAATGTTCAGCGATCAACAGCGTTGGCGCTGTCGTAAGCAGGGACGTCACCGTCAGAGCAGGTACGTACGCAACCACTCGTAACCATCATCAACACATTTACCGCGTTGGAAATAATATTTAATAATTTTTTAGATACTTTTGTAAATATATTTAACTATGTGCTGCATTTATTAAAATGCTTCTCATAAGTCTATCGGGTGAGAGATATTTTCGAGGACAACCGTTGTTGAAAATCGTTATAATATAAAATTAATAATAATTCATAATATGAAAAACATTTTCTTCTGAAACTTTAACCTGATATTACATTTATGATGCGCTAATGAGTCAAAAATATATTTAAAGTGTGAACAATTCTGCAATACCAGAACAAGGGTATTACAAAGAAATTAACTGTTGATTTTATTTTACTATTGACCTAGTAATTGGTAAAGGAATGTGGAACGAGTCGCCATCTGCTTTGGGTACCTTGAGTCTTAAATATTGAAATTCAATGGTCATTTCTATTATCTCATTCACGAAGTTTTGTGATGGTGAATATTTTTTTCTGAATTTTTAATGCCGCTTTGTTGAAATCAAACAAAACGTCCAGAAATTTGAAAAAAACGTCCAACCTTGCGTGCGCGCGTTAGTTTGGATGTGTCGTGGCCCTCAAAAAATTTGTTTGCAATTAAAAATTGCAATCTCGCAAAGATGCAAAACAGTATAACTCTTTTATTTCTTATAATTTTTTTAACAATCATACGGTGGCTCAAATTTATTATTTTTTCGAACAATATATGTGTTCCCATAACTTTCGTAAATTTTAAGACATAGAACTGAATATTTTTATACAAAAAAAGTATCATTAAAGGGCTATTGATATTGAATTTTATGAAAATCCGTAAATGGGTACAAATTGTATAAAATTTCGAATTTATGATAAAAGTTTGGTGTCCTTCCAGCTTCGACAAACTTTGAGATGTCATTAATACTGAAATAATAAATTCGTATGTAAATTAAACATCATTGAAGGATCGTTAATGTTGAAGTGAGCAAAAATTGATAAAATCGGTTTTATGAAACTTTTTAATTATTTAAAAAAAAAAAAAACTTTTATTTCTCTAACTTTTGCAGATTTTTGGATATCGGAATAAAAAGTCATATCATGGATGCATGGTTAACATTAAATTTTGCCAGAATCGATAGAGTGATTAAGATTTTGCGATGATACAAAGATTTATGAATTTTTTTATTTTTGGAAAATTATAATTTCCGATTGTTCTTACTCTCGCAAATGTCAAATTATTGATAGCAACTTGTACGTAAAGTATATTTCAAACAATTCTCCAATGTAGAACTTAGAAAACTTAATTTTGATTGATTTACACTGTTCACAAAGTTTATGTGGAAGCCAAAATCGGTCAACATTCATATCCGATGAAGGTAGCTTTTCCAATGGTGTAAAATAATGGAAAAGCAATTAGCAGGGTTCTACTTTAAAGATTATTCCCAGTTTCATTAATCATTTTAAGAGGTAAATCGGTGAGGTCCCAAGCTAGCGAAAAAAATGATTCACGAAAAGAATAACCACGAAGTGACGTACAAACGAAAAACAACATTTCGGAAAAATCGTATTAACGAAAGCAAATATAAACGAAATGGCAAATGAACAAAAATAGTAATCACGAAATGGTATATCCGCATGAAATGACATTTCCACGAAAAAAAAGCCTTAGCGAAATATCATTTTCAAAAAAAAAAGTACTAGATGGATAGCGCTAGATGTATTGATTCGTTAAATCCACAGATGGCGGTGTAGTATCGTTCTTTCATAAAAAAAAAAAAAAAATACTCCGCGAGGTTATAGGTCACACCGAAAGACAATTATTTTCATTGGTTCAGTTGCCTCGAGGGCTCCGTGTTACAAGAATGTTTTTCTTTTTGCAGCACATTTAGGTTAACCAGCACGAGCCGGTTTTAATGAAAATATTAAAAAGAGTTAATATCTTAATAAAGTAAATCTAATTAAAAGTACAAAGCTATTTAAATTTTTTAATTATTCTTTATTTACGGTCGGGACGTTATATTTAGATGCATATGTTGTGTAAGAAAGTTTTTTTTTTTAGGTCCGCAGTACACAAAGCTTTAGGGCAAAGAGGCTTTCTGTACTGCAGATAAAAAAAAATGAGGAAGCAATGTACAAGGTTCTATTATGGAGCTTTAAAATCTTTTTATATTCTACGGCATTTATTTCCATGATTACAAAACCGCAGTTATTTTTTTTACATTCGATGGTGCATTTACCATAGTTGTAATACAATTATTCTAAACAATAATTTAATCTTTACAATAAAATGTTCTTCTTATTCACTTAAGTAATCCATCATTACAGTAAGATTTTTGTCGCTGATGACGATGAGGAGAGAGAAGCTCGTGTCTTTCCGTTGCGTTTGCAGTAAATTTCGCTTTTTCACTATCATCATCATCGCTATACTGGTGATCGTCTCTAATTCTCCTCGTTCGAAATCGCCTCTACTTTCCATTATCGCTCACGTATGTAACTTCAACTGTTTCGGATAAGCATTTATTACTTTCGCTGTAAACATTTTTACTATCGCCTCTTTCACTGTCGGTTACCGATTCAATAATAACATTGTCTGAATATCCACGCCGCACTAGTTCTGCGGATGAAGGTTCATCCGTAAGTTCGGTTTTTTTCATCTGAAATATAATGAACGGAAAATATTTTCATATCACGATTAGTTTTTTTCCTGACTCTCACTCTGTGGAAGATTTGAATAAAAAATAATCACACGAAAATGTGGTGTTAGAAGAAAAATCTTAGCGTTGCTTCACTGGACGTTTATATTCAAGTTACGAGGCACCGCTTACAAGTTGTTAGACTTGATTGTTAATAATCCCCATTCGCGTAGTGTATTTCGAGGTAGAAAAAAGTTTATTTTCAGAAGTGGAGAAGTAGAAGCTCCATTTTTATTCAATACCAATTTCAGAATTTTTCTTTTTGTAGTGATAGTGAAACTAAACATAAAAATTATGGATATGACGGAGACATTTTTTGTACAATAGTTGTATATATTTTATAGAGGACATACGATGGTCGCATCATCAGTTTCGTCGACGAAGTTAACAAGGTTTGCTATATGTCATCTTCAATTTTTTCAGATGAATCCATAATGTTTATTATATAAAATTGGAGTCGGTTACGAGACGAATGTAACGAAAAAAAAAAATGTCCTCTAGTTTTACAAACACCGGATGAATCGCATTTTGAATATCAGATATCAATATCGTTTTTCGATGACTCATAACCTCGTGAACGTTTTTACTTTAGTAAAAGAACGATGCTACACCGCTATCTGTCGATTTCACGAATCGACAAATATGGCGTTTCATCCATCTAGTAAATTTTCCTCAATATGGCGTTTAGTGGAAGCTGTTTTTCGTGGATATTATTTTTCGTGCATTTGACATTTCGTGTATACTAGCTGTCGTAAATATGACGTTTCAGGGATTTCATTTTTCGTGGATACGTCAGTTCGTGGTATTTTTCTTCACGAATTGACTTTAGTGAAACTGTTTTCTCGATGACTTGTGAGTCTACCGGTAAATCGTAAATAAAACTTTTATTTTTGTGAGTTCCTAGAGTGTTGTTCTGCGATTGAAAAATAAATTATTTTATAGCATCATACAGTATAATAAATATTTAACATTGTTTTTCGTTCTAATTACTCTTTTCCAATTCTTTTCTTTTATTCGATTATTCAAAGGACTAAGCCTAGCAGTTATTTCTGCCACGAAAGTCTTTAAATATGTTAGTCAGAATTAATTTTAGCGAATAAATAAATGTTTTTCATGCGCTAATGTATGTTTTGGAGTAAAATATAGTATGCATTTGTTAAAATCAATCGAGATTATCAAGGTTAATAAAGATTTATAAGTGTCGAACGTTTAAGCGAAAGAGATGCTGTTGAGTTGGTTTGATCCAGCTTATTATTTCCGACCCAACCAGCCCCGGACTCTTGTACTATCTCGTTTTACCAACTACACTCGGTTACTCAGCTTTACCTCGGTCTTCCTCTCATCCTTTGACTAAGACCACTTTCTCGTTTCTCGTCTCACTGATTCTCCGACATAGCCTCAAGCAGCACGGTGTACGGTGCGTCGTTGGTCGAGATGGTGTGCGCGGCTAATTTTAGGGGATGTTGATTTAATTGCGAGGTTATACAACTCTACGAATCTCTTACTCCAAGAGGTTGTCACTGTACCGTTGATAATATTAAAGTCTCGACAAAATTATATGTCGTAGAAATAGTTTATTCGGCGAAGCTGGAGGGACCGGGATGGGGAAGGGGAGGGTGTACTACTGCTATTAAGCTAAATGCTTTCTCCCTTATTAACCAATTCCCTTCTCTCTCATTCTCTATAGTTCTGTGTGACCAAACGCGTTTCCTATACTCACTGCTTTGTTAATATAAACACGAATTTTTTAAAAAATTCGCTATGTTCGAGCCATGTCGACAAGGGAGCAGTATTATATCTTAAAAAAAGCTTGCGGTGTACATTGAAAACCACGATTTATACAGACGGATTAAGTAGTACACACGTTTTAGTTTCCAGCACGTTTCTCATGCTCGCTTGGCGGTTTTTGTCATGCGCGCTGCCATACAACTATACGTCAGGAGTTATGTACAACCGCGATTCACGTGCGATTATCATGAAAATCCCCAAGAGCGCGGATCGAGAGAAAGCGGTAACAGCCGCACACGCTTTGGATGGTATTGTTTCACGGTTTGAAAGGCACGCCTAGACACCCTTTATGTCTTTGGCAGTGCCATATATGGTTTGAGAAAAAAAAAAAAATTTCTCTCTCTTTTTTACCGCAACGTATACAATCACCGGCTACAGAAGTTCCGAAAATTGGCTATCGCTTAATATCCGGCAGTGCCGTTACGTCACGTTGACAACATGTCGCTCCCAAAACAGGCCGACAGCTAATCAATTTTCTATCTATCGAGTGGACATGACCGAATACTGTGCAAAATTCATCAACTTTTTTTAACGTATGTAGCTCATAATGTTTATGCATTTCTCTAAGCTTTTGTTGCAGATTATTGGGATATTTTTATTATTTATGATCACGTTCACTATCATTGTCTACGTAAAGTAAAAAAATTAATAAATAATTCTTAACAAAATGTGTTTTTTCTTTGTTCATGAGGCTTATTTTATTTATTTTAATTCGGCTATTACGATGATTCGAACAGATTCGATATAGAAGTGGACTTTGAATTATTTTCGGCATTTATTCGTAACGTATTGTTTGTAACGTGGTGGAATATTCAATACATTAGGACGATTCGGATTAAGGGCGGTATACGGCCTGGCGAATCCACCGCCCAGATATCTCGCATTGTTTCGGATTGTTTCTCATATATTTCACTTTTTCCGGGTTATGAGATGACGCGACCAACATGGGGCGACCTTCAATTTGACGTACCCACGTTTATAATAATTAACAAAGGTAATATAACTATGAAGGTATCCAGTAGTCGCGTAAACCCTCTCCAATATTTTTTTTCTGATCTAGCCTTCATTTCCCCAGGTAGAGTTGCCTATAGTACCTCGTCTCCTAATTAACATACATTTTTTTTAGAATATCAATAATTGCAATCAATTAATCATTCCCATAAAATCGACTGTAGTATGCAGAGTCTCTCGTGAGTTAAGCTAATCATCAGTTCTCGCGGCAAGTCTCAGTCGTATTCGTTGGTAAGTTAGATCTTGAAGAGTCAGCCCATGGAGTGTTGACTCTTTGGATTGTTGAGCGGATTGTAAATTCGCGTAAAAAACCTCATGCGTAATCGATGGTAAGTTGGACGCATTGGCAGGTTGGCCCATGGAGGGTTCCATATTGGGAGGGGGGGGGGGGGTGAGCAAATGTTCAATTTGCGTGGAAGGCCTCATTCGTAATAGCTGGTGAGCTGGACATTGGAGAGTTGAGATTTGAAGAGTCGACCATGGAAAGTAGCCTCTTTGGAGAGTTGAGCAAAGCATCGATTCTCGCGGAAAGTCTCGTCCGTGATCACTGTAGTGTTAAGCTTTGGAAAGTCGGCCCATGCAGAGACGTCTCTTTGGAGAGTTTACCATCTGGAGAATCGGGTGGAAGAAACTCTTGGAAAGTCGTTTCATGGAGACATTCACAATTTTGAGATTCCTTTGATGAGTTAATCATTTGGTGGATTGTGTTCTATAGATACGTGGTACTGATCAACAAATGCTTTCCACAATATCAAAATATTAAACATGAAATAATAAATATATAGATCAATACATAATAATGAAATTAATTCATACACATATATATCTTCTAAAAATATTAAATATAATTCAATTACTACAGTATTTTTAGTAATTTTATCTACTTTATTTATGACTATGAAATGTACTATTAAAATTAGTCCACGAGTATCGATTTTCACAAAACGAAAAATGTACAATTTTGAATATATCATTAGGTATGCGTATTGCTCCTACGGTATGACTCAGATAGTCAATGAATCATAAATTTCCGTATGTTAACAGCGTCTTCAACGATCTATTAGGAAATAATTTTCATGATGAAAAATAATAGGACCCCACCGGTGACAGTTTGTTAATTTTTATTTTATAGGTCGATGGTTCAGGGACATTGGTTCAAAGTCCTTCAAAGATAGATAAGAAAGTTCGTAAAAGGAATGCATAAGTTCAGTAAGACAACTTGAGTAATAAGCAATAAGTTTAACGGAGATCACGCGAGTAAATTTCCGTGGGCAAGAGAATTAAAATTGAAAGGCTCTTTACTAAGCTCGGTCGATATAATAAATGAAGATAAAGATGCAGGTTTAGCGTTTGTCGAGACCGTGATAGCTGAGGCGCAAAAAGACCGTGCTGCAAGTACCGGAGGCATCGAGATTCGCGATAGGCGTGTAATAACCTCGAGTGGGTTGGAAGGTCCCGAGATCTTTCGTTCGTGTCCTTTCGTTCCACGGAGTTAAGCTCCGAGTCGCGTTTCGTCTCATCTCGTTTCCCTCTGTGCACTCTTCGCTTTCCTTCCACGAGGGCATCTCAAACGGCGGCTAGATTCTCTACATATTTCATGGTTTGTAAATATTACTCGCTCGCGAGGTGCGCGCGGCGCGCGGACTACCGGCTTTTCTCCGCTACAACGGTACAGGGGAAAAGCGTCTGGTGAGTTTATGCTCGGCCGGGTTTTCGTGTAACCGTGGCTACGATACGGAAAGCAGCAAACTCACCGAGTTTTTACCCCATTCTGGAGTCTGAGTGGCTCGCTTCGCTGACTCTTGAAACAGGTTGCAAACCCTATATACTGCAGTGCATTCCCTCTTTCGCTTCTCAACTCTGGTGCTTTTTCTCCGTCCGTCCGTCCGTCCGTCCGTCCGTCCGTCCGCCCACTAACTCCCTCAGTCGTTCCAACCAGCTCTCGCGCTATAGGTATCCACTTTTCCTGAGCTCCGGAGCAGCTAGCATAGTCACCCGCTACGCCGTTCGCTCACCTTTTCCTTCGCTGCTGCTATACTCTGCTGCAGCAATGCTTCCTTTACCTCTTCCATTGCTGCAGCTCTTCTTGCCTCTTCTTTTTCCTCTTTCTCCTACTTTTCTTCTCCGTTATATCTTTCTCTTTTTCGCGATTCTACCACCCCACTCAGCCCACCAACCCAGTCAACTCGGCGAAGCCTCACTCTCCCGCCTCTCAATCCTCTCCCTGTTTCTCGCCAGGCCTCACCACGACCTCACTAACCTTACCGACCTTTCCAGCTATTCTGCGCCCACCAAACCATCGACTTACGTGGGCTTCCTCTACTCTCTCGTCCTAACCTTTGCAGCTGTGGTCTCTCTCTCTCTCTCTCTCTCTCTCTCTCTCTTTCTCGGCAAGAGCTTCACTACGAGCTATAACTTCTCCGCATGCTTCCAGCAGCTATTACGCCGTGCTATGCCGCTTCCCTTCACTCTCCCTTGCTTTCTGTGTTTTAGTGGTGAACCAGCGTTACGATCCTGAAGTTCAGAGCCTCGGTGGTTTCCTGGGCAACAACGTACTTATGCGATGCAACGTACCGAGCTTTGCGAGGGACCACGTAACCGTTACGTCTTGGCTCCAGGAACCATCCTTTAACATCTATCCCTCAACGATAAGTGGTGAGAGAGCTCTACGCTTGCTCTATGCTTCTTGCAATTATTGATGCACCGCTCTATATCTTCATTGTCTAACGAAGCTCCGACGCACAAACTTACATTATCAACTTTTATTTTATTGTTATTCTGCTTTATCATACACGAAAAATGTCGTCAAGATAATTTCTGTACATAGCACAATGTGCACTTAGCATTAATATAGCATTGTCTCACTAATTGACGTCTTCAACCATATTATTACCATTCCGTTTGACTATTTATTGGTAAATTCGTGATAATATTTTTCTTTTTACGCACAAAGCAATCTTTTAGGGAATATTTAAAGGACGTATAAATATGCGTCTTCTACGTACATTTATTTCCAATACCTCGCTTGGATTCCTCATATTTTACATGATGAACATAATTGCACATAAATCATGAGTTTGTATCAATCATCTGAAAATTTACAAAGCTTTTGAATGATTTTCCGATTTCGTGTATTTCGAAATAAATGCGAATAAAGTTTTGAGAAGTATTTTTTAACTCAAACGTGTTATTAAAACAGAAGTTTGTAGAGTCCAAATGAGCTGGCTGACGTACGAAGCCGAAAAGGAACAATACAAGTCATGTGATTGATGAACTGTGTTAACAGATGGAAAGTACCATATGCTGCCAAATGGGGAGTTGATGATAATCAATATAACACGGAGCGATGCACAGATGACTTATCGTTGCAGAACTCATCATCGCCTGAAGCAGGAAACCGTCGTCAGTCCGAATATAGGACGTGTACAGTTGACGGGTAAGCAATGTTGTTCTTTGTTACAAAATAATAAGCACAATAGGTATCATTTGCTTTCAATTAGGAGAGTATTTCGCGCACATTCCTTGGAGCAACTGTCTGCTTGATATTTCGTGAAATTCCGTTGCGCGTTCAATTTCAATCATCTGTCTATGAAAATACGTGTATTTCGCATTGAAGCCAACACGAATTGTCCGGAACATTGGAATCTCTGTTCTCTCGTGGTGAACTCTTCTCGCTGGTGAATAACCAGCGACTGTTTTTTCTGGTCAATGTGTACGCCACCAGATTGAATATTATGCCGCAGGGTGAATCAAGTTGCGATTCTTTCCGACAGAAGGGTGGTATGCTGTGCTACGTGTATATAGATACATATCTTTATGACATTGCGCCCACGAGCTAGCAATTCATTATATGACGTTGCCCAGAATATAATGAGATTTTCGAGTCACGGATGAGCGCTATAGAAATTGAATTTCCTTCTTCTTTTTAAAACTTTATGTTAATTGGAATGACAGAAGCAGAATTTTCAAATTAAATATAATAACATTTTATTTAGAATCGAATCTTGCAGCCACCTAGCTCGAACTTTCTCTGCATTGAAGCGCGCATTGTCTGGAGCTTTGTGAACCACGCGAGGTTCACGGATCACACGTGAAGAGATGTAATTAGTTAGCTTGACTCGAGTGAATATTCCCCTCGGTATGCAGCCACGCCTCAGTCTGGTTTCTGGCCGTCTCCGTGTACACCTCTACTTTCCTGCATCTCGTGTACTTGTACAATATATATATATATGCGAACACATGATGGCTCTTGCAGAATTCTCCTCCAGAGTTTGCTATATCCAATGAGTTCGTGTGCGCTCATACCTGGATGCTTTTCACGAAACTGGAATACCAACCACGGTAAAAGCTTTCACGATTCCTGGTGGAGCCACTAAATCATACTTTCACTTCTTCGGTATAAAAATCCTACAAGAGGAAATCCAGATTTTCGATTAGTTTTGCCAATATAGTTAACAAAGTTCAGTCGATATAGAGTCCATCAATTTCGTACTATTAGTTGAAAGTTATTTAGCCAAGCTTTTAAAGAACAATCGATCGTAACAAAGGTAACCAGAATTTTGATAGAGTGGACCTTTCTATAGAAAAATATTAATATCAATTTATTTCCGATAAGTTACAGAGAGTTATGCCAATATCGGATAAAGCTTATTTTTGTAAATTTTTATTCAAGTTTAGAATTTTCAACTGATGACATTTTCATGAGTAACAACCTATTTTCTTCGGTACTACAAAAATCCGTTAAAATTAACCTTAAGGAAGATTTGTAATGGACTATTTTTTTTATTGTTCGTGAATGTTTATCGCTGTCTCGTTATGTAAAGGATAAAGAATTAAATTGTCGTCCACATTCAATCAGGAAGTTTAAACAACTTAATTAGCACTAAGATAACCGTAGATTATCGTAATTGGCATCTCGTATGATTTACTTTTCATAAAGATGGTTCAAATTCACTGGATAAAAATCTCATTCTCCTCACAACAAGATTCTCTATGTTTAAAAGAATTTTTATTTCGTATTTTATTTAGAGGAGAAGCCTACATTTATAGATCTCTTCACTTTCTCATCGTATGAGATGAATATAAACATCGTAAAGATGTAAAGAAACATCGCATACGATGTATGTAAACATAAAAGATGTATGTAAAGAAGAAATATAATGGAAAAAAAAATCGACTGTTGAATTACGATGCTAATTTGACTTTATTCCTAGAATAAAGTATTCTAGGAAGGTCGTAGAATACAAAGAAACATTCATTCATTTCTCTCTTCGTGGATGTATCGTTCGAAAAGACAATAACTTCTCCGAGAGGCTACGGATCCCAACAAAATTTATTTGCGTCTTCTATATATAAAATGTAGTTTTAGTATTAAAATTCGAACAGAAACGTATTTCAAGCAACGCCATCTTGTGAGCACGTTTCGGAGCATTACGCTACGTATTCTATTTTATAATGTGACGTTCGATAGTACAAGAGGGAAACGTAGATTATATATATTATTATTTTTTCTATAACGTTTGCAACATAATTTCGATAATTTAACGGCAGCAACTTTATATACATTAAAATATGATGAGAAAGTCACAAATTACGATTGCGCAATTCCCATCTTATTTCATTAACTTTTGATATTTTGGGAGAACTACTTCTACAATAGCCAGTTACAAGAAAATAAAGTTAACCGTTTTGAAGTTTAACAATCATTCACGATGGGCGAGCTATGAAAATGTTTATTCTTCTTTACTGGGCTGGTACAAGGATGATCCACTTTTATGGAAGGTGGACCTGCGCGCTCACACAAGATACGGTATTCGCGTTTACTATACGGCTCCCACAATTTTCCATTAGGCGAGGCTGTGCGTATAAGACGTCGGGTAACCCCAGCTGGCACCATTCTTTCTCTTCCCTCTGCTTTTCTCCTTTCTCCTTGTTTTACCCTGGTCATCATCCTACCTTCGTCGTTTCGTTTCTACTCTCCTTTCTTCTCTAGCTATTTATGACGGCCCATGGAAAACATTTTCCGTATATCACCGACAAACTTACATGAACTCATCCCGAAGAGGTTTCCGGGCTTTCTCGCGGGATATCTCTCGGGGTTGAAAAAGGCGAACCATTTTTATATATCAAAGAATCCGGCGACCCTTAAATTGATGTATAGGCTTGTGTGTTCGGATCTCCCTTGCGGACGATAATATTTTTTTACTGTACATATATATATAGGAAGATGATTCGTGGTATACCACGCGAAGCGAACCCCATATCTTTCGATCCACCGATTTTGTGGGAGAGAAGTCATTTCCACTCTGTTTATCTTGTAAATTGTCTGTTCCAGAGTCTCGCGGTTTTGCGCCACCAAAACTAAATGAGAAGTTGGTGCACGTGGCAGCTCGTCTTGGCGACACAGTCGTTATTCCATGTGTCGCGTATGCCAATCCTACTCCCGCAAACAGGTGAGAAAATTATTTTGTTAACGATATTGATTTTTTTTTCTTTATTTTTTCACGGCCCTCGAGTATGTCGCGTCAACGAGAAACTTGAAATACCACTCGCTACGAAAGTATGAGATGTTTCAATTCAATTTCGATCGTGATAACCGGAACTTTGAATAAGCCTGTTTATTTTGATTCTACGTTAAGCAAACTTTGTTTATTCATGTTTACATTTTGTTGCTAATATTAAACATAGAGACTGGTAACTTTCGGAAGTCGAAGTGTTGATTTGCTCAGATGGTTAATTCAAGGAAAGAAATTATCGATGGCTCCAATCAATTGTATTGGTAAATACTCTCCAGGTAATTCATTTTGTTGGCTCAACAAATTAATCGGCTACGATAAAAACAAATTAAATTGTTGCTAACCAATTAATCAGTTTGGCCAACCGAATTAATTGTTGACGCATCGAATTACATGGTTGGCAACTAACTAATTTGTTGGATCAACTGTTTTAATTACCTGAAGCGTATTCAATCATGCAGGTGAAGCGACAAAGCCGCTTACCCCATATAAGAGTGAAAGATATAGAAACGCATACGTACACTGCACATTTCCTAGTCGCTTTATAATTATTGCTGGTGCTAATTCGCCAAGCTCATTACCTCAAACACAACTTTGAGGTTTGCTATCTGTTTCCCTGTTAAAAGAAGAAAAAAAAGTTTATCAATGAAATTTCATTCTTTTCCACTAAAACATATTTTTCTTTTTTAAACAAAAAAATGTTAGTTTGTTCGAATCAAGTAACACTCTTAAATTACTGAAAATTTAATACTCTCCTCTTACGCGTGAATTTAATGCAGAATGTATTTTTTTAATGCTCCTGATTCAAATAGCAATCAATGCACAATTATGCACGAATGAAATTCAAAAACGTCATTGAATTTCATTAATCTAGTAATATCAAGGAAAATGTGTTGAAAATTTTGAGATTACAAAGCAAATTAATACCAGCTATTGAATAACGGCTATTGGTACACGGAGCGAACAGTTTTGTTACATTAACTAGTGTAGCTAGGCTAGCAAATATTTTGTTGATCCAACAAAATAATTTTTTAACACACGTGCTTTGAAAATAGCTCAATTTTGACCCGTTTCCATGGTAGAAAACGAGTCATTTTTGTTTTGCAATCAGCTGATTACATTCCTCCCCTGTTTTTATATTCCTTCATTCTAATATTATGATTATTTAATTCCTTCACTGTTATTCTTCTGTTTTTCTGTCAAGAATTTCCATGTGACAGGAATGGACACAACTGTTTTGTTTACGTCAACTGCTAACCTAGCAGACGCGATGGTGTAATGATGTGACGTGGGAAAACGTTGATTAATTGTCGAAAATTGAGCTATTTCTCGCACTCATGTCAAAAAGCACTGTACGCAACTCTTTCAGAATGTTGGTCATTCCAATGACCAACATATACTATTCTAATATACTATTCTCCGTGCACCGGTTGTTCGTGTCAACTCGTATCGATACCGCACAGGGTTAATTTTTACACCGAATTTTTGATATTGTATCAGTGAATCCTCAGATAATTCGCCCGATATTGTCGTTTAATATTTGTGGGTAATTTTCAAAAGTGTAATTAAAGTGTTGGCTATCGTTTATATGCTTAAATATTTTCCTATGATTTTTAAGTTTATTAATGTATAGTCGAAATATAATATAAGTTTAAATATCATCGTGTTCCGTTTATCTTCCATTTTAATTCACTTTCACTTTGATTCTCACTCGACTCGATCTGAGCCACGAGTTCAACCGTATATTCAAACACTTGAAACCCCATAGCACATTATAGAACAATAGAGGTGAGCAATTTACCACAATAATATTAATTATAGCGTCATCTATACAGCATTTAGAAATGTAATTAAAATTTCCATAACGGAAAAGTTGAGTTAGCGAGCAAATCGAAATGTCGCGTGTTTCGTGAATAAAAAATGTAGTTCGCTGCTTCTGCTATACCGTATTTATAATAATATTTTTTTCCACCACTCTTTCGAGTGTCTCGAGATTGCGTCGGGACTCTTCGTTCACTTCTATTCCAGCGAAGCACACGGCGATCATTCGAAAGTCAGGATACCATATCCACTCGAAGTTGATTGAACTGCAGAAATTACGTTTGCAGAAAAAATAAAACAAATAAAAATAACTCGACTATTTATCCTCGCGAAGCAGGCACCTGGTGGTAGATGAATAAGAAAAAAAAATATGAAAAGAAGACAAGGAAGAAAAACAAGAAGAAGAATCATAGCATCTGCGAAAGAGGTATAAAAAATACGAGTTATAGAGGAACTGAAAGAAAATAAGTGAGGGGCGAGAGGGAGTTGGGTGGAAGAAGCGGAGAGCGTTTGGTGAGAGGCCTGCGAGGTAGAGGACGAAGGAACGGAAGGGTAGAGAAATAAATAGAAAGTCCTGGAGATGGGAGTGGATAGAACGATGGAGTTGTACAGATAGAGAGGGAGAACGAGAGCAAGTGGCAAAGAGAAGGGGTGTACGCGCGTGTGTATGAGAAAGAGAGAGAGAGAGATATGTCCTGAAATGGGGCTATGTCCTCGTTGTGTACTATAGGTGTGCGCTGCCGGATGAGCCTGTGTATGGGTAGCGCAAACAAACCGACCGCTGATTACAGAGACTGCTTCTGACAGCCCATCAAATATTCCGCGTTTACGTGTACGCCGACGTCACTGGGTATTCCGAGCTTGCGTTCTCGCAACCCTCTGCACTGCTCTGCTCACTCGGCTCGGCATTCCTCCCCATTCTCCTCCTCGTACTCCACCGCTGCTGCCGCTACTACTACGACTACTGGTACTATAGTACTATCCGTAGTACCGCGTTGCTCGGGCTGCCTTCAACGTGGCCCGCAAGTCCAACGCGAGCGGAACAGTTGACTCTGCTAGGACCGAGGACGAGAGAAAGGGAGAGGGCAATAGTCTGAGGGTTTGCCACCGCAGTGCTTCGGCTTCCGACTCCTATCCTCTCTGTTCGTTCGCGCAGTCTCTCGTTCTCCGTCTCGCACCGATCTCCTTCCTTCCTTCCTTCCTTGGCTTCTCTACCTCCGTCATCCCTCTACCGAGCTTCTCTCGAGCCTTCTCTCCCCCGACCTATTCCATCCCTCCGTTTCGCCAATTTCCCTCCGTAAATTTGATTACCTATAGATATACCGTTGAGCCCTCTTTTCGTACAGCAGAGTAAGCAATACGGAGGTATGCTGGAGGACACGACCGGATGAGGGTGAGAGGGACCTCGAAGATGAGCACTATTCTGCTTCCGAAACTAGTGCCGGGGATGCTCTTGCTTCGATACTCAGAGATATTCAAACCTGGCACGTAAGGTCAATCGTAGAGTCCACAGGAATACCATCGGGTGTCGCGCGAGCAATATGTTATTAGGAGTAACGATCTATATATACACATATCAATATGTATAGAGCGAGTAAGAAGTTTCGGGCCGGAACTTCAACTTTCAACCCTCAGCATATATAACTATATATTATATATATTGTACAGATAGAGGTACTCTGCTACCCAAGTGGATATTCACTGTGACGAAAATCATTGGAGATTTAGAACGACCCTCCCCTGACCATGGTGCACGATGCAGTAACTGCCGGTCTGAGCTGTCAGCCCAGTCAATGTCTCTCCCGCGCGTGATGTCAAACGATGGGGTAGATCTTATCCGGGACTGGGATCATTGGTGCACTTACAATATAACTAGGGAGGTTGGATTTTAACTCTTGTACTATATGTAGGGTGAGATGCGGACACTTATTGCTACTTTGATCCATACATTTCTTGGTTACTTTTATTCTATATTTAATGATACATTTTAAAAGGTTTTTTTGAAATAATAATTATTCCATTTTTATTCCATCTAACAAAATTTTTTCTAAAATAATTAAAACTTTTAACGAGCACGAATAACGGTTGCAATTTTGATTGATCGCCCATTTATTTTCTTTTCCTCTCATAATTATTTTCATAAAAGTTTGTAAAAAATTATCATTGCATTATCTATGTCATAATGAACATAACAATTATATTTGGATTCGGTGAGAGGTTAACATCTGTGTGTAGAATGATATAAAAGAATAATTCGATTTTTTTTCGAGTAGAAAAAATCATTTGTGCATGTACACTCCTGGCAGCTCTCGTTGCAGCATCCAATGTTGCTGTTTTCATTTTAATTCATATATATGTTGTAGATAATTTAAATAAAGGGGAGCACAACGATACATAAAGCAGTTTGGGTTATGCTAGTTAATATGTACATTGCATATAAATTACGAAATGTTGTGTTAAAAATGTACCTTCGGACCGCGGATTTTCTCGTTTTCAATCGAGCGGTGTTAGTGCTAAAGGAATGTTATTTTAAACATGATTTTAGATTTGTTTTTAAACTGCCGATATTCGATATTCGATATCGTTTAACACGTTGGATATTTGCCCGTGTCAATCATGGGAAATATCAGAGTCAGGTGTAGTAGTAACACTTCAAGTGTAAACCACAACGGTCGCTAGAATCGATGGAAAAGTAATCAGAAATTGTATTAAGTGTACTCTAGCATGGTGTTAAGACGCCACTAGCGTTACTGAATCGTGTAATACGCGTGCCAGTCTCGCTCAACGATTCGCAATTCGTAGGTTGTCTAATCCTTCGCGTACAGGGAGTCTTTCACCGAAATAGTATCGTTAGATTCGTTTTCGTGGAAAAAAAAATGTCTGCGATAGAGCGGTGATAAATCTATCAATCGAATATACGGAAAGTACGCTGCCGTGGATGATTCTAGTAAATGGTATTAGAAATCTATAAGTCTACGGAAAGTCTATTAAAAATTTATATTTGTCGATAAGTCTACTGTTTGATAAGAAACCAGACTTGTCGTAGATTTTAGGTAGACTTATAGACTCAGAATGCTATCTTGAAAGTTTATGTTAAGTGTATTCCACCATCGCGTACTTTCTTTCTGTAGATTCAATTGATAAATCAATCGCTGATCTATTGCAGAAATTAGTATTTTATACGATTTGCAATCATCAAAATTACACTTTATAATTTTCCTATTATTTTTCTCTCAGTATTTAGCTATCGCATTATGCTATTAAAGAGATTAAAGCTTGCGGGCTAGAAAACTCTATAATTGCACGAAAGATAAGTAGTTGCGATAACCATTTCCAGCATACGCTGTACCGTGAATCAAACAGTTACTGCAACTAATTAGTTCATTAGTTAGCAAACTAAATGAAAATAAAAATATTCTGAACTGTTTTTGATTGGTTAGCAAAAATTATTACGAAAGACCAACGATTTGTTTCCTAACAAGAATCGCATTTCTCTTCCCATCAACAAGACGTTTAGCGACACAACTAATGGTTATGATTGCTCAACGGTTCATTAACAAATAAAATCAACCGTCCGGCACAATTTTAAACTTATGTTTTACTTGCAGGTAGATTCGTCGTGAATTTGTTGTAGACTTTCCATCAGTCTCTCAACACGTGTAGATATCCCACGAATTTGTAGTAGACAGGTGTACAATATCGTGACAAATTCACCATTGATCTCCTCGATCTAGGAGATTAATGAAACATCTACAACACATTCATGACGACTTTTCTTGTAATTGAACACTAAGTCTATGATCGTGTTAGTTGACGTGATTTAATTAAACATAGACTTAATTTATTTATTACGGTGATACGTACATAGTTAATTATCATCAATAGATGACTTCTATTATCAAAACATTGCGCTAACTACTCGGTGTTCGTCGCCATTGTAAATACATAACCTAATTTCACATCCAAGAGCTCGCAGAATGATTGGTTGATCCAAATTCTCCCATGTCACGTTCGACTCAACTAATGTGATCCAAGGTATCTCATGACATCTACGACTAAACTAATGTAAACCAAGGTGTTCTCTCTAGATACTAGACTTCACAATTTATTATATAGGTAGTAATTTGAGATATTTCGACGCCCGAGTGGATATGTATTCAGTGTAACGTGAGCAGATATTTCGAGAGACTTTCCGTCCCGTACCCCGACGGATACGAAAGAGCACCAGTCGGCAGCACTGTCAGACAGTACGGGGTTGAGTACTTGCCGCGACATGACTGAGAATTGTCTCTTCCTCTCGCACGATTATCCGTCCGCCCGCTTCCGTCTCCTCGTCGAAGTAACTTGAAATAATTGGATGGCAGAGAGGCCGAGGGTTATAGATATTCGTGTCGCGTCGCAGCCCCCGGTATTCTCACAGCGCTCTCAAGCGTTTCAGAGTTATCAACGTAGGTACACTTGCTGTACAACCTACGAATAACTCGCTATATTCTGTAACGCGGTATAATCCTACATCATGGTTATATATACCTTGCTTGAGGGGTTATTACGAAAGATATGATATACACGATCGAGTTCGAGGTGGTGTTCATGAGTCGCATGTTTCGCACAAAGTTACCAGAGCGATATTATCGGAACACGTGTTTTCCATGAAGAGAGTAAGCGTGACCGAGAGTTTTCGCGTACATCGTTATACAAGGCTACCTATTGGTAGTATTGGTTTCTTTAGTCCATGGAGCAATGAACTATTCATAATCTTCTCAAAATTCTCCAAATGTTAGCACAATATTAATAATCGTGGTATGTTCGGCCATTCACGATCTCACAAATTTGGAACAAAAATAATATTTTGTGAAAACAAAACCCCCCAAATTGACTATAATTTGGAACTCAAAAAAACCTATTTTTAATTGTAGACACGAATATTGGAAATTATCGTACATGCCTTGGAATATTCTAAAAATTTGTCATGTAAAAGAATCGTTGAATTTGCAGAATTAATTATTTTTTTGTTTCCTTATGGAGAAAGCTGCTTGCGTGAAAAAAGTTTTTTTCGTGATTTTCATGTCAGGGTAATTAAAAAGTTCCAAAGCGTCGAGAAATTATATTTTAAACAAATGCGCGCGCGTGTGTGTGTAATGGGAACGGGTTATTCGATCATTCTAAAACTTTGCACACAGGTCAGGCCGCAACTCCCGTTAGTTTGCTGCAATTTTCGCCTAAATCGCTAATTCGTGTCTCATTTTATGGCTGTTTGCAATTTAATACCACTTTCTCCACCTGGAAGTCAGAATTGAGATAAGGATTCCACGTAGAGGAGAATCTGTGGGTTGGCGACAATCATGAGGAAGCAATATGAAAATTTGAAATTTGCGTGGTTTTATATTTAAAAAGGCATTTTACAATTAATTCAAAGTTGACAGCAATCTCGTGTATTTAATTGATAAACTGTTTATAGAACATTTCTAATGATAGCAACACAAATATTTTCAACGTTGCGGCGAAACGGTATCAATGATATTCTAATGCATTCGCTGAATATTTTGCATTTATATTGGTCGAACATGATTCCTTGTACGGATGCGGGTGTATTACTAATGTTATTGGGTAGAGCAACTCCGATATCCAAATATCGAACATGAAAGGCATGCACGGCTATAGAAATACCAATCAATTTAAATTATAAAAAAATAATCTTGCCGCTGCTGCCAGCGTGTAAGAGAATCGAGAGGATTCTCTTGTGTCCCTGAGCGCCTTCATACCTCAAGCCCTTATTATTCTAAATCCCCCTTTGGGTTATTTGACGAATATTTCCAGCTGAGTAGAGAATTCTTCGATAAAGATAGTAGTCGTTAACTTCTGTATCTGTCTTTTCGACATCGCTTATGGTTTGAAAACTCTTAAACTCTGTATTTCGGTCTTTCTTGCTTTAAGGTGATGTGATATACCGATCATATAATCTTTGATTCCAACTCCTTCAACTGTTTTTTTATCGCTCAAAGTCATCGATTAATCGTGAGAGCAATAGTAAAAAAATATTCTCAGGTAAACAATTTGTTTAACATTGATTACGAAGTTCATTGTAATCACATTTTTGGATGAGTTTGGATAAATACTAAACATGTTTTGGAAAAGCAAGTCCTTTAATATTTTGCTCGGACATGAAAGCTACAGCAAGCCTTGTTGACCTTACAGTATTATATATTATACGGTTTTATACAGATGGTATTTTCGTCGCGATCAACGTGAGGAACCTATCGACGATCTGTCCGCACATTTTACCATTAGCGACGGTTCATTAATAATTCACGGTGCACTGGAGAGTGACGGTGGCTCGTACTTGTGTACAGCGAGCAACGTCGAGGGCAGCGAGAGTCTCGAAGTCAAACTGACCGTCTCGGCACCACTCAGCATCCACGTTCAACCTCCTACGCAGACGGTTGATCTCGGCAAGCCAGCATATTTGGTGAATATACATTTTGAACTATTATTAATTCTTTATTAAACATTGGTAACACGTTTTGTCACTAATTTTTAACAGATATATCGAATCTTATGCTTCTTTCTGCTATAACAATGCAAATTCTAAATAAAAATATAGATGGCAGGATTGATCTAGTAAAAAAGACCAAATAAACTGAGAAAAAAGATAAATAGTCGGTTAGTAGTATTTGTAGTGGCGTTACCTGACAACATGTGAAGGGGCGAGACGATTTGGCGCGAACGTTTGGATAAGATCAACTCGACGCGACCATTTCGCAAGGTGCTTCGGCACAGAAACATCTTGGCGCAAGGACGTTTCTGCTTGAGACGTCTCGGCACTAGCATTTTTACACAAGTGCTTCGATGCAAGATATTTCTCTCTCGATCTTATAATAAAAACTTTTGCAAAGTATAGAAAATTATACGTAACTATTTGTCATTCAAAGGAGAAACAAACTGAAATTATTTTTTGCATGACATCATTATTGAAATAATTATTTGGCCCAATAACCGATTCACGGGAGTAGACGCTGGTTCGTTCAATAGTCATCGTATAATTAGCCCAATGACCGATTGATTCAATGGAAAATTGCTCCAATAACCGATCGATTTACAGGAAAATTGCTCCAATAAATTAGATTATTGAATGAAGTATAGGATATGATATATAACTTTGATTCAATTTTATTAATTAACTATTGAACCAACTGGAATTGGATGAATCGTTACTGAAACAACTGACCCGGTTCTCGATTTCATCTTATGCTTCCCGGAGAATTGATTCCGAAGATTATTTAGGTTCGTTGGGTTCTTTAAGTTTGTACGTTTAATTGTGGGATTTTTTGTCATTGTATGTTTATCGGACTAATTATATTATGTACTTGTGCCGAGACGATGGAGTCAAAACAGTCAAGTCAAAAAAAAAAAAACATCGTCTCAGGCTCAGAAGTTTTAGCAGAAAAAAGTTCCAGGGCCGAATAATCTCGTACCGAAATGATCGTAACGAACCGATCATCGATAACGTACGCAGGATCTAGTAAAAATCACCATATGACTTAAAAAAAAATTACAAATAGTTAGCTGGTAGTATTTGTAGTGGTGTCACCTGTCAACAAGTGTGAAATTTTACGATAACTTTTTTTAAGCCGGAAATCGTGGAATATATGAGGAATAATTTGATAAATGCGGGACGCCCGTGCTGGGATTCGAACCCAGGACCTTTTGATTACCGATCGACCGCCCTGACCACTGAACTACGCGAGACCCCTTGCTAAACTTAATCCCAATTGTCCCACCACGGTACACAATACACGGTGGAAATGACCGGTAAAACATAGTAACTCTAGGCAAGCGACCGTGTAAGTTCAACATTTATGTAGATATAGCGTCTATGTCCGGTCAGTAGGATCGATATTTTTTGCGAAACACAACCGAGGGTGCGAGATACGTGATCACGATTCTAAATCTAAAATCTAATTCCAGAATCGCGATCACGTATCGCGCATCCTGAGTTGTGTTTCGCAAAAAAATCCTATCCTACTGACCTGACATAGACGCTATATCTATATAAATGACCGGTAAATCTCGGACTTATTTACAGGTGGCGACACAATTCCGTACTATCAGATTACCGTATCAATTTTTCTCACATACGTGATACTAGAATTTGAACTATATTCTTTTCCCCGTGTGATATAGTACTACAATCGAAAAATATCAGCAACAAATTCTTTTTCCATTTTCTCGGAATCTTCAAATTTCTCATTAAAAAATCTCTAAAGTTTTTTTTTTTGGGACTATGATTATAAATTTTTTATTAAAATTAGAAGGAAAAAAAAATCGATTACACAGTAAATATTTAAAGTTGATTGTTTAAGAATCATCCACCGAAGTGAATTCTGTATGTGTAACTATATAAATTAATTTGATTGATGTCAACAGACGTGTAGCGCGAGTGGTTTTCCCCAAGCTGCTTTGTATTGGTTGAAGGATGGGCAGCCATTGCGAACCGGCGACCACATAAGGGTTGTTTCACGGGAACGAATTTCCGTGATGTCGGTGGCACGCGAGGATCGTGGGATGTATCAGTGTTTCGTGAGAAACGAACACGAGATGGCACAGGGAATTGCGGAACTCCGTCTGGGAGGTAAGCGTTTGTATTGGTATTCAGTTTCGCAATTCAGCAGCGCCAGCAGAAGCTCTATCTGTGACGTTCACTTTAGCATACATCAGTGTGCATTCTACACAGTATCTACACTGCGTTCTATCCATCGCTTTAGGGTTGATACAGCGAGTATACTCTGTACACATAATATAGATGGTTGTACTGACGTTGGATCTCTATTAAGCTGAGAGAGATAGTAGTAATCACGAAGATACGACGCTAATTCAATAACAACGTGACACTATCTTGCTACCTGCGGAAAGCGTAATTTCATTTGTAAATATTTTTTTTTACTGACAAGTAATAAAATAATTTCACGAATAGGAATAATTTTTTGAATAATATTTATAATCAGTTTAGAAGATTTTTCCGACTGTATGATTTCTAAGTTACGAAGCATAAACTAGTGGTCACGAGGTGGTGCACGTGCTGGTAGGATGTTCCGGAAACTCGATAGGATAGTTAGTCTTCTAGATTTGCATACGCTAACGAGGTTCCTGTGGTTTCATCATCGCTTTGCATGCCGTCGACGTTTGCCTTGCGCACTTTACTTTAGGTTCTAGCTTGGAGAACAACCACCATCTAGCAATGGGAATACGTCTATTCGTATTATACGTCATGGATCTCTTGAATCAACGGGAGAACGACTCCCGCTATTCACTATTGTCGTACACCTTCCGGCGGCAGATCCTCTTTCTCGCTATCATTATTTTGTTCAAAGCTAACGCTTCGGTGAAGAATATAAGACGACTATGTTCAATCGATAAATATCTTTTAGCTTTTAGCTTATAAATTTTCGTGTACTCGTTGATAAGTTTAGCGAATAATATAAATAAGTTTTCACTAGTTAAAATTTTACTGAATAACTACCGAAAAACAATTAATTTTTCTTAACTGCAAAGATATTTCGAGAAAAAAACATCTTCGTGAAATCAATAACTTGATTGAATTTTCATAAAATCAAGAAATATCATTTGTGTATTATAATTTTCATTTATGTTTAATGACAAGTAATTAAATGAATATTTTAGTTGGCTTTTGAACGCAATTATCCTTGATTTTCAGTAACATTTTATTAAATAATAACTTTATATTACATCAATTTTACATATTTATCTGCAGAGTAAAAACAACATTTTTCAGTGTAGGAAATATCTATATGCTTTATAATTAATGTTTGTTACCATTTAATTAATACATTCCGCGTCGGTATTCCCGCACGAGTGCAGCTCGTATAAACTTTGCACGATCGTGCATCACGATATTAGTTTAAGTGACACACACTGCCGTTTCTACCAATGTATGGAATTTTATTACAAAATAATTGTTTCGATCATCTCGAGAGATCGAAAAATAGTTTTATTTAACGGGGTTAAGGGGGGTGGAGAGAACTTCTGGTAGACTGAACGAGAAAAGCTTTTCTAAGGCGAAGTAGGTATCACTCGGTGAAACGTATATTTATATATGTGAAAGCGTCGGTGAATGCAAGGCTTTATCCTCAATGCTTATGTACGTTGCGAGGTAACCTTCACACAGACAGACAAACCGGCGGTATCCATGGTAATCTAAAATCTCGGTCGTAGGATTACCGACAGCAGCAGGCTGGTTCCTCTCTACCTTTCAAGATATTCGAATGCAACGATATAGTATACAGTTCCGACTCCAAGTCCATGCGGATATCTCAGAGACATTTCTCTTAGATATCTGCTGGAATACTTGCGCAATTTCTTCCAAAACGATCTCGAACCCAGGTTATACCGTGCTTTTACAGCAACGTATATTGTACAGCTTTTTCTAGCTTACGCGTCTCTCAATGCGGTCTGTGAATGAAAAACATTAAACTTGTTGTAGGATCGTTCAATTTTAATTACTGCCAATGCTTCGAATATTTGCAGATAGCATTTATTATAACGGCAAATCAATTCGGTATGTTTAAATTATATTTCAAACGGATCGATAGCTCAAATGTTAAAATTATACCAGCTTTTGCGGGTTATTAAAAATATTTTTCATATTACCTACATTGAAACGAGTTTCAATGTCTGTTTAGCCAGTCGAAATGATCCAATTTAAGACTAATTCGATTCAGCAGGTAGAAAGTAGACGTTTTATCCCTAGGGCAGAAGTTAGATACATTAGTTTCTAACTTAATTTCATCTCTGTCAGAATCGCATTTGTTTATTGGAAGCCTCTGAATATCTAAGTCATCCAACCATCAATCAATCTGTCCGTTGTTTTTTGCTGCGCTATCGTTCTGAAATTGTCTTGTTTTGTCTGGCTACAGACATTCAAACTCCCAGTTTCAATACAGGTAATATGAAAAATATAACGTGGGACAAGTCATGCAACACGATTTTAAACTTAGAACGATGTCAGCCCTCGCCTTTGGCTCGGGCAGCCAACTTTACGCTCGTCTGAAATCGTCTTGTTTCACCTCTAGCCACACAATATACTATTTATTCTTTACTTTTGTTCTGGTGCAATTGTTTAGCTTATCAACTCTAAATTTAGTTATATTTCTCTTTGATTATCATCGAAATAAATATTTAACAACTAATAAATAAACACTTTGCGTTGTATGATTTGAAATCCGATGTAGCAATACGAGAACTTTACGACAATATTAAAAGTAATATATTGTCGAGGTACGTAAAGTCTCCGTTTGTGTGAAAACCAAAGGCGCAACCATCGATTTTTTAATCTGATTTGATCCAACTTTGGCGTTGCTAATTATTTTCAGTAATTATATATTTTTCCTTATTTCTGGAAAATTGTTTGTCAACATTGATTTTTCTGTGGTCTTTGTTTTTAATAAATCTCTATTGCAGTGTTCAAAATTCTTACATCAGGGCCACAAATCAATTCTACTGTCACCAATTGGAAAAAACTGTCAAAAATTCACAGTAATTGAAAAAAGTAATTATCGCTTTCATACAAAATTCGTTCACTTCGATTTTTAGGTTTTTTTTTAAATACATCGTCAGAACAAAAAGACGTCGATATTGTTTAAAAATGTAAAACCTCATACATTGTTTCCTCATTACTGTTCATCATTCACATTGCCATCTCTATGAGAAAATATGTTGATCTATTTTGACTTCATCATAGATAACGTGGATAATAATGAGCAATGTGCAAGATTTAATTTTGCAGGCTTATTTCAACGTCTGCGAACACTACTTTAATACATTTTTATTAAATTGGTTTAAAGAATTAGTTAAAACTGAGTTGTCTTTCGCAAAATGTTCATCCTGATATTGATCGATCATAGACGCTATATCTATATCGATATTAAAATTGACATGGTCACTTACCTAGAATGGATAATTAATTGTCTACAAAAACTAATAAATTACTGTGAAATTAATTCTGCCAGAGTCACAGTCGCGTAATTGGTAACGCTCCAGGCTAGAGTTCTGTGATTTCGGTTTGTACCCGGGTTGCGACGAAATTTATTTCACTGGTCTTTGTTTAAAAATGGTCGAATCATGGTTGCTTAATTAATTTAAATTTAAATGACTAGAAGATTCGATGAGTATAGAGATTCGCAAATGTGGAATTAAAATCTATCCCGCGCTTTGAAACGCGATTACGTTGCTCGCATTCTACGTTGTGTTTCACAAAATATCTATCCTATTGACCGATCATAGAAACTATTTCTATATCGATGTTATACTCAAGCATTGCTCAAAAGCCGTAGAAGTTAGAGATGCAACTATTTTAAAAAAAATGTCAAATTTAAGAAATTTAATACCAATGAGCTTTGATCATAACTATATTCTTGTACTAAGTTTCAGTTCGATAGCTTTAAATGTGCACCAGTTGGCGCATTTAAGTCGTTATACATTTTTTAACTGAATAAACATTTTTCTAAATTTTCAGGATTTTTATGAATTTTGATTTTAATTGTCGTCGATGAATATGTAACTGCTCCACGTTTTCTGAAAATTTCAACGCGATACCTTAAGTCTTTCTGGAGTTACAAGAGATTAATTTTTATTTCAGATTGTTAGTACGAGTTAGTATATATTTTTTAACTATTGGACTACTCGATAGAATTTGCTCCGATTCAAATAACAAACATCCTCGATCGTAACTTCAGTTTTACACAAATTTTCAATCCGATCGCTTGAGAGCTATTACGGTTATCGTATTTATCGGCAATTTTAGAAGATATTCAAAAACTTATTATATTTCCAATATCATAACATTTATAACGAAAATTGCGTTGAACAAAGGGCCCTCTGTGTTGTATTTCTGTGCAAAAGTTCAGCCTGAACCATCGAAACGCACACGTACACGTAGAAATAAGGGCTTGGTTAGGATTACCAATCTCTTGGTTCAATATGCGTCAGTCGATTTACAGGTTCAGACCAAACAAGTTGTTGGTAACCAAAATCAAGTACTCTGTAATAAAACCAAGTACTTGATCGCGATAACCAATTAATTGATTGGCGCATATTTAACCAAGTGCTTGATTGTCCCTAACCACGCTATTTTTTTCGTGCACGAATAGCAAAATAGAGTTATAATTTATTATTCCTAAATGTGGATGCCCCTTTATTGTATTTTCTAAGCTTCATATACGCCGGATTTATTTCAATTGATAACTAACAAACCTGACATATTTCTGATTCAATCGGAGCAGAGATATCGCCTCAGTTGGTGTACAGGTTCATCGAACAAACGATGCAGCCCGGCCCTTCGGTATCGTTGAAGTGTAGCGCAGCCGGTAATCCGACACCTCAGATATCTTGGCTCCTAGATGGTTTTCCATTGCCGCAAAACGACCGTCTACTCATCGGCCAGTACGTCACGGTGTACGGTGACGTTATCTCGCACGTCAACATTTCCTTGGTAAAGTCGGAGGACAGCGGGGAATATGAGTGCACAGCGAGTAGTCGAGCCGGAGAAGCATCTCACTCGGCAAGACTCAATGTTTACGGTAAGCTGACGCTGTCTTCTCTCCAGTCCTCTCAATGTCTATTTTGTTATCCTTAAGCTAGATGCTCTCCTTCAATCGCGAAAAGTGGAATGGAGAACCCAGACACATAATTATCGGAAAAATAAGTCGAAGCTTAAGATTAAAGTTTTTAGAGCCCGGAACCACGCATGTTGGATCAAACATTTATTATTCAGATATTTAGCCAATCATTGATTATATATATTTTTTCTAGTTAATTTACACAAAAAAAAAATATTAAAACCATTCATTTAATAAATGAAGTAACGATCGTCGTATATTTTGTATTATTTAATTACGATAAACATCTACGGCTAAGAATACACAAATTACGACTTCGAGTTACACGGATTAATCACTGGGATGACGGTACACGTCTCAATCTCAAACGTTTGTAATGTTGATTCGTTCCTATCGGCTACAGCCAGGAGGCTTCGTAGTTGTTGTTATCCTCTGGAGAGAAGAGTAAATTTTGTTTAGTTTCACCTATACAAGCAACGCGCATTTCGCGACAAATCTGGTCCATTATCGGCTATCGATTAGAGTGCTCGGCAAACGGCATGGCTCGCGAGTCGCCAATTCACTCTCGTTGCCCCTCACGTAGTCAAGTATAGGATCGATGCCGTCCCCAGAATCAATTAATATTATCCTTCGCTATATGCGCAGTGAATACCAAGTCTTTATAGACAATGCGCGTGAAATCCAGTCACCGCGCGTTTGAATGATTAATCGAGAATCCATATAGCTGCAGAGATAAACTCCTTACAAATCTTTGAATTAGCTATTATTAATAATTGTTTATAACATTTCGCGGTAGATATTATTAAATTTCATATTATTTTAGCTGCGTCTAATGTGCGAGCATCCGCTAAATGTATGGTTTGGTAAACACACGGCTAGTGGCTAGTCATTCGCAAACAAATTGAATCTTTATATTTGTGTCGACTCCGATTGCTTCGCCTGTTCATTGAGAATTAACGAAACAACCAGATTTGATGGTTTTTAACTCTAAAGAAATCGTGAAGAAAATTCCGCCACGGCGCTACGAACGAAACTGGAAATTCCTGAATTCTAGCCTGGTACGTTACTATTAATTACGTTACCGTGGTTACGGTTAAACGAATTCACAATTCCTCACGGGTTTCAAGACATATCGTTAACAATTGTAAATAGCATTTCGTGGTCGATATTATTAACTTTCGTTATTTGAACAATTTACCGAGTCGAATCTTTTTATTTACATCGATTCTGATTGCTTCACAAGTTTATTGAGAGTTAACGAAGCAAAAATTCTCCACAGCCCGTAATCAAACCGGAAACTTTAGAATTCTAGCCCGATACGTTACAGTGTCTATGACAATATCAATTAACGATTCCTCACAGAGGTTTCTCGATATATAATATCAACAATTGTCTATAACATTTCGTGGTCGATATTATTATTTTCCAATATTTGTTTATTAGCTACGTCTGCTTAAAAATAACGAAACATGATAATATCGACCACAAAATGTTATAAACATTCATTCGTTAATAATATACCGATAAATCTCTGTGAGAAATCGTTAATAACATTATCGTAGCCACGATAGTTTAATTAATAACGAAGGTACTAGGCTGGTACCAATTAACTGGTGAAGCAATCAAAGTCGACAAAAGTATAGGAATTCGATTTGTTTTCCAATTACTTGTTAGAAATAGCTCAAAGAACGAAACTTTGAAATCACTCTTATTGCTTATTTATTCCATAATTAAGGTAAAATCTTACGAAGCAAAACTAAAGGAAGATCTTTAAATAAACAAAATATATTTATTCATTGAATTAATATCGTTTTTTCTCAGGACTGCCTTACATTAGACATATGCCGTCGATCTCAGCTGTCGCAGGAAAGCAGCTGCAAATAAAATGTCCCGCTGCTGGTTATCCCATCGAATCGATAATCTGGGACAAAAGTAAGTCGAGTTTTGTTGCGAAAATTAATTTATCGATAAGCAACGATGAATCCGTTTACGTTGCATTATTCATAACGCAAACAATACGTTCATGCTTGTACACGCCGTTGTGCACTTGTATATTGCACACGCGTCGATATACACTATACCATGTGCAAATATTGCCTCCGGGCCAGCCGCTGGCCACAGCGTTGCATAACGTTTTCCTCCCGATCAACGCTTCCGATTTTAACGTTTTCAGTTATATTTGCTCGACTACATACCCGTTTACCTGTTCGAACTCCTTCAAGCTTCTCTTTCCCGCCAACGATAATAAACAGAGTTTATGTCTTTCACGTATTGTTTCTCTTGACGAAGTTTCCAATCGAATTGAACTTATTTTTCGGTCTCTCGTATTTTCCTAGCTCACGAGATCACGAGTGTCTAGTCTCGGACCAACAGTTACAAAAAATAAGGTCTATATGACCATAGAAGTTGAATTCAATTCTACAGAGACCAAAATAATTAATAAATTATTCTATAGAATAAAAAATTTATAATTATCAGTAAAAGAAGTATGCAGAGTAAAACCTTGAACATTGCTTTAAAATTATTAACCATTTTTTAATAAAACGACCTGTGTTGATCAGTATTGAATTCCTCATAGAAAACGCTGTGGGTAAATAGAAAATATGAAGAAAAGGATATGTAAAGTTTTACTTTGTATCATCGAAAATAAAATTACAAAAAACTGAAATTTAACGAAAATAGAGTTATCAAGAAACGATAAAATTGAAAATGTTCCAAGCTCTCATTGCTTCGATATATTTTAACGAAAATTGTAGCCAATATTGAGTAAAGATTTCGTAACCGGTGTTACACATTTTGGATCAATTGTGTTCAAGTATAATATATTTTAAAAACCATTAAACTGGAACGTTTTTATGATTTTTTTCGAAAAGCAATACCAAACTTTCTTCAGCATTAATTTACTTATAAAAAATAATTTAGCTCGATAGCCAAATATTTTTACGGCATTTTTTACAAAATTCAAAATGTCATAAGATTCTCATTTGTGGATTAATTATGGTAAAAATTACATCGAAGAAAGTAACTTTTCTGCTTTATCTGGATATCAAATTTCAATTCGATCGTTCTAGCAATTTTTAAGACACAGAGGTTTCAATATTGCGCACATGCATGCGTAACGGAACATTTTGTACAAACGATATTTCTCGACATTTCATAACATTTTGGTTATCCTGACATGAAAATTGTGAAAAAAAAATGTTCTCTGTAAGGAAGAAAAAAATGTTGAGAAGAGACTAAAAAAGATTTTTAAATTCGGAGTATCCAGATATATTCGATAAAGAACGTCGAGAAATATTAGGTTAAATGACAAATATATTAATTAACTACGGGCAGTAGTGAAGTTTCGTGAAATGATAGTTTCATTTTTCAGACGGCACTAGATTGCCGACGAACATGCGTCAAAGAGTGGCGAACGGTAGTCTGACTATCGACACGGTGCAACGAAGCGCCGATCAAGGAATTTACACTTGCACAGCTAGGAACAAGCACAACTATACGGTACAGCGTTCGGTAGATGTTCGAGTGCTCGGTGAGTTTAAATTTTTGATAAAATAAAATAATTTTCACGATTTATAACAAACTTTTTTTCATATATATAGGAATTTATCGCAGAGGGGAGGACGTCATGAGTGCCTAAAGCTTTTTCTTTCTCATTTTGTTTCGAAAAGCACATAGGCTCGCACGCGAATCCGTCGGTCAATAAATTTTTCATTAGTCCGAGCTTCTACGCGTCCGGCTCACGTTTGAGAATCCTTAATGAAGGGACCATAAGAACTCTGTTTGTTGAGGCCAGAGGCATTTCCGGTAGTCTCGTGTGCTCCGCTGAATCTCGGTTCCGCCATTTCCCTGTGTTACCTTCTTTTTCCCTGATGCTCGTTCGTCGTCTCGACTCTCCCCGCTGAATCTCTCTGCGCGTAAACTTTACGATAATTTAGAAGCGAAGCTTTCGACGGAATTTCGTAATTTCTCGGTTGGGCTTAGCGACCACAACGTGAAAGCAACGAAACCCGAGGACTCGAAACTTTCCCTAAACTTTGCTGTATACGTATATTCCGGGAACCACAAGTAGAACGAGAAGCTTCTCAGTGCAGACGACGTGGTATCCCGACGCTTAACGACATTCGAACCGCATCAGGGTTCACTTCCGTTTTCCAACATCAGAGATAGCCAGACGCCCAGGGGAAATGACAGCTAGGAAAGAATCAACCGAGCTTGCCGTTGTGATCTTCCATGGAATTTTCATCGAAGATTATATCACCCTCTCTCTCTCTCTCTCTCTCTCTCTCTCTCTCTCTCTCTCTCTCTCCCTCTCTCTCTCTCTCTCTCTCTCTCTCTCTCTCTCTCTCTCTCTCTCTCTCTCTCTCTCTCTCTCTCTCTCTCTCTCTCTCTCTCTCTCTCTCTACATCTACACACATACAGCTCCATCGGCATTTTTCAAAGCTATTGTGCAGGAACCGAGGAACCGAGAGCACCGACTCCATCGTATCGTCGTCTTTTCATACTCGGTTCTATAATTTGCTGGCACTCATTACCTCCAAACCCACTAAACGATGAATAGGAAGATATATTTAATGTGAGGCGAGTTTACGAAATAATTTATCTCTCTTGCTTCATCGTTATTAAATGCTCTACGTCAAAAAACACAGATATATAAATATTATTTTTATTTTCTCCGATAACGCGATAACTGATTCAAGAAAAATTCCAGGAATTATTAAAAGTTACAAAAACTAATATCCGTATAGTAATACAATCGCCCTCGATTTTATCTTACCGAGAGGAAGCTATTCTCGGTGGCCATTTTCAATATTTATAAAACTTGGCGGGCATATATGGAGAGGAAACCGGTGGTTCATATTCGACTCTAGGAATTACAATAATCTTTTATATTTCGTGCTAGACAATCCGCATATTGATTCAATTAACAATAAAAATGCGCAAATTTTCAAAAATATCTTTATATGAAAATATATTTAAAAGTTTAAATGAAAAGAAAAAAATTAAAACACGATCGTTAACACAATTGTTAATAGTACTTGACAACTCTCTACATTTTTGTAGTAAAAAATTATCCATAAAGTTTGCAATTGACAGGATATACAACGAGTTTAAGAACAGAAGTAGAGACAAGAACGTGATTGATGATTCGTAGGTAAACGCATAATCGAACGTTATCAACTCGCCTGTGAGTTGTACGAATTTTTAAATCTATTCAGAGGGGAAAAAAGTCTTTTGTTTTACGCTGATGAATGATGCGTTAATTAAAAAGATGAAATTAAAAAAAAAAAAACATTTTTCATTAAACGTAAAATAGCCGAAAATATTTATCTCGTTTTCACGAATTCTCGGTATTCATCGATTCGTTATGAAACACGTATCGAGTCAATAAATAAATATTTTACCTTCTATAGAATCGAGTTGGGCTCGTCAATATTGAATTCATGTTTCATGCTTCGAAGCTCTCCCATATTTACCTGTCGGGTTTCACAAAGTTTCCGGAAAATCAGAAATATGTATTCTTACAAGAGCAGCAAAGGAGGGTATGGAAAGTAAATATATTATTTTCGTTGCGGATACTGCGCGATCGATGTATCAATTGCTAGGAGAAATTAAAGAAAAATAAAAAAAGAAAGAAATAATATACCAGCGAAGGGCGGAAGAAATATATACGACGTTTTTATAGCTTTATTCCAACGACTTACAGAGAATATAATATTCCGTCTCGGTATATTCACCCGGGAAAATAATCCGCGCCTAGAGCACCGCAACTCACTGCACCGCTCAAGCACCTGTCCTGCACGCGCGCCCGCCTAACAGCTCTCTATATCTCTCTTGCTCTTCCACATTTCTTATAAATATATAATATATGTATAGTATAACCTATTTTCTCCAATATATGTACAGATATCAACCTACATACATGTGCTAAACTGTATAAATGCCTTTTATATACATATGTACATACTATATACAGTTAGGGTCCTAATACAACTTCCATTAACCTTACCATGGCAAAAAAAAAAGCAGTAACCCACTCACGTAGAACGTTATAAGCGCTTTTAACCCAATATACGCTCGTCGATAGCTAAACGTGTGCATCGCGCGGTGAACAACCAACACAGAGGCACGGACACTCCTGTTTTTTCAATTGCATAAACGCGGTGTAGAGCCGAGCGAATAAAACCGTACGATCCTGTAAACTTATCGTGAATTCGTGAGAGGGCTGCTTCGGCGAGTGCGTTGTATATAACGAGGGCACTTCATGTCCACCAGCGGCACCAGCAATTTTTCTGTTTCAACGCACATGCCGATAGAATGTCATTTGTATATTATATGTGGCTGTACTTTTTCTTTCTCTACATTTTTTCCGTGTTGTTCAGCGATAACGAATACATTTCGAATTCGCAAATCCACAAAGCTCGTCTCTTCATCGCGTTAAATCGATTGGTGTGTACAAGAATGCAACGCCCCGAAACTTTGCCAAGTCGAATCTTCCGCGATAACCAAGAGTCCGTTGACGTAGGAGAACATCTCTGACCGATCAATGGTAACGGGCACTTTGCGTGACACAGACCGATTACCGGAGAGTTCCAAAAAGTGCTTACGGTAATTTTCAGCACCTCTCGATCATTGTAAAAGCACCATTTCAATCACGGTTACTCATTGTTCTTATACGCTCAGACGGGCTTATGAGACTCAAGAACTCCCCGAATAGTCTTATCACGTACTTTCTTAATCCTTCCATTTTTATCTCACGAAATTGAAATACCTGGAAAAATGTTTCAATCAAAGTACCGCAACGTCATAGAGTTTGCGTGAAACGAAAGATGATTAATAAAATCTTTTTTTTTTTCTCCAATTTGTATGTTTACGGCAAAAGAAAATATTTTATTTTACAACTATCGAGACTAATACTTATTTTTATGTCAATGAAAATCTCTTTTGATTGCTATTTTTTTGACACTGAATCGAACAAAACTATGTACAGTTTCAAATATAATTTAAATTATTATTATGTCACCTTTAATATTTATTAATTGGAATAAAATTGTTTAAAGAAACCATTTTTCTCTGTAAAAATATATTCAAGTATGTAGCTTAATCGAGGCAGATCCTTCGAAGGATTAAATGTTATGTAAGCTTTTTGTAGATTGATGAAACAATTTTTCTTGTCATGGAATATTTGTCATTGAAGTAATACTGATTTTTTTTTTAAATACATTTTTTTCCATAAAACATATATTTAAGTATGTAGCTTACTCCAGACAGAACCTTCGAAGGTTTAAATGTTATACGTGCTCTTCGTAGAATAATCAACCGATTCATTTTCACTGACATTGGATTGAACAAAAGTTTTGAAATGAGAGTTCCAAATAAATTAAAAACAATTATTATGTCACTTTTAATATTTATAATTGGAATAATAATGATTTTTAAAAAACCATTTTTTTCATATCAACATATATTTAAGGGGTTATTCTACTGTTATCAGCGTCTAAAGAATCTAATGATGTTTTTCGTGTGTGGCGGTCGGTGGGCATGATTTCGAAAATGGGGTTTGTCTGAAAAAGAAAGTGCTCATTATCAATATTGTATTAGTTATCGTACGACACAAGATCTTTTTATCTTCCTAGGTTACGAAAATAAAATTCCTGAATTTTTTTCACCATTGTCGGCTAAACATTGCGTATTATTATTATTAATATTAATTGTACAAAAAAAAAAACGTTTCCACAAAATCTTACGTCACACCAACAGTACTATTCCTCTGAAGGTGTGTGCCAAATTTCAAGTCGATTCATTAATTACAGCTTGAGATATCGTACCCGCTGTTTTGAAAAACATAGTTTTGAGAAAAATTCGTGGTTTGAGCACTAGTTTTTTTTTTAAGTAAAATCATTAGAACTTCATGTCTCACCGTTAATCTGACCTTCCTCCACATATCGATGTTTCTCGGTGTTCATTTTTGTTTTCCGATCCTCCCACAGTTTAAAGTAAGAAGATTCTACAATAATATCAACTATACTTTTCCCGTGTAACGTCGTGTTTGCGCGTCAAATTTTTATTTCGCTTGAAATGCTATAACTCAAAATATATTTCGAACATCAACATGAAACCATCTGCATATTAATCTTAATGAGTCTAACTATTTTTAAAAGACAAAGAAAAATTTTTCTTTTACATTCAAGAGCAGGATAACCCTTTAAGTATATAGTTTACTCCGGATAGAATCTTCGAAAGTTCAACTGTCGTACATGCTTTTCGTAGAATAGTAGAAATGATTTCTTTTCTGTCAAACGTTATCGTACTTTCTTTCCATCGATAACGAAAAGGGTGGTAAAGTTGAATCGCGATGACGCATAGGAGTCGAGAGGAAGTTGTTTTCTTGACTGTAGTTTAAAGCTATAGGATAACTTTGCTCGTGTTCCTTCAGCTTTCATCGATCCTCTTCAGGTCACAGGAGCAAACGTCGTTTACCGTGACTGTATCTGTCCTGAAGTTACAATTCTGTCTCAGTACTATATATCATTACCCTTGGATCAATATATTTCTGTATACAGGCAGACCGTTCAATTATCTAGATGGATACCGGTATAGATGTTTATAATATCTGTCGAGTTATTCTACGTACATGCGGAGACCTCGGTATACGGAGCATTCGACTCGGTTCATGTATCCACGTAAACGTAATATTACTATAGGTATAGTATATAATACACACCATATTAGCTTCTCGATATTCTCGATATTAAAGCCAATTTCCAACTATAGCTTCTATATACTGTCATTCTCGCAATCTCGTTGCCAATCATCTCTATACAACCTTTCGCTATATCTATCTATCAGACATGGACATCTCTTGCTGCTTATAACCGGGATTCGTTGTTTATTTGTTCCAGAATGTATTTGATATTATGTCGTCTGTGTCTACTGGATTGAAAAAAAATTTCTATTGACAGATAATTTGAAAAACAAATCAATATTTTTGCTCGTTATAGTTGAATAACTCTTTTCATGAATTCCAACGATAGCAGATTTGGAGTAAATTTAGTAAATTAATGTATCAAGTTTCATTATTAGGTTGCTTGTTATAAATTTATAAATGAAATGTATTTCATTACATAATTTAGTATGAAATAATTTATGGGATAAAAGAAACAATGGATGCCCACTTCAAAGTGTGAAGAGAAGTCAATATCTGCTGTCTACCTGTCTCGTTTCGCAAAAAAAGAAAAAAAAAGCAGCTCATCAAAAAAAATGCAACAACGCAGCAGCAGCAGCTACAGCAGCATACATACCAGCAGCAAGTGCTTTTGTTTCATGGGAATGTTCGATCTGTTCTTTGTTGTTCTTTCAGTGCCACCTAAAATCACGCCTTTCAGTTTTGCTCGCGATTTAAACGTAGGCGACCGTACAAGCATACAGTGCGTTGTCGTGACCGGTGACCTGCCTCTCACGTTTACGTGGCTCAAAGATAACGTGCCGATTGAGAAGATCGGGGATGCCGAATCCTTGGGATCGGGCGGTGTTAATGCGATTCGTGGTACGGGAGGGTCGAACGGGCCCGGCAATATCGCAAAACCAAAGACCACTGAGAATAAACAACGGTCAAGGAACAGGGAAGCTGCCGCAGCAGCAATGTCAGCGGTCGCCTCCGGCAATCCTCCGTACGAGGCGATCACCATCCGGCAATACGACGCTTTTAACAGTGCCCTGAGCCTTAGCACGATTGCACCCGCGCACAATGGCACGTATACCTGTCGCGTGACCAACGGTGCTGCGACCGTCGCTCATTCTGCACCCCTCCACGTTAACGGTAACGAAATATCCACACCGCGTTGGTCTTTTTTCCCCTTTCAAGACCATAAAGAAATGTTTAACCAAAAGTTTTGCGCGGTACTCGATCGTTGTTCACGGATCGTTCGATAACTCCTCTCGTGGAGTAAAAAAAAACTTATTGGTAAAAGCAATATCTCGTTTGTCGCATTTCTCGATCCGTTTGTACACGATCGAGAGCCCCCACACGAGCTCTAAATTCTCGTTTCTCTTTCGTCTCTATACTTGTTCTACTTACTACTTACTACTTCCTACTTACTACTTACTACTTACTACTTACTACTTACTACTTGCTACTTGCTACTTACTACCTACTACTTACTACTTACTACTTACTACTTACTACTTAATACTTAATACTTACTACTTACTACTTACTACTTACTACTTAATACTTACTACTTACTACTTTTTACTTACTACTTACTACTTACTACTTACTACTTACTACTTACTACTTACTACTTACTACTTACTACTTACTACTTACTACTTACTACTTACTACTTACTACTTACTACTTACTACTTACTACTTACTACTTACTACTTACTACTTACTACTTACTACTTACTACTTACTACTTACTACTTACTACTTACTACTTACTACTTACTACTTACTACTTACTACTTACTACTTACTACTTACTACTTACTACTTACTACTTACTACTTACTACTTACTACTTACTACTTACTACTTACTACTTACTACTTACTACTTACTACTTACTGTTTACTACTTACTACTTACTACTCATCGTTTCTTCTATTTCTGCTACATGCTAAATATCAACAATTGCACGCAACCCTTTCTTTCAACGAGTGTATCAGCTTTCAAGTCATAACGATAAAAGAATATTAAATCGTCGTCACGAATATAAATAATATTTATAATAAGCAGAATATTCCGTCGCAAAATATTCTTGTTTCAAATTAAATTAACTTGATGTATACGTTTTCATTACACAACTTGCTGGAGTAGAAATCGAATATCTAGAAAATATGTTTAATCTATAAATTAAAATAATAAAAAAATATTATTTCATTCTTGTCAGTGGTACTGGCCGTTTATCATAGATTTTATCAAAATCGATATCACTTGTTAGCTCAACTACTCATTATACTTTCAAATAGTTACTTACGATTGTCCGAATTGTTTGATCTTTTATTCAATACTATACATATAACTTACGATCCTGCACGCCTCTTTTCTCTGCACGCCAATTGCACGCTTTGGACGGGTTCATCACCGGATTATAAATACTCTTGATACACATGTTCGTACCTTACGATACGACTATTTTCACGTAGGTATATATACAACAACAATAACAACAAAAAGAAGAAGAGTCGCATTGAATACTTTTACTCGTGCAACCAAGCGCTCAGAATTTCGCACGATCCGTGCCAAGAGGCATCTTTTCTGCACGTTCTTGTCCGGGAATCCGCGTGGCTTCGAGAACACTCGTTCGATTATTTCGAAGAATCTCGGAATAAAAGAATCTCTTGATCTCGCTAACACGATACTTCAGTAAGATCGCGATTCCAATATAACTAATTTCTCAGAATTAGAGCCAACACATTCTCGCACAGAGACTCACCTACTATTTACACAAAGGTACCTAACAAACTCCAGCTCTGCTAATATATACATATACCTTACATAAAAGCATCGTACGTCATTCGGTTTGAACCTACTCGAGATTCCCGTAATTTTTTTCCGTTTGGTATTGATTAACATTGATCGACCATTTATAGGCGCATTGAAACGCGAAGTACATACGTCATTAAGCGTATCGTGTACTATTAATATAATGATATTGAGTAAAGTAGGCATTTTTCACGAATGATCATATATGACATACGTACAATAACGTTAATGGTATTACATTAGATAATTGTGTTGTAACTGTATTAACGAATCTTGGGATGTTAATTTTTTCATAAAATTCTTTTACTACATTAATTACGTAGAGATGATGATTTTTTTTTGTTGTGGGAATTGTTGTTTCGTTAAATTATATTATAAAAAAATATTTGAAATTATATTGTGTATTGCGATTATTATGTATATGAATATTGGATACGCCGTAGTACGTTTATGGTTCTTGCAATTTGTAAAAGAAACGTAAGTAGACTCGAGTGTAACCCACAAATTGATAAATGTTAAGAAGTTATAGATTTCACTATTATTTTCTTGGCTATACGTTACGAAATGCACGTTATTCTGTTTCGTAAATGCGTTCGTAATCGATTTTCGGTACTCGTTCAACGTTGATAATTAAATAGAAATTTCGTGCGTATCGTCGTGTCTCTGCTGGAATCGACAGCAAGGCCGATGTAGTACGGCGATGTAGTGTTAGTTCGATTGTTTGTCCGAGGCTATCACACAAATTCAGTGATGTGGATCGAGTACGGTCAGCCGGGATCGATGGATTTCGAATGGAGCGTCAAATTGGTCTCCGATAAAAAGATCTTGGTGGGTTCCGCTCGTGTCCACACTTCTTTTTACTTTCATTGGGTAGATTGATAATTTTTTAATTGGTAAGTATATATTACAACGATTCGATAATTTTTCTTCGCAAACTTTAGGTACGTTACGTACGCGACGTACATTTTGAGGGAGAATAAAATAAAAAATAAAATATTGTTGATTAGGTTATTCTGTCGCGGTACGTTCGAACGGTTCGGACGTGTCAGAGTTTTTTGTCGGGAAAAAAAAAGTAAAGAAAAACATTAGAAAAGGCTTTTGGCATGCTGGATACTATTCCGTGACATACCCTTGTAGTTCCGCCCCGGATATCGCCGTTTTATTTCGAAAACGATGTGACGGAGGGGATGAGGACACAGCTAATGTGTACAACGAGCCAAGGGGACCAACCTTTCAACATCACGTGGCTGATGGACGAGAAGCCCATTCAGGCCAGAGACGTTACCCCGGAGCAGTCCCCGGGGACAGGAACGAGCTACATTCAGATAAGCGACTATTCGCCGTTTTCCAGCATCCTGACGATTAATAGCGTCACGGCGAAGCATAGCGGAAACTACACGTGTCAGATCAGCAACGTTGCCGGTGTCGCTGAACACATCGCTACCCTCTTCGTATCTGGTTTGTCTCAGATCTACCCTCCACCCAAACGACAACCTTCTTCCTCTCCGTTGCGTCTTACCTTTATTAACCTTCATCCCTTGTACCCGAAGATATTGTAAATAGGTACAGGTTATAACTAACCCCAAGGAAAAATAGTTATATGCGGGATACATGCGAAAATGTGTGTTTCATATACATTTTATTACTGTTGTAAGATATATTCGTATTTATTTCCGAGGGGATCATTTTAAATGAGAAAAAATGTTTAAAATATGTTATTGAGAAAAAGGGTTTATTTTTTAATAAATAAAATTTGAAGTAGGTAGTACTGCGGTATCCGGGGCCAGTATGTTATTTATTTATTGTATTATATCATTACGATACATTTTCAAAATTTTTTAAGATGGGGGAAGTAAAGGGGGTTGGCTCCAGGTCCTCCCCTCGACCATAAAGTCGACTCGTGTTGACTTATTGCATCATTTATGGGTAATTCACCGTCATACATAATTGTCGCTGCTTACGATTGGACCAAATAGAAAAATCTAAAAACCATTAAAATGCTTTAAAGTAATGACTGATACCATAAAGTTATCACTGATATCGAATATTTCGATATTGGATCATTATTTTTACGTTACGGACATGTAGAATTCACCGCCAAACATAGAGCCTTCGGATACCACGGTATCACTGAAGTTTTACTTTTTTTTTCTCATTTACATAACATTTTTGAGTTCTTGATGATAATTTCGTTTGATTCTTAATCAGCAAGAGATTTCTGATTGGGTAGAGCTTTAAAGCATATTGTAACACACCATTTTTTCTCATTTTAAAGTTTAAAAAATTTAATAATATCTCATTTTTTTATTATTTTAGTTTGATCAACGTATTTACGTAGAGGTCTCAAAATTTTGCAAATAAATCTAGAAAATGCTAGGTGGTCATATCTTTACTTTTGTGGCCGTGAGAGCACTTTCAAAATCATCGAAGAAGAAATATAAAATGTCGTATATAAAGATTTTAACGAACCTGTAAGGTGGAACCTTTGCAAATTGCTTCCTCGTTATTTTACACCATGGACAAAGCAACATCTATGAGGTTGTACGCTGATCAATTTTTACTTCCACGTAGAGGAAACTTCGAGATCGGTGTATAATAATGAGGAAGCAATTTGCGAGGTTATACTTTGCAGGCTTTTATCAAGAAACGCGGTAGTATCTTGATGCCGAGCGTAAAATGTAAATTAAAAAGAACTAAAACCTCCATATAACATTATGGCCGAAACAAGGCACTACCAGTATTCGTATTCTTAACAGGATTCTCGTGACGTGTACTCCAAGTGCGCTCGATAACTTCAAATTTCCGAAAATAAGAACAATCAGAATTTAATTTATATGCGATTACGCTCGTATATATCGCGTATCCTAAAAAAAAAACCGAGTAATCCTTTTGTGATTTTGATGAAAACTAATATTCTATAGTTTTTGAGGTCGTTGAATCCAAAGATTATATATACATTTTTTTATTTAAAATTACGGATTTAATATTGTGGATTGAAATGTGGCAAAAATTGTTGGTTTTTTATAGAAATGGGTATCCGAACATATTTTTTTTGTGATAGCTAAATCCGAATATAATATCGAAAGGTTAAAATAAAAATAAAAATTCGATATCGCGCGACGTAAATGAAAAAAAATTATTAGATTCTTATAAACAATGCGTGCAAATTTGAAATTTGCACATTGCTTTCTCGTGATTCTCGCCAAATCACCGAATCTCCTTTTCCGGTAATGGTTATCTCGATTCTATCTTCCTCATAGAGAAAGTTGTATTAAAATTGGCAATAAAATAGAAACTAAAGTAAAATTGCAAATTTCAAAAAGTTTAAACCCTTCAAACGATTCTTTTCAAATTCAAGATCAAGTATCCTCGTTCTCTACCCAATTTCAATGCCAAGTTTCAGTTTGATAGATAAAAATTTTAAAAAGATAGAGCAAACATTTTTGTTTTTTATTTTTTAAAAAATTCATGATTCTATGCATGCCTTGATCGATTCTTTCCAAATTCAATATTGAACAATTTTGTCAACGGGCCGATTTTTGTAGAAATTTTTAACTCGATAGCTAAAATTTTGCAAAAGTCAGAGAGCGTACATTCTATTTCGAAAAATTCAAACAACCATAAAATAATATACGCTTTAGCGATTTGGGTTAAAAAATTATAGCAAACTGATTGCAAAGTTTAAGGATGATCGAATCATCCGTTCTCGAGATATATCCGTTGTAATTTTGTAAACTTATTACACACACACACACACACGCACGTGAACATTTTTTCTAAAAATGACTTCTCGATGTTTTGGAACTTTTTAAGTATTCTGATATAAAAATCTCAAGTACATAAAAATGGGTAGACTCTGAGATTTTTGAGATCGTTGAATCCAAATATGATTTCCAAATTCCAAAATTTTAATTACGATTTACTATATAGAATTTGATATTTTCATTTCTGAAATTTCGATTCAGTGCCCTCAAAAACCATGAATTTTTTCATTTTAGTCAGCCATCTTGGGATTCGACATATTGAAAATTTTCAATTTTTATCAGTGAAGTTCCATCAGCGAATGCCATGCGTTCCCTCAGCGATATCACAAACTTTAATATTAAGATTATGACGTAAATCTAAGAATCTTTTTATTGTCACAAAGTATGATGCGCAAATCTCGATTTGACCGCATTGCGAAGGACTTTCAAATATTTCAAATTTTAACTCGATAGCTCAAATTTTGCACAAGCTACAGCATAAACATATCTTTTTCGAATAATTGAAAGTTCCCTAAAATCTTAACGATTTCATGAATCGTAAACCATATTGTGTATTCTGTAATGAAAGTCTCAACATTTCTTATTTCACAATAACAAAGCTTTATCTACGAGGAAGCAAAATGGATTGTTCAATTTCAAAAATGTCTAACAAATAAAGAATAAATTGTATCACAATAAATTATCGTGATTTTCATAACAATTTCGCCAGATTCGCAAATAATAAAACACTTCCAAACATACAAAATCAGAACAGTGTCTCGCAGCCAGAAAAAAAAAGATATTTGAGCCATGGTACCATCGGAAAACCATAAAATTATGACTGATGTTAGTGCAATAGAAATTCAAAGGAATAAAAGTACAAAACAATTGAAGTGTATCGATGCCACGAAATCTCGTTCGGTAGATAAATATTCAGATGAACAAAATAATACATTCTCGCATATATTTCTACAGGAATAATTTTCCATGGGGTTATTCTCGGACTGTTCGCCAGAATCGAAGCACAGTTATTTTCACGAATTCATCAGCACGCTCTATCATCAACAGAGATAAAAAAAGAGAGGAGGGAAGCAGAGAAAGAAAGAGAGCGTATACTCGGAAGCGCATACATAATTATTTTCTGATTTTCATGTGTTGTATCCGCGTACACATATGGACATTAAGTGAGGAGGGTCGCAAAACTCGTTCTGGGCACGCCATGCGTTCAGCGTTAATACTGTTTTACGGGACAGTCTCGCAACAGCGCCCGAGGACGGGCCGCTGATATATCGTAAATTCATATTATGATCAGGCCGTGTGAACCGTTGCACCTGTTTCGCCGTGGTACCCGTCGCCGACATCTACGATACAGTTATATACAAAATGTACACCACGTATACTCGACGTACACCACGTATACCCTTCCCTCGATTTTCGTCCAATCGCAGGTTTGACCAACAGTCGCGATGGTATAACGCACATCGAAATACAACAGTAGCCACGACTCGAGAGAGAGCCGGTCAAACGTAATGAAACCGTACGGTTCTCCCATCATTCGTTCAAATTAGTTTGCGAAATTGATGTATTTGGCACACGAGAGATGTGGTACCGAGTTACCCCTTCCCGTGCCTCCCAATATCTGCGGTTGTGTTTCACCGGGTTGCGGAGATGCTGTATTACCCGTTCCCTCGTTGCCTCCCGCGATGCCTCTGGCAATATTCGATTGTGCGCCCTATGTCCATCATCAAATTGAGTTCATCGTCCACATAGACCAGAGCCTGGCCACGGCCTCCGTTATGTAGGTTCCAAGGACAACCGCAGTATCTAGTTTACTCCGCGAGACTACGTGTTTACGTGGCTCATGACTGCCTATAGCAATATCGGCAGACCTTTGCGATGCTCTGCTCTTTACTCTGGTTGATTCAATAGCTCCGGGTAATATGCCCGGCTACCATTTGTTATTCGGCGTCTAATACTGTGCTCCGATTCTTGCGGTCCAGCGGTGTAAATTAACGCGGATAAACGGGCCAACGAAACCTCCCGAGAGGCCTTACGGTTCACTGTATATGTACCGTTAAGCGTCAGGGTATAGATCCAAATGAACGTATTGTGCGGTTTATTTACGCGGAAACGGACATCCGACTACTGTACCCGGTCGTCATACAGTATGATTCTGATCGTTAATTATGCGCGCCGTGCTCGTGTTTTCATTCGGATATGCAATACCGTCGTATATATCTCTACGGATTGTAACATTATATCATTACAACGAAATCACGTCGGTTTTTTCATTCGTAGACAATGAAAAATTCAATTAGATCATGTTTTACGATTGAGTATATTTTAGTAATATTTTTTTTTCATTCTTTTTTGCAACGGTTGTCATTCGAATATAGTTGCAGCATGATTGTTATCGAAATATGATATTATTATTGATCGTTACAACACGAGTACCCGGACTGGCGATAACACGAGTCGATAATGATATTTCTTGAATCATTTTTCCGACTGTTTTCATGTCGTTAAATTTTATTTTTACACGTTGTATACAATTTTGTATAACTTACATGTTTCGTGGAGATTAAATTTTCATGCCACGCGCAATTTTCATCAATCACTCGATAGAGCGAGGGATGCTTGCGCTGTCGTTCTCCGGAGGGCTGTTTTCATTGTTCTCATTTCGGGAGAACATCGTGCTTCAACCGTCCATTCATACATTTCAATTTGCTCCTCGAGCTATAATATAATGCTCCTCGAATAAAGTTTTTGTACGGCATAGCCATAAAAAATATATAGATAGCTGAAAAGACGTGGAAATCCTATTAAAAGTTTTACCAACGCTTCGGGTTCATGCAAATTAAGAGTAGAAACTATGCTATCAAGATGACGTCTCGTGTTATCGTTCCATGTTCAATTTATTGGTAGATTCTTAAATAGCTTTTATGAGAAAGAAGAGAGTTCGAAAATTTAGTAGAATTGCATGTTTTTAATATTTTTTTTACAAAGGTATGTAATACTCGTTTATCAATTGAGTGTTATTGTCACATGATTATTAGGAGGAATAGTGTCGCTGTATCTTCTTCGCCCATGCTTATCGCAAGACAGAAAACAAAATATTTCTCTTGAAATATTATGAAAAATGATTGAGTGCAAGGATAACGAGATACCGCAATATTATATCCGCGATCTTCAGTCGCACCGAGTGTAGACGAGTGATGAAAGATCGATGAACCTCCGATGCTTGAGGCGAATTTAACCAGATTGTATTTTTAGTACCTCCCCGTTGGACTGTGGAACCAATCGACCAGAACGCCATTGTAGGTCATGCCGTTTCCATTCCCTGTCGAGCTGAAGGATTCCCAATTCCAACTGTGACTTGGAAGCAATCAATCGGTAGGTTATCGGACCCTGTTCACGAGCTTTCACGAAAAACTAACTCTGTCTCTTTGCATACACCGGTATGCGATCTGTACTATACTCACCTCATTTTTATTTCTATCAGATAAAAATAAAAAGAAGAAATAATAAAGACAAATTAGGTAAAAGATTTTTTTTATCTCGCCTCTTCGTCGTTATAAAAGTGCACGTTTTCACGTCGAACAATGGAAACCTTAAAATTCACATGCACGCAGAAAACAGCGCTCTCATTAAGTTATCCCGTCGGAGAACTTGCTCCATCCATCACGAAATTCGCTGATCGCCGCGTTCTCAGCAGTTTCATTCAGAGGTTTGGAATGAGCCTCGAGCTTTACCGGCCGCATCACCGCGAGAGAGCAAAATTAGTTTCATCAACTCGTTTCGTCTCGATATTACTCCCCCGCGAGGCAGAAAACCCTCCGCTTCCGCCTCCTCTTCCTCCTCCTCCTCCTTTGCCGCCTCTTTCTCCTCCTTTCGTCCTCCCTTGCCTTTTCCGTCCCCTCGTCGTTTCGTTCCGCGACCTCCTCGTTCTCATTTCAATTTGTCATTAGCCGTGGAGAATTCCGGTAACGCGTTTCTCAGTTAGCTTCATATAATTTAGCGTCACACTGTTTACGATCGATTTTTAATATTCCCGCGACACAATGTGCCGAGCGGTATTAATAAAATTCAGATTAAAAAATGTCTTCGGTCTGTTCGGTGAAGACCTTCACCGTTTCGTATACCGGATGAGCAATATTCATACGTTCTGCACACTGCCACGATTATTTAATCAATTAAACTTTCAAGTATTTCTATCCTAAAAAAAATATTTACTCGATCTGATCGAAACTTCAAATCATTTGAATAGCTTTCTAATTAACTGTTAATGAGCTGGAGCACTTTGCTCAGCAATATGAGTCACACGTGTGAGGATATCATCACAAGAATCAAACGAGATGAAAGGGAGAAAGGATCTGCTGATCGTGTTAGTCACGATACAGAAAAACCTACACCGAACGAATGTGCTAGAAGCAGATACCGAAAGTATTTTATTTATTCTTCTAAATGAAAAAACAAGACCGTGAATGTATAAAGAAATTTGAATATATTACTTTTGAGTCTTACTCAAAGTACCCATTTCCTGTTAGTTTTTTTATTTTTAATTTATATCAAATCGAAACAATGAGAGAAAATTCTATTGCGTACATTCGATTTATTGTCAATCACTTTTCACAATTTTTGACGTAAGTTTTGCATATTTTTATTCTACAAACTAGCATAGTTTGAAGGAAAATTGAACACAAAGTTTCTTTTTGATAAATATATCCTTAAATTGATAAAAAATTTGAGTTCAGTAACCGCTGGAATATTCCATGCGGAAAAGTTAATGCGCAAAATATATTTTTTATACGTTCCAAATATATTTTGTTATATTTCTCTCGAAAAATTTGTATAAATGTAATGTATCTCTAAAAACAAATGCAATGTATGAAATATTATTTGTAGGAAAATATACTTTTATTGATATTCGGACAAGGAACGTTTAAAATCCATTTTTGTGATGAAATTTTCAAGAATTCATATAAATTTTCATTATCATGGGAGACATTGATTTATGGTATAAATTTACTTTTCATTATGATGGGGAACATCGATGTATGGTTTGAATTTACATTTCATAACAGAGTTCATTTCGTCAGTATGATTTCGTCTGTGTTCCCTTTAGATATTTTGACCAAAGATATGTTTATTCTCCCATGGTGATCGTTAAAAGAATAATTGCATATGTTTAACGAATACCGAGTGTCGTATGGATGATTATGATGACCCATTGGGGAGATTACAGAGTGTTCGTACCTTTCCGGTCTCTCGAGTTAATGCGCAGGGTGTCCCAGAGCAGAGCAACAGTCGTTTTCACGTGTCCCTTAAATTTTGAATATTTAGGTGAAACACCAGGAGACTACAGGGAACTTGGTTACGGTGGTACCGAGGGTGCAGGAGTTGCCAGTAACGGCTCCTTGGTGATTCCCCGAGTGTCCCGTGAACACGCAGGCTTCTATCTATGTCAGGGAAGCAACGGCATTGGGCCTGGTCTCAGCAAACTCATTCGGCTAACAGTACACGGTAAAATATTCAATGGACTTACCCGTGCATCTTTAAATATTTATGACAAAACGATCGTAACCGCTTTACTATGATGCCATACCGGTAATAACGAAATTGTTATATAGATATGTATATTTGTGTATAAATATATATATAAATGCATACTCCACGTAAGCATATAGTTCGAAACACGTCTCGAGACTTAATTCGTTAAAGGAAAGCAACATTTACAAATCCCACAGTTGGCCCACGAGTCGAAGTGGTAAGGAAGCAGGAATCCGTCAGAAGAGGTGAATCTGTCACGCTACGTTGCGAAGTCGACGGGGATGCCCCTCTGGACGTGAGTTGGCGAGCTCGAGGTGGAGCAATCGTACCGGCTTACGACGTGAGGTTTGTTATTAATTATTTGAAGAGTTAATAGATTGGAAAAAAATATACAATAGAAATTCAAATTGAACCTATAGAGCGACGGAAAGCTATTGTGTCTGTTCGATATTATGTTCTATATCAATTCAGAATTTGTAAAGACATTGGTTGATCTTTGGTTCTTATCGAGTCAGAGTTGGATGGTAAAATTCATTACCCGGTAACCCGTGTTTGCATTATCGTGAAACAAAATTCTACGGTCGAATGTTGTAACGATATTCATGTAAGTAGAGCAGTAAATGTTCCATGTGAAAACTTACAATGCGATACGACTGTTCTACCCCCGTGTTGTTACGCGTTTTATGAATCCCGATTCATCAGCTGCCTCGTAAAGAACTTTTGATATCAACCGCGAGGTGTTGACGTTTCGTAAGTTTATTTGCTTTGTTTGAATAACTTGAGTAGACAATCTGTAGCTTCATTTACGGCGTGAATCAGGCACTGCTAAGGACCTGTCAGGGCGGATATACCGTTTAACAAGCCCTTAGGATTGCCTGATTTGCAATCGATGTAACGCTGCAGATTCTCTAAACGGTAAATTATGAATGGAAAAAATAAAGCATGGTAATTTAAATCGAACCTATGGCGTAATGGTAATCTTTGTGTCTATGCGACATTTTCTTTTTCTATCATACAAGTTTCGAATTTGTGAAAACTTTAATCTTCACTTTTACCTAACCATTATCGCATAATAAAATCTGATCCTCAACATACCTTTGGTCGTATTAACGAGACAAAAAAAAATGTCAACGGTCGAATCTTGTAATGATATTCATTAAAATTGAGCAGTAAATGTTCCATGGGAAAACTTCCATTGCGGTACTACTGTTCTACCCCCGTGTTTTTATGCGTTTTATAAATCCCGATTCATCAGCTGCCCCGTAAATAACTTTTGATATAAACCGCGAGGTGTTGACGGTTCCTAAGGTTTATTTGCTTTGTTTGAATAACTTGAGTAGACAATCTGTAGCTTTATTTACGGCATGAATCAGGGCACTGCTAAGGCCCTGTCAGGGCGGATGTGGCATTTAACAAGGCCTTAGGATTGTCTGATTTGCGATGGATGTAACGCAGCAGATTCTTCAAACGGTAACTAATGAATGGAAAAAATAAAACATGGTAATTTAAATCGAACCTATGGCGTAATGGTAACCTCTTGTGTCTATACAACATTTTTTTTAAATAATAAACCTGTGGTGGTATTTACGAGACAAGAAACATTTCCACAGTCGAATCTTGTAATGATATTCATTAAAGTAGAGAAGTAAATGCTCCATAAGAAAACTTACACTGCGGTATAACTAGCCTGCTCGCGTTCCATCTTCCATTTATCTCCGTTGCTCCGTAAAGAACTTTTGATATTAACCACGCGGTATTCCCGGCTCTTTCACTCGCTTCCATGGTATTATTCTGTATCTCTTATTTATAAACTCGTCTTTCGCCTTCTCCTTTGGCTATCTCTCAGGCTCTTGTATACTTGCTGCGGTCTGGATCTTTCGCAGAGAATATTTCACGACTTAGAAACTGAAACCACAGAGTTTTAATGTTGTATATCTTATGATGTTTTGTCGAACGACCTTGTCGGTTATGAGAAACTTAGTGAATTCGCGTAGCGTAATGCAACCGTACACTTTTTTTTTTCGTAGATATAAAATTTTATATATATGGCAGAGTATAAAGTGTCTCAACGATGCCTCAACATAAATTCTTTGCTAGATTGACGCTCTTTCATTTTCAAGCATGAGCATCAGACATGGTAGCAACGGTAGCAGTAGCAGTAGCAGCAGTTGCGGCAGATGCAATGCCACAGCAAGATTACCTCATTCCGTGAGGCGGGAAGGAACCAATTTCACACGCCAATCTGAGGTTTTATCTTCGCGTTTTCCACGGGTATACTAGCGCGGATGCCAAAGTCGTTTCATGAGGGGCAGTATAAAAAGATTCTCAATCTCGGTTAGAAAGTCGAGAAGGTCAAAAAAAAAAAGCACGTGACATTCATATCTTTCAGCCACAAAATACCAACGACGTGAATCTCGATAATGTGACCACCGACTCTCTGCTACGTTGGTCCATCTTTGTGAAATACCGCGAGAGTTTCCAAAACTCACTATCCCTTTCTTCTCACATACGGCTGATTGGAATTCTTTAAAACTTTACCAATAAACTCCTAATTTATAGATCCTAGCCAGACATCTATAAAAAAACAGATTTAGAGGAAGACCTGTTTGTATTTGACAATACTTTGGTATTGTTATAAGTGGGAATATGCATGAGATTTACGTCGGTCCAATGGTTTCGTGTTTAGATACGAATTGGACAATACACCGTCGGCCCGAGGCGTAACTTCGGAACTGCGAATCCGCAAAGCAGGCCACGAAGACCGAGGAGAGTATGTGTGCGTGGCAATCAACCCCTACGGCCGCGACAGGGCCTCGATTCATCTACGGGTTCAAGAACCACCGAATTTTCCACGCAATTTGCACGCGGCCGACCAGAAGAGTCGCTCGATACGGTTGGCGTGGTCCTCACCCTCCGAAGTCGTGGATCCTTTTAACCCCGACGTTCCCGTCACAAAGTACATTGTACAATATAAAGAAGCACGAGGTACGTATATAAAATCCGGGGCTTCTTAAGAGGCTCACCGCCCATTTCGATGCGCCCCTCTAGCTCTTGCACTGTATTTACTTTTATCGCCTCAGTATACATCCATAGTTACATCGTCTTTCATACCCGCGATAATGGCAAAAGGCGCATAGCTTGAAATATAATTCCTCGCGTCGCAGAATAATCGTCTTTTAACGTATACAGGGTGAGATTTTTATCTCGAGACATCGAAATATCGCTTGAAATACGCATCTCACAAACAAATTTCGGGAATGAAAACTTTTTGATCTCGAAGATGAAAACTGACCCCGTAAAAGCAACCCATCACTTCAGCCCCTGAGGGCGACAGGGGTAGTAACTTTGAAATTTTCAACGGATTCGAACCCCTATTTTTTATCGCAGATTCGAATTCTTCATGAAAAAATACGCAAGTTTTATTGGAAAAATTTCTTTCGATTCGAGACACATGACGCTGTAATGGCAAAAAATCACATTTTTTTATTATTTCAAGAAATGTGCTTTGAATCGAAGATAAGAAAGTGTTTTCAGGAGAACAATTCAATTGTGCGTAATTTCATCTCAATCACCCTCCCCCCTCCCGGGGTGGGGTTGCAAAATCCACGTCGATGCATGGGGGGGGGGGGTGAACAATTCGATTATGCATAATTTCATCTCAATCACCGATGAAATAATAAAAAAAATTATTTTTTCCAATCACAGTGCCATGTGTCTCGAACGAAAAAAAAATTTCCAATAAAACTTGCGTATTTTTTCATGAAGAATTTGAATGAGCAATAAAAAATAGAGGTTCTTATTAAACATTTTTAAGTTGCTACCCATCCCGCCCTCAGGGGTTGGGTTGGGGGAGTTGATTTTACGGAGTCAGTTTTTCCCTTCGAGTCAAAAAGTTTTTATTCCGGAAATTTTTTTGTGCGATACGTATTTCTTGCCTTATTTCGATGTCTCGAGATAAAAAACCCACACTGTATAAGGTGACCGAGGGTACTTGCAATCATTAAATTAAAATTGTGTTGGAATTGCACGTATAATAACTTGCAATTTCATATAAAATCCCACTTGACAGGAACGAAAAAGAAACGAAAAATTTTCGCAAGTGAAATATATTTTTTTTGTAGCTCTGTCATCGGTTCAAATATATTTTTTTCAACTTGCAACGTTCAACTTGCACATACGAATAAAATTGGCTTCGCGAGTTATCAGTCTTTTTGATAGTAAAATAATTTTGTATCAAATTTCCCGTGTAACTTCTGCGTAAGATCATGAAATAAAAATTCTTATACTCAAACCGGTCGGAGTCCTTTTATAAATATAATGAGATTGTGCAAAGCCAATTTGATGCAACGTTACAATCTAAACCTTACAAGTTGAAAATGAAAAAAAAATCTTTTTTATCGATGAACTGGGGAATACAAAATATTTCATTTTTTTTATGCTTGTCAAGCGATATTTTTAATCAAGTTCCAACATTTTATATCGGCAATTGCAATACTATTTAATTTTCATGATTTTCAGGTGATTCGGTCGCCTTAAGTAGAATTTTCAGTAAGAGCTTTCCAAGCTGAAGATAGCACGACGAAGAGTCCCAAGTATATTCCTCGGAACAAATTCCGGGATTGCCGCAAGGAAGTAATCTCGAACTTAGTTTCTTGCTTGTCGTCTCGGGTAAAAAAAAAAACACGAAGATATAACTCCGAGTCCAACATTGATTCAATCTATTTCGCGTATACTTGTCAGTGCTACGCGAACATAGTAATCCGGAACTTAACCTTGTTGACTTGGCTTTATTGAAATACCAGAGAAGCTATTAAATATTGAATGTCGACAGGATCATTACGAAAATTCATTTACCAAGTAGCTCGTATATCAAGGAATTTTGTTTTCAACGAAATTGGTGTTGGATAGGAGAATTTCCGTGAAGTCGGTGATAGCCCCGAGCCAGTCAAAGTTTGTGACCTCTCGCCAGGAAACGAGGAGTCAACGTTTCCTATATAGATGCAGTGTTTGTGTAACTTCGCCTGGGTACAGCTACTTCTACGAGCCCTCTCTCACATTCCAGTCGCGTCCGTAACACATATTTACACACTTACACATGTTAAACCTCCCGCAACTTATGCTCGGTACCGAATGGAACAAAGGAAACATTGTGTCTGAGATAAGATAGAAGACTGACGGGTATACGACAGGTCGGATAGGTCGACGTCGTCGTCGTCGCGACACAGGGTGCAAGATTGGCGTTAAAGAAATTTTCACGCAACGTACTGACAGGTTGAACCTAGTTGTGAATGAGCGCCGGAAGGGTGTAATACATGAGAATGCAGAGAAAACCGTAGAGATGAGGCTTTGGCGTAAAGTCTCTTAGATATTCCGGTTTCGGTATTCAACGACACGCACAAGTTGAAATACCTTGTTCCGTTGGTTGAAATGAATAGAAAACGCGCTCGAAGCAGTAAATCAATCTGGTATACTTATTGATGTACGTGACGATAATATGATCGCGAATTGATATCCGTGTCGAAGTAGTATTTTGATAGTTTGGTTTCTTTCTGATTTTCGAGAGTAAGATTGAATAATTTCAAACCCAGATGTATTGGAAACTAACTGTTACCAAAAATGAGGTTTTTTTGTTAACTTTTTACAGCGTCTAGATTAAAATAAAATTCTTATAAAACTATAATTACAATGGAGTCTAAGATAACAATAATCTGGAGTTTTTATTAACAAGTTAGTCCGAAACTGGATACTCGTGGATCCAAAGTTATTAATTTTGATTTTCGTTGGCCAAAATATAAAAACATCATTTGAATTCAGGTGATAAAGTACTTGGCAACAGTTTATTTAAAAACGAAAACCGTAATTAATTTCGCAAAGTATAACTTATCGCTATAAGCCCGTGTCTTGTGTGTACCGAAAGATGAGTGGCATGACCACAACATGCAGCAGCAGGTGACCGGAGACAACACGATCGCTCTGATAACGCCGCTAAAGCCCGCAACGACCTACGACTTTCGGGTTTATGCGGAAAATCATCTAGGAACATCAGCCCCGAGCGACATCCTTCGTGTCAGTATCAATTATTGATCTCAATCATTCATGAACTCATCGATAAGTGGGCTTGGTTCTTTGAGAAGTATCACTCATGCTCGATTATTTACGGAAATTGTAGGCACAGACGGATGGCGAGGTTCCCAGTGGACCACCGAGGCACGTCAGTGTAGAACCCTTAGGACCGCAACAGCTCAAGATTACCTGGCAACCACCGGATCAATCCTCCTGGAATGGAGAGCTTCTCGGATACACAATCCTCTCGACGACTCTGGGGTAACACGAGCACGCACTATCCCTCGATTATCTTTCTCCTCAATCTTCATAGACGTTATTCCAACACAAAACCTTGAGAGTCTTCTCAAAGTGTACATCATGATCTCTCAACATCTGTGCGGTCACGGCCACATTCATTCGTTCTCATGAATTCCCTCGTAGAAACATTTACATTCTGATTTAACCCGTAAAGCCTTTCATTTATGTTCTCTCATCCTTTGACTATATTCAATCGATCGTATGTATTCGGTTGAGTTTTAAGCGGTAGTCTTGTTTGCATTCATTCAACACTGCTTAGCATCCCCAAGAGACGATTACGTTCAAAGTAGATTTAAAATACATTTCCAACCTCCAACCAAATTGTAAGTCCTAACTTGAATCTGCAAAGAACTCATAGACATTTCTTTGATGCTCGGCAGTTCTCAATGAGCCATAATTATCCCAGTTAAGGCTTAAACCTTTGATATTTCTCACCTACCATGGATAACGAGGAGGTTGAAAGTAGGATGTTCATTTGAAACGTACTGTCAACTCCCTCGCTATCCATGGATCACAAGGATTATGGTAATTCGATCTTTCTTCAAACCCCAACTGTATATTCGTATTAATTTGATCACATTCAAGATTTAAAATAGTATCAAAGGGTTCTATTGAGTTGTAAGTTATAGGAATAACTATGATTATCCGTATGTTACAGTGGCGACGATCAATTGACGAATACGACGAGGGTTGGCATCACTGGAAACGGAGATGGCTCTTACGAGTACAGGCTAACCAGTCTCCGAAAGTACACGCAGTACAGCATACTGGTGAAAGCGTTCAATAGCAAAGGCGACGGACCAGGCTCTGACCCTATCATAACACAAACCCTTGAGTCTGGTAGGTATATAAGCGAGGGTTGGGCTACTCAAGTTTCGAATATATACATACTTGGTAAACGTAGCATCTTTCGTTCGACCCTCAAACCCTTTTCATGACCGCGAACCCTCTCTCACCAGACAACAGCACACTCTGCATTAGCAGAGCTTCCCAAGTTTGTGAGTTTACCCGCTCTTCAAAATATCCGAGTTAAGCCAAAACAATGTAGCTTCGTTTATCCACAATCAATATTGTAAAAATGTTTGTAAATGCACAGTTTTAAAATCAGGTATTTTAACAATTATGCGCGCTCGAGATGTCGCGAGTCGAGATTGTCGAGAGTCGGGAGTTCGATTACAATATTGAAATCGATTAAGAGATGGTAGGAGTGTCCTTCAAGGTGATTGGAGTTAATCGAAACTCGTGTTTCCACGCGAGGGTCAGGGTACTCGGAAAACTTTTATGAATTTCATAGCACTCGAAGAAAAGTTACATCCACGTAGCCGTCGCATCAACTTTAGGTCGATGAGCGCTGAACTCCCGGTTGGTTGGCATGCTCCTCCGGTTCGCGCTTCGTGTTGGAACATACCTCCTCATCCTACCAACTCTATTTTCGCTCCATTCTCCTCTATAGTTACCTGTGTTCTCCCGTCTACTCAGTTTCGATGGAATTTATAATATTTGACACAGTTCCAAGCGCTCCGCCGCAGAACGTCGCTTGCACCGCGCTGACCGGCCAGGACATTCAAGTGACCTGGAAGCCTCCACCCAACGACAGAGTTCACGGGGTCGTACAGGGCTATAAACTCTTGTACGAACCCACCAACGGCCTCGCTGCCGAGATTCATGGATCGCGAGAGACCAAGATCGCTCACTCGCTCAGCACCGCGCTACGCGGTCTTAACCCTTACACCAATTATACCGTTCAAGTACTCGCGTACACCAGAGCTGGCGAGGGTGTTAGCAGCAACCCCGTTTCTTGCACCACGAAGGAAACTGGTAAGTTCGAAAACGTGGATTACGAATTTTTAACTCAATGATCAACGTCGGTACATTATTTTTCATTATTAATATTTCTATTAGAGGCAAATTGACACTGAATTCGTAGAATAATTAAACTCACCGAGCGTAGATCAAAATCATTTTCCCTTTGGACCAGGGCGTTGCATGAAAGGCAACACCTTTTTGGAGCAAAATAAAATATGATTTCACGATCGATTTGAGTAAAATGAATTTTATTTATTTGACATTTATAAGTGTTGCAATTGGGAATCGACACAATGGTAAAATGGCCGCTTCAACCCAGTCGGTCGAAAGTTTACGATCCACCAATATTACGATATTAATAAATATTTGTAAGGGAATGTCTCTTTAAAATGTGAACAATGGCTTAGATAATGCAGCATTTAATATTTTCGAAAAAAAGATAGATTATGCCCACTGGGATGGAGTAAGTTAAATCTTTTTATGATTTCCCAATATGGGTGAACAATATGCAAATATACAGTAACATTTTTGTAACAATTAATTGCTGGCATTTTTTTGGCTCGTTCATTTATTTAAAGTTGTAACTTTCAAATCCAAAATAGCGAATACAACGAGAAGAAATATAAAATGTACTTAGAAATATATAAAAATAATTGTTCAGCGTAGTTTTCGAAACTGTTTACTGTAGAATCGTAATCAACGACACGAAAAATCGCTGGAAACAAATTTTCATGCAAATCATATCCAATACTTCGACTGCACGGATTATTTGAATATTTTGTGCTACTGTGGGCAAGAAATAAACATTGCTGGATTCTAACGACGACTGAAACTTAGGGGTTTTGAGGTCGCTGATAACAAATCTGAACTAAAAACTCAGATAATTAAAAAGGCGAAATCAATTTCGTGGACCATAATGGAAAGAGTTATTTGATTTCGGTGATTACTGAATTTTTAGTTAAGATTCGTAATCACCGACCTCAAATATGCTTGAGTATCGAGTTTTATCCGAATCAAGTTATTTATTATATTCTTGTTACTATAAAAGTAACTTTTCGCATTTTTGAACTCAATATTTATTCCACCGTTTCGAATAACATTTTTTTTATTATGTATTAATATTTGATTATTATGTATCGCCATATCGGGTCCGACATTATATATTTTGAAATTTCTACCTTGAATTCGCGTTCAGCGACTCAATAAAATCCGTGGGTATCAGTTTTTATGCAAATCGGGCCATCCAATCGCCAATACAAACAATGTGGCAGCATACGACGTCAATGCTCACAGTAACACAACAGTGTTTGACGCTGTGTGGCGTCAATGCCGTCAAAAGGGCCACCTAATGAATAAATCTATGCTTCAACTAGTTATTTATTACCTTTGCGGACATGCTGATTAAAAATATTTACCGAGAGGTTTGTAAAGGTTTGTGAGAGGAAAATGCAGATAGCCAGGAATATTGTCTTTCTCTTTGGTTAGCTCTCTCTCTGGAGTTTCGAGCGATCAAATCCATTTAATCTATCACGTAACGGGTAAAGCCCTAAATCAAACACGCTATTTACGCTCATTCTGTAAATCTCCTCTCAGTATCCATTTGGAGATACGCCATAATGCGTACGCACAGCAAATTCATCTGTGGCCGTTATGATACCGGAGGCTAAACATTAGCACTATTTGCATCACGTTCTCACCGCAGGATACACGCTCGACCTCGGGGTTTATACTCGTCGTCTATCGAAGAGCACGTGTATCATTGCTCTGAAAATTTTTCAACATAAAACTTGTCGGTGGTGCGAATAACTCGCTGGAGAGATTGCAGAAACTACCGTGCACTCGGTAATTCACCCGAGCTGTGTATACGAACATCAGAACTCGCACTTTGTATAATAGTCAGTTTGCTGCTCGTATACGCAATTTCGTTTTGAACAAACTTGTATGTTTATTACAGTACTTGTCAAGAGTCTGTATAGCACTTTTTATTCAACGTTCCAGAGAGGTAACGATTTTTCTGTTCTGTAGATTCCTTATGATATATCGGAGTATCAAAGTTTTTTTTATGTATCCAAGAATGTGTCTTATTATATTAATTCAATAATTTTTAATAACTCAAAAAATTATTTTATAATTTTGCTTTCTCATAAAAGAAGCTTTGATTTCGTGTAATTTTTTTTTCTTTTCGAGATTTAGGTGCCAGAGATGCTTGAAATGTTTCAAAAAGTTGAGAAATCATATTTTAAATATCTGTCTCTGTGTACGTGTGCTCGCGAGTGCGTTTTTATGATGAACTTGAAAAATTGAAATAGCTATATCTCGAGAACCGGTTGATCGGTCATTCTAACATTTTGCATACCCGTCAGTTTGTTGCTTTTTGTTGTCTAGTTGTCGTTAAGGGGTGTCTCATTTTATGCTTCTTTGAATTTTACGAAAAAACGGCGTGATCTCTCTAACTTTCGTTAATGTTGAGCTATGGGGTTAAAAGTTCCTACAAAAATGTGTCAGGGGACAAGTATGTTACGTATTGAGTTTAGCAAGAATCGATTGAGAAGTTCAAATTTTATGGAATCATGAGTTTTTTTTTTATTTTTCGAAATAAATCTATTTTTCCTCTAACTTTCGTAAATGTTCACCTATCGAACTGAAATGTATCATACAAATTGGCATTGGAAAACGGATCTTAGTCTTCAATTTGGTAAAAATCGATCGAGGGTTTTCAATTTTGTCAAATTTACAATTTTATAAAAAAAAAGTCTGATCACTCCAATTTTTGAAGACTTTCGTCTATCAAGCCGAAATTTAAGCTTGGAATTTTGAAAATGATTGTAACCAAATGGTTGTGCTCTGAATCGAGATCAATGAAAGGCAAATTCACAAAACAACTCTTCATCGCGCAGAAGAGAATCTGTGAATAAGTGCGAATGACGTGGAAGCAATGTGCAACTTTTATATTGGCACGGTTCTTTAAAAAATTATATTATTATTACTATTTATATAACAATCATTATGGTTCTAAGATGATGATGACTTGTCAAAAAAAGATGACCTCGATAATTCTATTTACTTTAGTGAATGGAATAAATGTTGATAAACGATTTTAAATTACAGGCACGCTGAACCGAGTTGGTCAATTTAACTACAAAAATATAATTAAAAGAGCGATATGCTGCACAAAGCAATTTAACGATCGCCTCATTTCTGTGCAATTTTCTGACCAAATATGATTGTAACGAATCTACACGGAGATACCTACGAATAGTTTTTATATTCCATGTAGCCATTGAGAGATATATCCTCAGTGGGCGATGTTTTCCGTCCGTGTTACGTGTGTCGTCTCTGTGTGGGATAATATTGTTGAGCGAAAATATTATTTGTCCTACAATAAGGAAAAATAGCCAGAAGCTAAAATCGATAAAAATAAATTTCGTAACAGAATTTTTGTGAATGGTAAAAAAATGGCGAAGCAGCGAGCTGGAAAGCACTTTGTATGCTTTTTTTTACCTAAAAGTGACTTAAAAAATTGCATAATTATCTTATATGCGAAATAGGTACATCAGCAATAAAAGGTTTAACGCGTCAACGAGTCGTTGAATCAAAAGTGGTGGAATATGCAAAAATCTTGAGGTCGTTATGCATTTTGATTTGCAGTACCGGATGCACCGGAGAGGGTGAAGGCTGTGTCGAGCGCAGAGGATTCCGTAGTTATATCTTGGCTACCGCCGAGACGGCCAAACGGGGAGCTCACCAAGTACACCGTTTATATTCGAGCGTTGGATCAGGGCCAGGAAGTAAAGATCATTAAAGGTTCTCTGGCTGCTCAGAAGTTGCACTACGACGCGGTGGGTCTGAAGCTGCGCGAGTCTTACGAGGCGTGGGTAACGGCATCGACGACAGTCGGCGAAGGGCCCCGTACGCCGGTCATCAAACTTCATCCCAGTACCTCCAGTGAGTAACTACGTAATAACGATGCGTTCTCGAGCGAAAGCTTTGATTCAAGGACTCACACCTATCGCTCTAGGGAGCTACAGTCCCTTATCCGTGTTTGCGTTTGGATACCGTCTATCGAGTTTGATTTTAACTGGAGAGTCATGCAGACTCTGTTACCGAAAGAAGCTGTGCGCGTACCTTCCCTGGAAAAAAATCTATAATCTACTCGTAAGCCTCGCATTTGTTCACGTCTATCGATCGACAGACTAAATTTATAAACGTCCATTCCCATTGAAGCCCTCATTTGATCGTTAGCTTAATGTATTATCGCGTATTAACGTGGATTCACTTTCATTTTCTTCGTCCTTCGAGAACGTACCATTTTATTCATTCGACACGGTACCTGATTGAAAACTATCAATGACGTTTCGATCAATCTCCTTAAACCAAAGGACAAAGTCTTTTTCAATATTCGATAAAAACATTCGTTTATTTCAGTTAATACATAAAACAATATTTTGTTTCCTTGCTTTTTCTTTTATTCACTTTTCTTCGGCAGTTGCTCTCTGTTATTTGATTCTTCTGGTATAACGAGATCACTTATATGTAAAATAATTGACACTTTGAGCGGAGACGTATGATCAAGTACGACTTACTGACCTTTCAACCGAACGAAAACGCGATATGGAATTAATTGTTACAGAAGCCCTTCGATAATCATTTATACTATCTTGAGAACCGAGAATGGTGGGACCATTACAATCGTGAAAATAAAATTCTATTCCGGTTTAATCATTTACCCTCGTTTTTCATACATGCTTCGGTCTGTCACTTTTTCTCGCGTCATCCGATCGCTTAACGTGATAAAAACTGACATTTTTAGTGATTGCATATAACAAGCGATAGATAAAAAAATAACTTATACGGTCGACTGGATGAAACCGCAGTATCGAAGCTATTCTTAGGATTTCCTCTCGACGATCAATTGCCCTTTTGTTCCTGAAAAGTTACCGCGAGCAAAGTAGAGTTCCGGCGGAAAAAGGGATATCGTGAGAACGAAATAATGAATAATCTTGTAGGGTTTTGTGTAATGAAGAATTGATGGATACAGAATAGGCACTCTTAACGATTCTCGGTTACTCGTGAAAAGTTTTTAACAAAAGTTTCTCTTCCCTCTCATCGCGGACGGTTCCGGCAAACCCATTTCCAACCAGCCCACCGGACAGATTCAATTTTCCTCTGAGCCTCCGGTGAATATAAACACTCGATTCGCGAGCGAATAATTGGATACTGAATTGGAGATAAAGTATTCTCTTTAAGTAGAGAGTACCTCCGTAACTCGCACCTAGCCACTACCAATCTGCCTAGCTTCGTTTCTCTCAGTAAAACGCACAACTTATCTCATCTCGTTAAAGAGAGGGGGTTAGCCCACTTTCGTCTTCTTCTTCTTCTTCTTCTTTCCACAAGCGTTGCTCGCTCTGCTGCTGAAGAAAGTAAATACAAAGCGTTAACGAGCAGTCACAGAATATAATGGTCTTTTTTTCATTGAATTCAAAAGAGCTTGAGCTACCCTTCTGTCTCGTGCAGCGTTGCGGAGGGGTTGTAGGAGGATCTGGGAGGAAATTGCGTCGAGTCCTCGGAGACTCGAGATCGAGAAAAAGAGGCCGAGACTATCGCAACGCTCCCGACTTTCCATTCCCCCACAACAGAATTCCGTTTTCATCAACCTTGACACGTATATTGTACCACACAAACACCCTCAATCTATATATATGTGACTGCGGTATACATCAGTGTGTAAAATCGCATTAGAATTCTCGTACCAATTACCCCCGGTACCGCATAATTATTGATGATTAACACAATGATACAATTAGTCCCAGCAGCTATTGTGTCCTTTGGAATACTCGTTATAACGCCCTGGCGAGTGGACCTTAATCTCGCTTGCTTTTCGGTTGGTATACCGGTGCCGACCGTCGAATGGCGTCACGGAGATATGAAATTGCAAAAACAGCAGAGGTGAGTTCACTACTTTTGTCTACTAAGCCTCAAGAGAATAGCTAGTTTGTTGCTTTTCCGAATGATATTCTGCGATACTTTTTGATAGTAAAAGAAAAAAATCTATTTCGATATCAGTAAAAAATTTTTGTGGTTTTGATAACATTTTTTTTGCGTTTGTAATAAGATAATTATTCGTTTAAACGTCTTTGATGAAATTGTACAATTAATATTCTCAGTGTAACGATTGATAAATTGTTAAAAAAAATATTTCTTTTCAAGATTTGACATCGGACCGGATAATACGTTGATGATGCGAAACGTACAGAGATCTCAAGAGGGAAATTATTCTTGTCACGTGAAGAACAGTCTTGGTTCTGACGAGATCATTTACTCCCTCCAAGTACAAGGTAATCTCTCCAGCATTTCCCCTTTGATCGATCTTCCGACGACAGTTCAAATACTAGTCTGGATTGCTACTAACAACACAATCTCCGTCATAGATAGCAACCCCTCTCATGTTTTCCCTCTCTCAATATACTCAGTCGTTATCTCCGTTGCGTTTATACTCTTCCTACAGAATGCGATTGAATTACAGTTTGACAATGGGTCTAATCGACAATACTCCGTTTTCGTTGCTTCTGTCTCGCGTACGATATTACTTTTAGGGTAAAATCGATACGTTTTCATAGCCAAATTGGCTTTTCACGTTTGAGCTTCGTCGTTGATTAACAATTAAAACGATATTGCATGTTTAATCGATACACGTTAGCATACAAAGAGTACACCGAGACATCAATCAAGCCCTTAACCCTTTGAAGCACTGTTTCTTTTATTTTACATTGAAGTAAATATGTTTTTTCACTTCGTATTTTAAAGCTCAGCTTTGAAATATTCTTTGAATCAATTCAATAAATATGAATAAAATGTCATGTAACCAAATAACGACACGGACCTTCAAAGATTAATTCTGCTCTTGGAGAAAAATATTTATTCAATTATGGTTTTCATACCACATTTCATTTATTAATATTATATTACACAAAGTTTCAAGTTGATAAGACACGACGAAAACCTTACGCAACTTAGATTATCAAAGTTCCGAATTAGAACCACGTATACGGAGCGACAATAATGAACAGGAAATACTGTATAAGGGGCTTTCACACTCCGACGAACTCGCGGGGAATAGAAAAGGGGTAGTCCGCCGTAGGGCATATATCATCCTTGTAGCGGAGCGACGAAGATCCCTTTCCTCTGTTTTGTCATCGAACCGGTAGTAGTAGTAGCGAAGCTTCTAATTGGCAAACTTTGTACAAAGTTCCACCAACGCCACCGACTCTCTTGGCGACCGGAACGACGATGGACGCAGTTCAGTTACAATGGAAACAGGGGGACAACGGTGGTGCCCCTATCAAAGGATTCGTATTGGCTTATCGACGTGAATTCGCCGAATGGGAAGAGGTCATGCTCGATCGAAGAGCCAACACTCATCTATTAGGTGGATTGCAATGCGGTACCAAATATCACTTCACTTTGGCGGCTTTCAATCGAATAGGAAGCGGTAGCGCGAGCCAAACGGTATCAGCCAAAACAAACGGTTCGAAGCCCCTTGCTCCAGCTAAACAGCATCTCATCAGGATTAATACAACTTCCGTCCTCTTGGAGATGGCGACTTGGCAGGACGGTGGATGCCCGCTTCTCTATTTCGTCGTCGAGTACAGGAGGCTGCCGGGAGACTGGCTCCTGGGTAACAATATTATTCTTTCAATATTAAACCCTTTGATTGTCGATATATCGTTATTGACGGATATATTTCTCGATATATGTGACACTCGATGTATCAAAGCGTGACGTTAGAGTATACAAAAAGCATCAAATCTTTATTTGACCAAAATATGTTTTTATCATTTAAATAAAAGCGTTAGGCGACGATTACAATCTTAGTTGCCGTGTCTTCTTTTATTTTTTCATCCTTTTAAAAAGCTTTTTATTTACAATTCAGAGAATTATATTGCAAGAAATTATTGACATAGACTATTAGTATATCACGTTGACATCATTGACAATTTGTACATTGCGTTTTTTTTTATAATTAAAAAAAAATTTTATAAGAAATATCGTTAAATTCTATTTTTAATTATGTGAATGAGTATTTGGGGTGAAAAATTATAAACCGTAGAGTAAGAGCTGGATTGGTGAGGGAGCATTTGAGAATTATGACAATGAAGTCAAATTTACACTTTAACTTCATTGAAAGGATATACATTTTTAGTTTCTGCGGGCGTCTCCATTAATTCCGTGCTGGCAGGGGATGTAGAAATCAGTGAAACATTTGTGTATCTAGTATATACCTAAGAAAAAAAGGAGTTTAGAGTAAAATTTATGCATTTTAGTTTCCAACAACGTTTCACCGCAGTCGAGGTTTCCAATAGTGGATCTGCAGAGCGGAACTAGTTACGAATTGAGGGTAACCGCATACAACAATGCGGGCTCTACCCAGGCGGAATACTTATTCATTACGACGAGTCCAACGGGAAACACGAGGATCTACGGTGGGCCACCACACACCAACGAGGATACACCTTTGTATCTGGATGCTCAAGTTCTCGCCCCTAGCGTCATATCAGTCGTTGCGGTTATTTTGGTTGTCGGCGGAGTTTGCTTTTGCCTAAAAACACGTGAGTGTACAATTTTTCGAGATAAATGGAATGCATCGTTCTAACATTGACTCACGAACAGAAGTTCGACACACGGTTATGGAACTTCGATAGAAGTTGAAAAATATCGTCGAACCGATAATTAGGTTTCGGACAGTGAACTTTGGTGTCGATTCTGTCAGCGAGCGTAGGCAATTTGCATGGGAATTGGCTCGTTCGAGTAGGTCCCGAACAATTAACAACATACTTTCCCTGTTATTGGAATAGGAAAATATGTTAAAATACAAGTTGCATCTAGAATTTTGATTCTCTGCAGATTCAGTACGTACCCGGGGATCCAATGATCCTAATTCGCAAACACAAGCTGCCCTCGACAACAAACACAATATGGAACAGAGGGAACAGTATTACGCAACAGTACGGAAACCCGGAACTCAGTCCCCTGGTCGAGAGATCAGCGCTCTCGAACGCATTCCCGAATATTCCGAAGAGATTTATCCTTACGCGACGTTTCATCTCGCCGAGCAGGAAAATCATTCCGCAAACCCGAGGCAGGGTTATTTCTACGAGAGAAGCGAGACTATGCTTCAAGGTGCACAGGTAAGTCCCGGAGGAAACTTGTGTATCTCTGGACGAGCTTCCTGGTACAAATCCTATTGCATAATATTTTTGTTATGGTCATAGATGCGTTTAATTAATTGATTGATATATTTAATCATTCGCTAGATTATTACTCGTAAATTTATTTACAAACAAAACTAATAAAAAATGACGATATAAATGTATTTATAAATAATATCATATAATATAATATAAATTATGATATAAAAATGTTTAAAATTACGGAAAGTACTGATAAATGTTTGATATATAAGATAGAATTTTGAAAACGTTGGTTACAGTGCGATCCCGATCAGTATACAAAAGTTCGTGGTCGGGCGCGTCGTAAATCAAAGTCGTTCAAGTCCGAATCCGAGGAGTATGACACCCTTGGATCCGACAGTGACACGGAGGTGGGAACGAGCAGTCGTACCGAGTCGTCGAATCATTTGGACGATTCGGGGCCAGCATCGATAATAGCACGTTCACCGGGCCCGAATTCGGGGCCTCAACGAGGCAGGGAGCAACGACTGGCCCTCTTTCCGAGACCGGTTCATCATAGTAAGTTAGTATTCGGTCTTCTGTGTTTGCATCTGACTCGATACCATTCACAGCTACTAATTACTACGATCGCGATCTACCGATCCTCTCCTTTCCTGCTGTTACAGATGTGCTGTACCACACCCAAGAATCAAGTACATCAACCGAGCCGTCACCAATTTCTGAGAGGAAAACATTTCCCAGGCTGGAGAAGCCGAGGTAAGCCGATCGCACTGCCACTTGATAAAGCGTATCCGCGTCGTGATTACGTCGGCCTGGATCACGGCTCGGGTAGCAGACTCGGAGAAAGATATAGCGCAAGCACACGACAAATTATTGTAGTTTCGCGGATAGTTCTACTTGGTATCCGCCCTGCCTGCCATGAGCTTTTGTGATATTTAAGAAGCCGAGGGGTGACGCCCGAGGTGACGATCGAGAGCAGTCGCGTGGCAAATTCAGCATCGCGCCCGGGGCTCAAGTTATCCGACACAGAGACGACGCGCCCCTACTCAACGAGCCCTTCGCCCAGTCATCGGACGGTCTCGGGAAGCCGTTTGCGACAGAGCGGCTCCGAACGCTCCAAGCAAGAAGGGTCAGGCCGACGTTCCGTCGAATCCTTGTCTCTCCTTAACGAGCCTAAGAGCACACGAAACTTTCAGCGTAACACGAGGTATCCGGGTCGCGAGAGACCCGATGCCGACTGGGGAAATGAGCTGTCCACTTTGGAACTGAAGCCACCGACAGGCTTCACCGATGCTCACGAGACGAGCGAGGCCGAATGCGATATCGACATGAAACTTAGACTACATCGCAAAAGACCCGGCCCTGTTTGCAATTCGCTGTCCAAGTCACCCAAAGACTTTACCATCACCGTCTAAATGTACTGAATGTCAAGACTCGAAACAAACACTATATTCCAAACTTTAATGCGCTAAGATCGAAACTTAATTAAGAGAATTTAACGAAAATGAAAGAAACCAAACGACTATATTATAGACACATTGACTGTCATCGAGTATACTGATATTAATGCTCCGTGTACAATAAAGACGTATTTTCATAATAAATGAGTATCCATGAGTTATCCTTGCCTCTCCCCTCTGCCCTCCGCAGATTCGTATCACCGTCGTTTACCGTTTGTATTGCAATCGCTTACGATACACAGTCATGCGAGGGTTCGTTTCCAATTGCTTTTCTATTGCCCAACCACAACGGAACTGTAATGTAAACAATAGGGCGATAGTCACTTTGAAACAAAAAGAAACCACAAAAAAACGGTAATCATAGGTCGCTATACTTACTACAGGATATACTTTAGAGTTATCTGCAGCGGATTTGCACAACCGGAAGAGACTAAAAAGCAACGATTGCTTTCAGCTAAAAGCGAACCCTAAACGAACGTAATAGAAGCAATCGATTATGGTTCGTTGATAGTGATTCTTCGGTTATTTAACTGCAAAACAGCCTATAACGATACGACTGGAGTCATTATGTGCGATTGTCCAGATGTTCTTAGGTTGTTTATATGTTATTTCTTAGTTCATATTTGTTTCATCGTAACCAGTTATTTTTCCGTTATATCTGGATTCCGTAGATCCCCTAGGGCCCCATTGAAAAAACGATTTAGAATACAACCCTGGACGGTCAAAATATTAAGTATACGTTATATCTCTTTTTTAATGTTCATATTCAAAGCATTTGGAGGCAAACCGGGAAATAGAAACAATTGAGCTCTTTAGAATTCCCGAGACTTAAATTAAAATTTTTATCAATGTAATGAATTACGTTAAATTAAGAATTTTCAATGCATCGACGTATTCTTTCACCGGCAATTTACATTTGAATAAATTCATCACATTATTCGTTAATATCTATACATTTAATTTTAGTGAAATCTCTTTAAATATTATTCTCAACGTTGCTTAATTCACAAAAATAATTAAATTAGCTTCAGAAATATTCGGAAATATTCCAATGGTCATCAAACCGTTTTTTTTTTTTTCAATAGTCCAATTAAAGGAGGATACAATTCCCACAAGGACAAGATCAATAAACATTTTATTACATCAATTATGATTACAAGAACTCAATGATGATCATGTTGAACTGTCACGATGTTGTGATACAAACGTAAATCTCATGGCCCGCGATACGCACTCGTGGTCATCATGTGTATAAAACGCGAATACGCGCAATCAGAATCTACCAAATCCGAAAGTTAAGTGCTACTCTTTGCGTCGCTTGTGCATATCCAGTGAAAGGACTTTGCGCATCAAAAGTGTTGTTTCGATTATTAATTTGTTTCTGTTTTTCTTTTCACTGTACAAAAGATGCGCATCGTTTTTTAAATAGATAAATTGTGACGGTAACATAGTAGATCCATAGTTTCTGTTCGAGTCGAGAAACCGTTTTTTTTTTTCTTTTTTTTTATTATGGCCTGGTGGTAGACCGATCACCCTACAATATTTTCTATGCAGTGACGTACACTGAAAGCCACACGGAGCAGTACAACTCTCGTTAACATGTATATCATTTATATCGTATAACGATTCATCGCTCTCAATATTTATTTATTCGCATAGTTAATACGTTTGTTTTTGTTTGCTTTAAATTTTTTACAAATAATTTCCTATAATAGTAATAATGATAATTCTCTAACGATAATATTAGTTTAATAATTATATAGATGTTTATGATATTTACAATGTCTATTTACAAATACTGATTGGAATGACAAAAATATTTCGTACGGTGGTACTTGTTCACCACTATAACGCAATTAACGAAATTGGCAAATATCCCGAAACAATATGGGCTCGACGATACAGTAATTACGATTACATGTACGAATTGTCAATAAAGCGTCGTCGTGCGTGATGTTATATTTTTTTTCCCGATAGTATAAACATACAAAACTCGAAACAACTTATGTATAGCGGATATTTGCTCATTGACGCGACTCACGCAGGGAAATGTCGAAAGAATTAAATGGCACGAATATTTAAAAAAAAAAGAAAGATTTTTGTCTTCCAGGCAAAAAAAAAAAGCTAAAATCGTGTGTGGACTTGGCGGTGAATGAACTAGTAACTTCGATGTACCACGATGAGCTTACCTCGGTAAACTTAGTTAAATTTATTGGAATCGTTGATCTTAACCGATGTACAAAATGAATAGCGTAGCCGAAGGTACGAAAATGTATAATAATCGTCGATGCGTCGAGCGAGAAACAGTCTGACACACGCCAATATTCTTAAGATGCTAAGAACTCGTGCACGTTGTTTTGTAATGATAGCTTAGTTTTAATTGGTCGGCAAGATACTGTAAGAAAGACAGATTGAGATAGAGATAAAGAGTGTAAGACGTCTTGCCGCGCGTTACCGTGACGGAACGGCTAGTTATTATAACTCTCTCTCTTCTACCCTGACACGTCGATATGACCTATCGGTTCAATCGGTTTTAAATCTACGAAATTTTGCATATTTATTTTTTTATTATTTTTTTTTTCCCAACATCTCAATCGCTTTTTCTCCCGTTTGACGGAAGCACTTGGTACATAACTCGTCGTGTTGTAACGATTAGATAATCTCAAACTTGTCCAACTTTCATTGAACTCAACGGTACGGATTTACTGGTGCGCAGTTAAAACTTTTTTCGCAACCACGATCTATCACATTACACTACCTTTGCGATTTTTCTTTTATCCGATTGTGATTATTTTTCGATCGTTATTCGTAATAGTATAATAATATCCTTAGTATAGTCCATCGATAACGTCGAACATACAATTCTATCATGTACAGCGTTCAGCAATTTCAAATGCTCTCTCTTTCTCTTTCTCTCTCTCTCTCTCGCTCTCTCCCTCTCTCTCGATTCGCAATTGATCTCTACGTTTCTCCAATTCCGCCGGTCGTATATCCATATCATACATTCGTCTCGCATCTCCTAAACGGTACACTGACTAGAATCTAATACATCTCTCTATACACACCTAGTTTTTTTTTGTTTTCATCTTAAGAAGTATATTTATATATACATATGTATATATATCTATATAGCGTAATGATACAGCGTTTAGTACATCGAGAAAGTAAAATAGACAGAGAGTGTTTGGATCTTGGGAGAGAACTTGGCACAAGCCTCTTAAAATAAAATTATGCCATAAACTGTCGCCGTGTATCAATTAATTTTCGGTGTAATGATACCTGGATCGTTATAGCTATCGATTGCCATATGCCATATTGTTCGAACCTTTCTTTTTATTATATCTCTCCAGCTACTTCTTTCTATAGTGAAGAATACACGCGCCCTACGATAATTCACCATAATTTAACGGTCTTTCCGTGTAATTTATCTACAATCTAAACGGATTTACGAATGCTTACTTTGCTTACATTTCTATGGATTCACGAGGTCGAGTTCTCAACGATGTATTTATCTTCTTTTTTTTACGTAGGCATTGATCGTTCACTTAATATTCATATTCGTTTGTGTTTTTTTTTTAATCGTGATTTTGAGATATTATTCTATAGATGTCGAACGCACTGGAGGGATATCAGTTGTTTTTTTTTCTTTGCTCCGTCGCACAATACAACTATATACTTTCTACGTCGCTCTACGCGGAAACGGAGACATCGGTCTTCCTTAAATATGAATTCGAATTTGCTTTGAACTTGATAGCCGCATCATATGAGACATTTTGCGAACGAGTATGGCTCGCATAACGCGTTCGCACTATACAACATATCAAAGTTTGATTCTCGCCCTTCGTAATATTTATTTCTTTAAAAAGAAATTTACATATCCAACATACTTCGATCGTGCTTTTTTGTTTTCTTCTTCTTTCATTGAGAAAGAATAATATATTTCAGTCTTTTGAAGCACCTTCCGCAATGCACGTCAATAAGTAAAAGCGTAAAATATTTTACGAAATATAATAATGAAACTAAAAAATTGCAATCACGTCGATTTATCGTCGACGAATGAATGTGCGTTATCGATAGAATTGTTCAAGGAAGACATTTTGAATGCAGTGTATTCCAATGGCGTTATATAAAAGATTGTAGACGCAGATTCAAGAATGACAAAGCAAAACATTTTTTTTTACAAGTTATAGGAAAATTTGATGCGTTGTGTTGGGAATGAGGTAAAGTTTGTTTAGAAAATATGATTTAAGCCTCCGTTAGGCCTTTTACCCATTTGTTCGTTTGATGAATTGAAAATCGAATGATTTGTTCCTTTTTTTAAATCTTTCATAGGATATACTGGGATGTTAAGGGGGCAGAAGTGTTTAAATTATAGAGTCAATTGCCTTGTGTTAATTAAAAAATTGATATTGGCAGTGAATACGAATGACGTGTTACACGTGATATGCATGATGTAAAAAATTAAAATTCGCAACAATTATCATTACAGACAGGTAATATCAGTGACTTGTACGATTTGAAATACGTCAGTCTAAATACAATCGATGTATGTCGCGGGGTTTCCGAATCTTCCTTTTACAGTTGTATATTTGACAATTGCCATCGCATCGTCATTAAGACGAGTTACATTCGAGAATAACTCCACGTAACGTCAATGCACCGGGAGGTTAATTGTAATCGCATGACCGAATTTTACAAAGGCATCCCTTCGGCAAGACATTGATCTCAAAAAGCCTGTATGAGAATAAAATTAAAAAGAAATAAAGAACCGAATGATAAACCACGGACGCTTATGTACACTCCCTTCATCGCCTCGTTTTGACCGATTCGTTTTTTTTTGTTTTGTTTTTTTCCACTAAAAATACAGATTAATACCTAATTCTTTGGCAACTAGGTTTATCGGATGGTCCATAAACTTATTTACAAGTAAAATATATATAATTTATAACGGATTGATGATTTTTTGTGTTTTTGTTGTTGTTGTTGTTGTTGTTTTCAGTGTGGACTAGTCGACGATACACGAATCGTCATCCATATTAATCTCTTGCCGAGTCGTGAGCGCCTACATCGAAGTGGCACGCGATCGACAAACAATGGTTTCGCTTCGGTTAATATTCTAATAAAAACAAAAAATAAATAAAAATCAAGCCGACTTTACCGAAATACGACATCACAAGAGTGCCGAATGTGATTAGTAACGAGCTTGTAATGTTTCCTTGGGTCTAAATATGATCGCCGTAACCGCCGTGATGACTTTTACTAGGAAAGATCGCGTCACCTTTCTCTTCCGCCAACTTGATGCAGTGACCGTGGTAATCGTACATCAAGTGGGCGCAACTCGAGCGGACCGTGTGCACATTCATTGGCAGTTCCACGACAGTCCCGAATGCAGTCACTTGATCAGTCTGTAACGAAAAATCCCTCCATCATTGTGGAGCAATCGCGCACGTTGCTTCCATGCCTTCGGGAGGTATTCTCATACTTCCGTTGGTGATGTACCCATTCGTGTCTATGGGCACGGCGACACCAGAATGATTCGCATAACCAGGACTCCGCAGGGGTATCTGTGCGCTATCGGTCAGCATGTGATCTTCGTAATCGGCGCAGCCATCGATCGTCGTGCAGATCCGTTCGTTCATGTGATTCAGACGATTCGGTATCGCGTACTCCGGTACGTATTCACCTTCCGAATCACAAGGATTTGTATATTCCCGAATCATGGGCGTCTTTACAGGATAATCCATTGATAAATGTTGTTGCATCGACGTCGTATCGTTTGAATCATTGACGCAATTCACGTGACCATTCGCCATTATGTAGAGATCCGGCTCTACTCGTGATTTCGACGATAGCACGGCTTCCAGACATTGGTATATGAGAACGTAATCGTCCTGAAAATATTCAATCGATTATATTTTATTCCTTAAATAGACCAATCGGTTATTGACTCAAAATTATAAAATCCTCTCACCTTCGATCTCAGTATACCGGGTCGCTTCATGTACAATAATTTCGCGAACATATAAATATCTGCAGTCTTTTCAAATTCCAGCTGCTTCATAAGGGTAGTCATGAGAATAAAGAGACCAGCTTCTATTCCACCAAATCTGTAACAATTTCATTTGAGATTAACAAACGATTTTTAAAATCAAGAAAGCGCCTGATGGAAATTGAATATTTTTATTTATTTATTATTTATATTAAATAGGCTGTGGGTAAATAAAAAACGAAACGCCGATGTAAAATTAGAAGAAGGCGCCTGTCTGTCGTCAACGATAATCAGTTTCGCCCAATCGGTACGCTACCTGTCCATCACGACGATTGGTCCATTTTGGTAATCCCTGTGGAAGTCTTGAATAATATCAACGAACGCTTTAGGATTATTATTGTGTGGCCACGGGCCTGACTGAGTCAACGGACCCTGCACGATTCTCGCGCTTAATTCATAGTCATCCTGTAAAGATCGAACGACGATTTCCCGTAAGACAACACCGCTCACAGTTTTCTTAACGCCACAGAGATGAACTCGGAAATTATCGGTATTGAGTTCTTCCCCTTCGCTCGGCCAGAATTCCGGATATTCCTATAGAAATAATTCTTATTATACTAAACTCAAGAATCTAAACAACATCACTTAAACGATGATTGATAAAAAAAAGTTGCAATATACCTCATCGCATTGTGACAGCATTACGACAGTTTTGGCATTGTGATCCCACATCATCTGCCAAAATTCCTTTGTCGTGTGTTTCAACGGATGCTGCGTTACGATGAACTCACGATTTCTTTGAAAACCTGATGAATACACAGAATAAGTAAATCCGTGGGAAATAATTTGATAAAGAACAACAATAACAACAACAACAACAACAACAACAAATATAACGTAACACACCTGGTAACCATGTGGCATTGATGTAATCGCTACCGTCGATTCCCGCCTTTGGTGTCAAATGCACCCGCGCCGTTTCGATCGGTACGATTTCGGGATTTCGATTTTTATTTACGTTGCACCCTTTTGTGGCTGATACTAGATTAAAGTCCTTTGGTTTCCACGACGTTACGAGCTGCAACACAAAATATTTTATTGATTCCCGAAGCAACATTACTTACAATGTATTTGTTTTACCGTTTAGCGAATGCTCTTACTTTATATTGAGACTCGAGACTGTTCCACGGATCTGCCTTCGTGTTTATAGGTGCGAGCATCTCCTGTACATGCTGCAGTAAATTGTCCGATGGTATGTTTGTCTCTCCGCTTTCGATTGCTTCTTGTAGAGCATCGTGAATGAAGATATATTGTTCCTCAGTCTGGACTAGAGAATATCGTTGCGTGCGTATGTGCTTGAGAAAGCCAAACACGTTTATCTCGTCTTTGCTTTTGGCTTGCTTCAACATAGCATCGATAACAATGTAAGCCCCCGTACGACCGACTCCAGCACTGTGAACAGGTAATATAATAAGAAAAACTGTCTTACTTCTCCGTACGTTGCTTGTTGTCTTCATAAAACAGCGACAGACATATCGCTTACCTGCAATGAACGATTATCGGTCCTGCTGCAGGTGGATTGGCGTTTGATGATTTACGTATGAAACTCAGTACGGGAAGAGGATGGTCGGGAACGCCGTGATCCGGCCATCCCGTATAATGATATTGATACACCGTCCTCTCACCTACGTTCACTCCATTCTTCTTCTTCTTTATCTGCTTTAATTTAATTTAATACTCAATAAGTCAAATTCTCAATATAATATCGAAATAATAATTTTAAAATCGACCCTTGTGATAAAAATTTAAATACCTTGAGATGCCGAATGTGAAGAGTACGAATTGTGAACGTCGCCATTACATCCTCTCGCAGTAAAGTAACTTGGATGTGACCATAGCTTTCGTTACCCTCCTTCGGCCAGTACATGTCGCATTTTGGCTGCAAAGTGATACGCGAATGACGAAATATATACTCGATGAGACGTAGGCAATGGGAAGTTTTTAAGCACTTACACGTCCACGCTCTACGAGATTAGTGATCATCACGATAATGGATACTCGTTGCTCCCAAACCATTTGCCAGAAGCTGTCGATCGTCGAAGGCAAAGGACCTTGAGTGCCGATATAAGCGCGAGATCTTTGCCAACCGTCTATATAATTCGCGTTGATATAGTCTTGTCCCTTGGATGGAGATCCGCCGGCGCAAGACAGCAGTCGTACCCGTGAGTGATCGTCTGAAAAATTATACTCGTAATACCGTTGCATGTACAAGACAACTGTATAAAATAAAGTAAATGTAAAACATAACATAATTCGTAAATAAACAAATTTTTTACTATTTTCATCGTTTGATTTGCAATAAAATATAAGTCAGAAATATTTCCCTAAAACGTCAATTTCATCTCGCAACAGCCTCAAAAAAGAAAAATAACAACATGTATGGATTTAGGAATATTTATCAATAAGTTCGTTGATTAAATGAAATAAAAATATCACTTTTAATTATACATACAGGCAATAATATTCCCGTAACGATTTTTCGACTGATTTTCCGCATGCTTAGAATTGTCAGCGAGGTAGAGTTCCGTCTCTTTGGGAAACAATTCGAATTCTTTGCTGAAACCAATGTCACCGTCAGCGTGTAGCGATGCGACGTGCTGAACAAACCGTTGAACCGCAACTGCAGTTCTCTCTCCGTCCTGTTTGCTATTTTCCCATTCCTGAAGAGTCGGTACATTGCGAGGAGGATAATCCAAAAAGAAGTAGGTCGTTTGGAAGCACTTTCTGAAAACTCGCCTGTAAGGCGGCCTAATTAGTATACCTCGCTGCCGAGTTTTTACAAACGAGGAAGGAGAATTAAGGATTGAGTGTACGAAAATATGTGCGCGCTTAGCTGTAAACGACCGAGAAACCCTAATTATACAAATACTTTGAGTTTTTTTTATAATTCATTAAACGATAATTATCACGAGTAATCACTGTATTGAAGTTAAATCGATTTTGAGCGTAATCTTACGGTATAGCACTGGTAACGTTATTCACGAGTGATCGTGAGTTTGATGGTGTTTCGTCTAATCGCCTCATGACTGCGGAGACGAACCCGAAGCGCGAGACAGAATAGTCGGAATCGAGACAATTATCGTGGGTGCGAGCACGTCAACCGGTGGAATTCAACGACTTATCAGCGTTGTTATCGTCTCCCGTGAGATAAGGAAAAGCAATTGAGTGGCTCTGTGTATATATAAGCGTCGATATAGAGTACATTCGACGTTGAGCGTGCATGCGTTATTCAAATAATTGTCTCTAACGTGGCTGCTATCATTGCAGCGATCGAATCGTTTTATCCATTTAAAAGGTGATCTATAGATTGTGTCACACGTATTATTTGGAATCCTCCCGCCTAATATTTTACATCGTTAGACACTTTTCAAAAGTTATTCAATCAATTTATAAATTTAATTTGTCGTTATTTTTTTTTTTTAAACGTACACCTTTTGTGTCCAATAATGTTGAAATTCTGTTATAAGATTTTGCGATAACTGACGAATAGCTTGGTAATCCCTCATTTCCTCATTTTGCTATTTTTTAGAAAAAACTTTAGCATTTTTATTGTGAGAATATGAAATGATATTCTACAACAAGTAATACGATGAAAGAAAAAGTCAGTCTTAATAATAATTTTTTTAGCTTCAAACCTTTTAAGTTCGGAAAATGTGAAGCGTGTTCGTAATCGGTAGACCTAACCTATTATTTAAAAAAAAAATCAACGCAGACTATGTGTATATTGTAAAAGAAGAGAAAAGAAATTTTGGATAGAAACATTACACCAGAGATCATCTTGAAAGTGATCTCACCTCCACAAAACTAAAGCAGCGACTGCGAGCATTACTGCAAAACACGCGCAGACCATTCCCGCTATTACTCCGGCACTTAATTCTTCGTTACTACGACGCATAAGTGGAGGTGTTTTATCGCAGTTACGGGCAACGAGCTGTGTTCCCGGCTGACTAAAATTTCCTCGTGTAACGAGGTGTCGCTTCACACTACTCTTTGTAGCTCCTGCTACCATTACTTCGTAAACGGTGTTCATCGTCAAATTTGGAATTGTTATCTGAAATTACATAACACGTTGATAAGTTAACGAGTATCATTTTCGTATCTAATAGAATCCATTCCCAATAATTTCTTAAATCATCACACAAAGTTCAAAGCAAACAAGAAAAAGTCAACTATTTTTAAAAACTGTTTAATGTTTTAAAAAACAATTACGAGTACACGCATGTGTGTTATTTGTCAATAATCGAAATGAATTTGTTTTAAAAATTAATGTTTTTGTACGTACAGTGCACAGATTTATTGCAACGTGCGAAAAAAAAATTGACTTTCGTTTTTCTTCCGACAATAAAATAAAATATTTTGATTAAAATTTTTATTTTTCATCAAATTAAAACTTAAAATGTTACCTTACTGCTTTGACTTCAAATTTTAACCACCAACATTTTTTTATTCAACAAATATTAGTTTGAGCTGAAGTATACATTTCTAGCTGTACAGATGATAACAATAAGAATTTCTACTTACCCCGCTATTGAGATGCTCCTTATCAGCAGGTATTTCCATCTCCTCGTAATCCTGGTTATTTTCGCTGCGATATATGATGTAATAGTAATCGATAGAGTTCCAAAATGTGTCGGGCCGTGCCCAGTAAAGATATATCGCATCGTGAGCTTGGCAAGTGAGATTTAAAATAACAGGGGCGCTCGGTCCCGCAATATCAGTCTTCTGTATAATATGGTCGGAGGGCTCACCCTCGTTATTCCGTGTGTACGCCTTAACCCATATTTTATACTCTGTAAACGGTTCTGGGGAGGACAGAAGCAATATAAATAAATATGTGTATCGCCAGGATGAAGCGTGAAATTGAAAATTGTACATTTCATTGCACGGTGTAATCTTATACAGAAAAATATAAATTTGAAAAAATAAATAATATATATACTTACTCAATTTATTGAGAACAAATTCAATTATCGGATGATTCGGTTCATTTTTTTTCGGCGTTTTGACATCCGTAAAGTTGGAGGCCATGTAATAAACTCTGTATCCTTGTATGGCACCGTTTGCATTCTCGGGTTCAGACCACGACAGCTCAATCGATGACGCATTGACGTCATGGGCAGTGAGGTTCAGCGGTTTACTGGGTACTGTCAAGGATAATAAAACGTCAATGAAACGGTTTAGTTGTACTTGACTAATTACTATTTAAAAAATAAACGAATTCTATCTATTTATGTCGACAAGTTCCCACAAGTCCTTCGAACGTCTCCTTGAGTTTTCACCAACGCGCAAACTACTGTGGTACTCGAATGTTTTGAAATGCGCGAGACAAACGATATTTCGGCCAAGGATGGTGTCGCGGGGTTCAAGATTCGTGAATAGAATTTTTTTTTTCTTCACGCTCACACGAATTCTCGTTGTGTATAGAGGGACTGCAATTTTTATCGTTCGGTTATATTACAACGTATACGGACCACACAAAAGCATGCCGGACGGGTTGATGAAGCAGAGACGCCAGTCTGCAAGGGTCAAAGACTGACTGAATAGTCAACAGCTAGGTCCCGAGTGGCTCGAGCTTCCAGGCTTATTCGCGAACATCTTAAAGTTTAAGAGCTCGCTGATTATAAACTCGATCATCCGGACGCAATTCTACAGCGAGATTGTATAGCTTCGTAAAATTTTCGTGGATCATTAACGGTTCTCTCGATCGTTATACTCCAATGTGAGAACTCAACGGTAGAGGCGAACCCAGCGAAGAGTGCGATTGAAATTGTCATCCATATTTATCATCGTATTAACGCAAGCGTACATTATCGTGAGATTAACGAGACTCCGTAACTTCGCACTACCGTACATACGATCATGAATTATTAATATAGTTTGCAGGGCAAAGTAACTTGGTACAAATGCAGTTAAACTCAGGGGGTTTTACTTTCAATTCAAACACGACACGGTTGAGTATATCATTGTTATTTTTCCAAGAATAATTAAATTATATAGTGTTCGGTGATGGTGTGAAACTTGAACAATTTCCACACAAATTACACAAGTGAAATGTACATATTAATTTTAGCAGTTTTAATATATTGCAAGACTGTAAATTCCTTTATGAATGCACACACACCGGATGTCTTAATGTCTGGTGCATTCAATTTAAAATGCATATTTATGAAAACTTGTTAAGACGATATATTATATTTGTTAAATAAGAAGACATTACTTTGATGAATGTTAAAAAGCGAGATACGTTTATCGTTTAAAAGAATACAAAATAAAACAATTTTATAACTCAAATATGATAATTAAAACGATTGTTGAGTGAGTCAACTAATTAAATTTTAATATTGAGAGCAATACAGTGCTCCTGTTAATTAGTTTCCATTTATTTGATCTAAAACTTAAATTTTAATTAATACATTTTATAAAAATATTTACACATTTTTAACTGTGTACGGATAGACGCATAAGGTAATTTATGTTTCGATGAGGATGCGTTAGATTGCGCACGGGATTGAGATTTAGCTCAAGCTTTCTCACGAATGTCTGGTGTACCTCTTAAAAAATTACCATAAAAACTTAATAAATATAGCAAATATCAAGAATTGTCCTTCAAATAACGCACTCAAGGCTGACTGACTCACACATAATTCTTTTATATAGGACAGTGTCGTGCGTGAACGAATACAAAAGTTATACAAAATTCTGGGCACACATGTCGCGAGGCCATTTAGAAGGTGCACACGTGCGCACGTCCTGGATTAACGGATCTATGTGTGTACATGCGTACGTGTGTACGGGTATTCGCGCGCGCGTGCGCGCGCGCAAGAGTGCGTGCGCGTGAGAGTGATGCTCTCGTGCCTACGTAATATACAGAGTGGCAGCGAGAGCATCGAGCGTTTGCCACTGCGCGAATGACGTTAATAACGAGAGGGACAAAATTGAAGCTCGTTGAGTTCATTGAATGAATCCATGGATGAAACTTTACCTATAAGCGAGTCGTTGTCATTTAAAGTCCCGGAAGGAATGTTAGTGGTGGTGATAAGCGAGTCGATATCCTCATCGGCTATCTGTGCGTTGACGGGTGTTAACGCGATTGTCGACAGGACTGTCAACAGTAGGAATCCTGTCAAGCCCAGCTTCCAATCCCGTAGAGCACCACTGATCATATTTAGTCGAGACATTTTATTCGCCCTCCAATCCTCTTTCAAACGTCGATATAACATATATCCACGAGAGAACCGAAAATTCGTTTCACAGGGCACTCCCAAAACGCCCCCACCCCCCCTTCTTTTTAATTCACCCCCTTGGCCGCGTGAATGTACACATTGTTATAACTGCAATACTCTGATCGTCGGTAATTTTCACTTCTATCAACTCGTTTGCCGGGCGTGTCCTGCAGATTTTCTCAATGTAACCGGTACTCGCACGGAGATATTGCGGAAATACTTCTAGGCTGCATCGAGGCTCACCTCCGCGCCTCAAGATTCCCACACCTTTCTCCAAGACCTAACAGCAGAAACAGCTGCAACGGCAACGGCAGTAGCAGCAGCAGCAGCAGCAGCAGCAGCAGCAGAAAGCAGCAGAAAGGAAAAAGCGCTTTCCGCGCTCGTTAAATGGCACCGAGTTTAACGCTCGAATTGAATCGTGTCACGCATAGTTCCCATATAAATTCCTGGCGATCTCGTGACTGATATATATATATATAAGGAGGATAAAATACGAGTCCTACTACAGAGATATCATATCAAAAATACAGTAATCCGAAACGCGCACGCCCTCGATGCTTTGGTGTCCGGTTAAAACGATTACGCTCGGCGGGTCCCTTCCGATCGCTTCCTGTGTCCTCATTAACAAGAGTGCCGGCTGCACTAGATTCCTCTTGGTTGCTGTGCACCGCGCGCTCTCTGTAGATTTACGTTGCACCAGCAACGCCAACTTTTTCGTCTATTCGATCGGGGAGACGTCGAAACCATGCGCAGAATTCGTCCGATTCTCCGTTCACCCCAAGCGCCGAAAAATTTCGATCGTTTCGTAGCTCCGTTTTTTTTTTCACCACCGTTGAGCGTCCTTTTTGAATTGTCCGAGTGTATCACTGATTGCGCGTCGGCAAAATCGCTCGTTGCTGCTGATAAATAATCGTATACAAACGGAGAATTCACGACGGAAAAATCCCAATTAATCGTAAGCGAGATATGTGAATGAGGAAGATAAAAAAATAAATAAAAGAATATCGATAGAGGTTCGACCGGTTTTCCGTAAATTCTCCCGCACTCTGGTATGTATTGCAGGACGTAACTGCAGCTATTCGACGCAATTACTTATAGAGTTTATCCTTCACTTCCGCAATGCTACAGCAGCAGCGTCGCGCGCGTCCTCCACCTGGATAATGTTGTTGGTACGGAGCGCGGTTTGTTCGTAGACCGATGTAGCATAAATCGGATCGGCAGCGATTGAATCGAGCCATACGACTGCTCATGTATCTAATAATTCATGACTCATCTCCTAACATCAGTGTAAGAGTCCGATACACGAGAAATAAAAATGCAACGATCGGAATTACCGATTGATTGGTATCGTAAATTCCTCTCTTTTTCGTCTAACAATCGTCGAATATACATAACTCACTTTTCGTTAAATTTCTTACACACGTGTGCAGTGGAAAAAACTGTCGTAACGATGTTGCCGTTGAATATAAAAAATTTTCTTGTTTTTAATTCGCAGCACTATTGTAAAAATTTGCATGCACGGACCACATATACAAAACCAAAGAGATATACACAGAGACGGATGGATCCGAGCCTCCGCCTGGTAATCGACCGGCGCACAAAGCTGCACACGCACGTGAATACACGCGCTCTCCGAAACGGAGCAGCCGCGGCTTGCTGACCGTACCCAAGAGCTGTCAGAAGCTAGCCGTAGGGTTCGACCTGGGCCTCCCTTTCTTCGTTCTTCGTCCCTCTCCGTCCGTCACCCTCGCCGGTTACCGTCAGAGTACGACCCGGTCTGTGTTTGCAGACCTGACCCTGCTATATTGCTCACGGCTGAGCTACCGGGAGTTCACTGAGTTCGAGGAACCGAGCTCTCGTGAAGCGACGAAATTTTAGGATCGATCGTCCCATGCCGAGAGAGCGAGCGCGTCTCTCTGTATGTCTTGGGTGTGTATGCTGTACCTCGTTGGGCGCGATGTACACCACTGATGCTCTCTCTCCGTGCCGTCACTGGTTCCGCTCTCTCCCGCCGCTATTACACCGTACGTTTTCCCTCTCGCTCTCGTCGAGTCTCACAAACTCGCTTCTTTTTCACCTCAACTCTACAAAGCGTCATTACCGGAGTATCCCATGGTGTGTTTACGAGCTTTACAGAACAATGCGTCATACACGTACACCCACGGATCTACACAAGCCCAAACACATGTACACGCGCACGCACGCACACACACACACACACGCACACAACACGTACACACACGCACCCACGCACACACACCTGTATCAAAACGTATAAAATATTTTTGTTTTCAGCGCACTGAACGATGAATGACAACGAATTGTAATTTAATGTTGCAACGAGGCGGGAGATGATGCGCTAGCTCGTCGACGAAAGAAAACCCGAGTAGCTACAATGAGTACGCGCGCCGCGCAAATCCAGATGAACAATGACAGCGTTCGTGACGAGAGTAGCGAGGGGAGCCCTGCTAGGCGGTGAAATCAGGGACGTGTCTATTGCTATTCGCTCCATGTAGTTTTGGAGCGTTGTTGATGTCTTCGGAATGAAACTCCGATTATTATTTTGATTCACTCCATTCACTTGACGATCGAAAGCCCACGCGGTCTAGACGCCTAGTTGTAACGATTCAACCTATGAACGGGCTATCATCTGGGTTGAACATATATATTTTTTATTTTCCCTTTCCCTCCCGCCCTGAAGAGACTTTGACGCTGGATTCGTTCGAGTCCTGTTTTGCATGTCGGGAGTATGCGCCGAACGCGTTGCCGATCGATTCCTGTATTAATTCTCTCCGAACGAGCGTCATGGCACTGTCGGGCATTGTACCAGGAAACACTACAAATGCAATGAACGCTTGACCAAACAGCGACTGGTACTTGATCGTCGGAGACGGCAAGGATATATATACGAATGCATCGTAAGGACGCAGAAGCAAGAGAATATATTGGGTTCAGGAAAGTGCATAGACCTCGAAGAGCCACAATGATTTCGTAAAAAAAAGTAACACTGTCACTTTCTTGCGTTGCCTAGTTGAAAGAAGGTCGTTGTACCTGATACGTGTTTTTGCTACTTTCGTAAGATCTCTGTGCAATTATGTGGGCTAGTCACTCGTTTCAAAGATATAATAAATAGAAGAAGAAAATAATACACCAAAATGATTTAAAACGTTATCGTAATAGTTGATACAAAATTTATTGTAAAAATGATAATTGTTGTTGATGTTTATACATTCAACGTATCCTTGCAATAAGAGAAACACACGAATTATTCAAAAATATAAGCAGAACGAGACGCCATACGAAATACAGTTATGTATCTAGCAATTCGGGCGTCGACGAATCGTCTCGAGACAGTTTTTAACTGTCGTAGGTCATTTACATCTATAACTGATTAGTTATCAGTCGCTGTTCAATGAACCCTTTCGAAGTGAAGGAGACCTTCCGTTATCAAATTAAGATACGGCAGCTATCTGCACGATGAAGACTACGGGTAAGGTCGGAAGCTGCCTTATCTGTCGTTTAAACTCAAGATGTTCGTTAAACTTGGGAAAAACGTCACTAGAGCGCGCTCATGTTATTTTTTTTTGGCGCGTAAATGTGTAACTTAACCCGTTTGGGAAATACTCACCCCCTTCGTCCGTCATTATAACGACCGAGGCATTTGGTCCGGTCCCTTCGGGATTAAAGACTTGCAACGATACCGAATATTGCGTGAAAGTCTCTAAATTTTGTATCGTGTGTCTCTGAAAAATAACAAATCTTTCAGTACACGATGCAACTTTGATTTCAACGTTAACAGGCTTTTTCCACCTGCTATATATATATATATATACGCTGTTACAAATATTTTTTTTAATGAATATACTTGTACGGAAAGTTTTTTTTGTTATTTAAATCACGTAAATTAAATCAAATTTACAATTATGATGTAAATTTAAAGTACTTGGGTATTTAAGACAAATTTTTTTACCGTGTTTAGTGTACCGCACATACATTTCATAACACAATTGTATATTAAATAAAATATACGGCGTGTGAAAAAAACTTCCCATAAAATAATGTTAATTTTTATTTAAAAAATGTTTACACGAATAAAATGATTTAAGGAACATTTGAAACGTTGGAAATCTCAAAAGTAATATTTGTAAGCAAAACAATGACTGTAAATTAGAAACAAATCAAAGTGGCTGAAATATTTTAAATAGATTTTTTCTGTAGCCAGAAGGGATTACATAGAAACCAATTTATGAAATAAATCGAAAATTTTATATGAAGTTCATACTGGTGAACGCCATATTGGCATCCCAGCATCCTGTCTCTACTTTCCAACAGCACCAAGATATGATTTAGGATGGATATTATAATAATTTGTACTGGAGAGAGCTCTTACCTCGGTTTTCCGGTTGCGTATATAAATTTCTTTGATATGCTCGTTTCCCTTGCTACGAGGTCGATAGGCAATTCGGTAGCCAAGAAATTCCCCATTCATTGTGTCGAGACTCGGGGGTTTCCATGCAATGAGTATGGACGTTGCCGAGGTGTTATGAGCAGCGGTGATTATCGGTTTGCCAACTGGAACTGAATGGTATAATGCTTATGAATCTTAAGTACTCGATGGGAATAACGACGCTCCGAGTAATTCACATGACAAAGTACGTTCAACATAAGTTTATACGAATAAGAATCTCATTCATTTTGATCCACGTGGAGATAAAAGTACAAGATCGGATTACGCTGTGTTTGTTCGGGGAGCTGTATACTACGGATTCTTTTATGTACTGGAGCGGTATATCCGCAGAGGTAAGTACGACTGACTTTTAACTGACCCAACGGATCTGCGTGGCGTGTTAAAAGTTGATTCAACAACCATTTACGGCAGTTTTAAGTACCAGTGAGATCTGCGTTAGCGGTGTTATTGCAACGCTTTCGAATTACGACGATGCGCCGACTATCACCGACACCGAAACTTCTATTAAAAAGAAACAATTCTCGCAATCTCCAATATTACCTACGGCTGATAAGTTAAATAAAAATACTTTCAATTACGTTGGAGACTTTGTGAAAATCAAAACGTTACTGTAAAAATCAATTTCTGGAAAAGAAACAAATAAAGGGCTGTCGTGATCACTGCCACGAATGTCCTTTGTACTCGATTGTCAAAGGGATAGATTTGAGGGGTACGGGGTTCTGGTATGGTATTTCTGGTGGTACACCAAAACCAGCGTTGGATTTCAGGCCAGGAATGAGTGCCGTACGCAACGAACGAGTGGGTAATTCGTCAATATTGACGGATGGGAAATGGGTTTTGTTGTGCGTATCGGGGTAGTTGAACGGGCGTGAGTGCGGTGGACCGAGAGGAAGTTGGTGGCAGGGCCTCGGTGGTGATGGTGGCGACTACCGATTCTAATTCGCGGGGGTTACATGTTCGCATTTCGAGAGCACGCGATAGAGAAAGAGAAAGAGAAAGATAAAGAGAGAGAGAGAGAGAGAGAGAAAGAGAGAGAGAGAGAGAGAGAGAGAGAGAGAGAGAGAGAGAGAGAGAGAGAGAGAGAGAGAGAGAGAGAGAGAGAGAGAGAGAGAGAGAGAGAGAGAGAGAGAGAGAAAGCTGGAGAGCAAAAGAGAGAGAGCAGGCTGGAGAGCAAACTGGTAGAGAGAGACATGCCAAAGCAATTCCCAATAGCTTAACTGAAACCCTGCTCCCTTCTGCCCGGCCGCTCCCCTCTTGCGGATCAATAGAAGGACTCCAGCAGCAGCAGCAGCAGCAGAAGCTGCAGCAGCTAGCGCGCTTGCATCGCTACGAAACTTCTCCACCTACTTCACTCAACCAGCACTCTCTCGACGCGAGCTCTCACAACGTCGTTCCAGTTTCCGTTCTCATTCTGTGCGCGATGCCATGTCCTCCGCATTCTGGCTTTGGTTGCGCGAGAGAGCTATCCACCAACAGCGAGGATCGAGCCCAGACTAGACTATGTCCCCAAGCTATCGCTATCTATTCGTCCCTTACCTATCCCTCGTCGACAGTACATCTGACTCACCCTCGACGGTAAATACTTTCTAAACAATATATCAAACCTTTGCCTCTTTTTCCCATTCTCCGCTTTTCAATTTTGACACAGACATTCTCGTTACCCATTGACATACATTTGTGTCCCTCTTTTTTTATTTGACACTGATTTTAGATACAAGAGAAATTTTGGTTCTTTGAATCACCATGTCGACGAATTTTATTTCAATAAAACCTGCTTAAAATATTTAATCCCATACAATTATCGTGAAGAATTATTCCGAATGATACATCGGAAATTAAAACTTTGAAAAATTATTTTAAATACTAATTATTTTCAATACCGTTCGTTTCTCATTTGTAAGATCAGAAATTTTTCAACGATCCATCATCACAGTTTCATAAAAATAATTCACAACAATTTAAGTTAAAATACGCAGTTGGAATTATTTAATTATTTTCTTAATTATCTATCGAATATAATAGTTGAAATAATTATTTTAATTCGTCGTATCCAAATAATAACTTCAATGTAACGTCTGCATCAAAGAAAAATATCTTTTAAACTAATCATTTCAATTTAAATATGTGGGATGAATTAAAAAAAATATATTAAACACATTTTAGCTCAGAACATCGACTGCTTTGCTTCAAGATCTTTAAGTAGATTTCCTGAAAGGGTCTCAAGATTTCCTTGGAACTTTATTGTCATTCAGACAAAATTTGTCCGTGACACAAATATACGAATTCTCATTTGGCTGACCCTCTTCGGTCTCCCTTAATACAACGTGATTTGAGTACAGCGTACACTATACCTATACATAGAAATACGAAAATCTAAAGCCGAAGGCCTCCTCCTGCCTTCTCTGTCCCAAGAGCTTCAGCGGACTAGGTCAACGATATGTCCGAAGGGGCACGAACCCCTATTCGAGGAGCGTGCGAGCACGAGGGAAGCGAGCAGGCTGTGGCACCCATCGCGCAAAGTGGGTTATCGCACGTTTATCCCTCAGTCTCTCGTAAATCTCTGTAGTTGACGATCGCACCATCGCCGTATCTGGCGCGACGTGGTCTTTCTCGCGCGTTCACCGACTTCGGTGAGGGCATTTCGTAGATCCCGTAGCTTCTAGTTTTCAAGTTGCACGTGGATGATCGGAACCGACGAATACTCGATCATCCAATACTTTTGGCATTCACCTGGCACTAGCAGATTCTCAGTGACGCAACTCTTCCCTGCAACTTCTTTTACTATGTACGGTGCATTCCATACAGAGTACATGAACTGATTGGTCCATGATGTTATTTTATTGTTTGAAATTTTAAATGTACTAACAAATAGGAAGTAAACTGTGGAGAATAAAAAAAATTGTATAAATAAACTGAAAAGAATAGAGGCAAACGTTGGCCGACCGTGGGTCAAAGGTTAAAAATTGTTATACCTGACACAGGATGTTTGAAAATTCTGGCTGATTATATATTTGTTTTTAAATAATTATCATTAAATTAAATCAATCCATAAGATTATAATGATTATCCAATTGCATTCAAGTGCTCGAACAATAACATGATCAGTCGGGGACGAAATTCAAGAGATCGAGGGTCAGAACCAGACCGATTTGGTATGGAATATCCCATATATATCGTATATATTGGCTATGGTAAATATTCCATGAAAAATTTTCTTTCGTGGTGTAGCATAGATATCGTCACAAAATAGGAGACGTCTCGGGGAAAAGAAAGAACTGAAAAATGCAAACGGGCTTATGATATTTACACTCCGTTGGAGCGTGAATTTAAATTACTTGCTTTCTTTGACGGTAACGAGGTTGAATCAGAGGAAAATTACTGAATTACGATAAGAGGCCGGGAATATATACGAAAATTTATCAATCTAAAGTCCGTAATGCATGTAATCTCGCTGAGGCACGGGCTTTCGTGGTGTGTGAAGAGAGTAAAAGAGAAAGAGCAGAGAGCCCGATGAGTATAGAAGCACACCGAGCTCGAAGCTCCGGGCGTCGCGGGATTAAAGTGTCAAGTCGAATAGTTTCGTTCTCGTTGATTCTCCCCCCGATTCCCCCAACGGGCGAATCGATTTACAACCCGATCTTTTTTTTTATTCCTCATGAACCCACGGCTTTTCCGTTTTCGACGAGAGATACCTCTTCGGTACCACGGACGCGTATCCGTATATACAATGTTTCACTTTATGGTACCAGATACGCCCCAAAGCCCAAAAGAATCTTCTATTATTTTCAAGTTTAACCAGAACCTTTACTAACATTATTAAAAAATATTAAGTCATCGCTGCTTGAGATTGTATAATATAATTTATATAAAAGAGAAAAGCGTGTGTGTCATGAAAAAAAAAAAAAAAAAAAATTACTAATTTGGAGTACACTTCGAAACATTTAAATACAATTTTGATGAAAATTGAGAGAAAATATTCTGAAATAAACCGTTGGATGAATATGTACATACACATAAGCAATATGCACGGAATAAAAGTAATTTCTAAACTGGTCTATTAAATAAAAAGTAAGAATACAATAGCTTTTTTTTGTATAATGCAAGTAAATTAGCGTTAGGTGCGAATTCTTTCAATTGCTCTCGCCCCTCCGACGTTTACAAAATCCACACCAGTCCACTTGGGTTTGCCCTCGCTTCTAACCCAGTTTCAGAAGCTCCGACCTGCCATCCTGAGCATCAACGAGCGAATGAGTGAGTGAGAAAGCCTCTGCCTTTATGCACGTGAGTGGGCTGCTTCGGTTAAGCACACCTGTCTCAGGCATTGCATTCCGGTCCCACTGCAATTAGTACACCTTTACCTCGCGAGCTCCTCCTTTTTTCCCTCTGTTCTGTCGTGTGTGTGTGTGTGTGTGTGTGTGTCAGAAGTATAGTATGCCAACTCGCTTTTGCTCTCCCTACGTATATAACCGCTGCTCGCTCACTCCCTCAGCTCGCTCAATTCTGTTTAGTTTCGCACTCCCCTAGTCACATACAGACTATCTTTTACACGAAGTCAAACCGTTTATTTTACTGAGGTAATAGAGGAAGCGCGTGACCCACGTATTAAACTGTGTTGTCGTGTCGGGACACTGCTGGATGGTGCACCACCTCGCGCCCTGTATTCTTGAAAACCTGTCCTCGTAACCTCCACCATAGGAAAGATGAGTTTTCTTTCTGTGCAGTTTTCGCGCGTACGAGTTATGACTTTAACGAACTACATTCTCACGATTTTTTAACACAGATATCGTTCGTACGATAAACGGATGTCGCACGATTATATCTAGCTATCTTTATTGTTTAACATTATTCAAATAAGTTTCTGCAAAGAGGCAGTGAAAAATAAATTAACTTTGTTTTACTGATATAGCAACGTAATTATAATTTTTTTATATATTAATTTATCAAAGAAAAATAGTATTTTTATAGAAAAATTATCATTCTTTATGGAAATAGTAATTTGTATGATTTTTCATTCGGATGTCGCTCGTCTCTGATTGCCATAATATTAAAAAAATTATTAAACGCTCGCCGGGGATAACGCCAGTAACCTTTCAATCGTCGTACGTCGTCGCTACGCCCGCCACTTAAATTGCATTTTTGCAGTAAAATTTACGTCCCCGGTGACAGCGCTACTGCAATTAAAACCCAAAGTTTTCTGACGATATTACATTCGTAATAATCATAAATGTAAAGCTCATATTATGTTAGTTGATTTTCCTTTTTATTCACACCGTTGTATGCATTCATAACTAAATGTCAACATGTTGAATTTATGCTTTATTTAGATTCATGTAGAATAAAAATTATTTATAATGCAGTTCAGTGCAGGAAAAGTTAGTGATATCTGGGTAATAATTGTATCGATTGCAATAAAGTAAGCATCGCTTGTGGATTCTTGTAATGTTTCACTTCATGCAAAGCAGAACGTTGCAAATTGTTTCCTCATTATTAAAAATGTTTTTACAAAACCACTTATAAAGGAACCTGTGTGAAAATTGAAGAATAATGAGGCAACGTGTAAGGATTTAGTTTACATATTTACAAACATTTTTTAAATTTAAATATAATGAAAATGAAGTGATCGATAAATTTAAAAGAAATGTTAAGTGCCCTAAAATGTTATTGCTTCAATATATTTTAACAATAATTGTAATCAATAATAACAATTTATTGCATACCTGTTGTAACAAAGCATTCATAAATCGCTCAAATTATTTACGAGTTACAGGACATTTATTTTTGCAATTATCGGCAATTGTGAATACAAAAATTAAATGTTCTATAAAATTTGACAGTCTCTATTGATTTTCTTGAAATTATAAACATAAAATTGAGTTCAACTGTTCAAAGTTTACGTGAGTTAAATAAAAAACGTTGATTTTTTTCAAAAAATTCTAAATTGCGTGAAACCCAAACGATCATATGTTTTTTTTTTTTTTTTCAAATGCAATATCAAACGTCCTTGAATATTAATTTAATTATAAATAAGTATTTAGCTCAAAACGGCGATTTGCAGCAGCATTTATAAACATTTTTTTTTTAATTCAAAACGTCATAAAATGCAAATTTGTGCTTTAATTTTGACGAAAATTGTACCGAAGAAAGGAACATTTCTGTTTTATCTGATCACTATATTTCAATTCGATCCAGCTATTAATTCTTGCGATACTTATGGGGTTTGAAATTTTTGCCGTCCTAAACTCCGATATCTATAGGCAAATTTTTTCTACGCAACTTTTCTCGACGTTTCTAACCATTTTGAGTATTTTGATATTAAAACATCGAAAATAACATTTTTCTCATGGAAACAAAGCAAAATTATTAGTTGACGAGGAAAATGAACATTTTACATGATAATAAAATAGCTTCCATGCTTTCATTTGTGCCCCCCCCCCAACTCTATTAGTCCGATAAAAATGTTGAAATATTACTGGAATGATTCTCGTAAAATATTCGAAAAATCCACATATTTCCATGTATTCGTTCGGAAAAAATTCCTGTGTCATCCCAGTAATTTTTGTTGGAAATTAAATAAAATGAATTCCTGTGTCTGCATTACAGGGCACATCATCAATGATAATTCCGTTATAACGTAATCAAAATTGGTTAAAATATTCGTAATTGTTATTTCTCCGTGTATCAAAATCACTATATTCTTTACTTTACGAATTAAAGAATTGTGATTGATGGGGTAACGAATGTAATATAAGTAAATGTAAACGTACCTTCTCGAAGTGTAGTGATGTAATGAGAGGGTACACTGGGTGTACTACGTCCACGAGCATTAACCGCTGATACTCTGAAGCTGTATGACGTGAACGGCTGTAAATTATCCATGTAATACTTAGTATCATTGTTCGGCGTGATAATTTCTTTTCTCTCATCCCACGGGCCGTCTTCTCCAACCCTGAAACAGCAATGACAGAAAATGAGTTATTCGATTAACCCAACTGTACAATATATATGTATAGTCGTAAACCATATACACTTGGTTTATCTTACTTAATCTTACTTTTACGTCATTTCTATGATAGATCAGATTTATAGGAACGTGCGTGATCTCGGTAAAACTTTAGATCTATATCAAGGAGTTACGTTAACGAGGATATTATATGACGTCGAGACGCTCATGATCGTCGTCTTCCTTTTGCGACTCTCGCCTCTTCCGCTCACGTACTACGACCATCACTGGGATACGATAGGTAATTTCATATTAAATACCAAAATGATGGTTCCACGCGAGTGGCATCGGATAATTAACCAAGTTCTCTATAACGTTTGGCAACGCGATATGTACTCACGGCGAGTGATCAAAGATCCTACAGTAGTCCTAGCATTGTGTATACATGTACAAAGCTGCATAATGTCGAGGAGATTGGTTATGTTGGTTATACGACCTGTACTAAACCAGATCTTGGTAAATGTCACGTTTCTGACAGTATTTTCCGGCGTTCAACGACGGTAACGAACACTTCATGCAAGGTAGGACCGTTAGAGGTTTCTATTTCGACGATGAAACTTCGCACAAAACACCGACAAGGAAGTTTGATTGTTGTCGTTTGAGTGAAAACCCCTCTTATATACGAGTTTAGCTTTAAAGAAAATAAAATGCTAGCTTGAAAATGTAACAACAAAAGCATAGGTTCGTTATGAAGTATTATAGCAGACTCGTGAAAATACCATTATTCCCTCGGTCTCGCTGGAACCATGCAAATACACGTATATATACTACAGATGAATAAAGAGGGCTGTAGTGTTGAATAGCTGTACGATGCGTTATGTTCTTCTGCAATGGTGCTACTTGTGCTGTTCCTTGGTGTGCAGTGCGCTCGCACGAATATGCGATAAGGGCACGAAAAGCGCGTGCAAGTACGTATAATTACTTCCGTGTAGCCATGATTATTATTTACAAGTTAGAAATGTACGGAGCTGCTGCTGATGCCGCTTTGAACTGTACGTGTTTTACCTTACGTGTGTAATAAGCTCGTACCCAACCTCGTCCAACGATCACCGATAAGGCTTTAGCTACACACGACATACCACTTTCATCTTGGTCACCAGAAATATTACTTTAAATATATCTTCCATTGTCGACCATATCGATGTTTAATGGGCAACGAAGGATTGCAGTGATGATTAAACTTGTGTTAAAAATTAACGACTTTAACCTTTATTAAATGAATTTAATTTAATTCAATCAATTAAAACTAACGTCTTCAATTCTGAGCAGAAATATAAAGAAATTAATTTTAAGTAATTTTCCAATTGGTGCATGATCAAGAGCAATACGTGAAGTGGAAAATTATTTATCTATTATTATGAAGAGAAATAGACATCGATAAAGGCAGGTGCGTCTTTAACATTTTATTTTGAACCTTCATAGACATTTTTTTATATATTCAAAACGCCATACAATCTAAACCGCTGTATGAATTGTTACAAATATTATACTAAAAAAAATATTCGTGCTGCTTGCTTGTAAAATGTACATCTGTACATATATCTATACAAACATTTATATATATATACGTACGTACGCACGTATACACGCACACTCACACATACACGTTCGTACATTGTTTCTAAATGTGCTTTCCTGATATTTTGACGCATTTTTAATACCTTCACATGGAAATCCCGAAAAATCACATCCCTGCAAATTACAGGACGTACAGATGGATACGGAGGAGAGGACAGCCCAAGATGGTGAGTACTCTTCGGTTTATATAGATAAACCTTCATGAAGCGTCTGCTGCAACAGCTGTGCTCGGCAGATGCATTATTGCAGAGCAAATTGACATCGCACTTATACAGGAGCCGTGGGTATACCGCGGTAGTATCAGGGGAGCTAATATCAAAAAGGGACAGCTTCACTCTTGTACAACCTTTGTTGATAGGCCCAGGGCGTGCATCCTCACTAGTAAGGTAATCGTCACCCCTCTGCCGCAGCTCAGCCGGAGGGATCTTGTGGTTATCAAGCTGGAGATTACTTTGGAAGGAAGGGGAAGGGTGATGGTAGTAGCATCGGCCTGTATGCCCTACGATTCTCCGGGACCACCACCATCGGAGGAAATGGCGGGTCTTGTGGAGGACTGCAGTAATAAATGACGAGATGTTATTGTTAGATATGATGCCAACTCCCACTACACGGTGTAGGGTTGCACGAACATCAATTCACGGTGTGTAGCTCTACTGGAATACCTGGCTGGAACGGGGCTGCGGATTATCAACAGATGTAAGAAATCGACATTCTGTATTACTAACGAGGCGGAGGTTACTGACCTAACGTTAGGAACGTCGGAAATGGCGAATATAGTAGAAAGATGAAGGGTATTTAATGAGCCGTCACATTCGGATCAAAGGCAAATCACGTATACATTGAATGCGCCGGTAGTTAGAAGGGATAGAGGTCCTATGAGGAATACGAGAACAACGGACTGTAGCAACGGGAAGATTGAGCTCGCAGTAGAGGGATTAAGAGACTCTGTCAAACAATTCTACGAGAAAAACTGTACGCCAGAACCAGCGTACAGATATGAAACAACCTGGTGGAAGAATCGGCTACAGAAATTGCGATCGGCCATCAGAAAATCATAAAATGTCGCGAGGGCAACCCGCAGTCCCTGGGAGTAAGGGAATCACGAAAGACACCGGAGGTCATATGAAGATTCCATCAGAATTTCCAAGAGAAAACCGTGGCGGAAGAACTGTCAAGAAATTAAGAGTTTTCCAGAAGCCGCAAGGATATAACGCGTGCTCAGAAAGTACCCGATGCCAACGTGCGGCTCACTAAGGGCATCGACGGGCGGGTTTACCGACTCCTGGAGAAAAGAACTAGAGGTTATGCTGAGGAAGCCTTTCCTCGGCTACGCCCTGACCGACGACTGGACGGACTGGCTATATACTCGATGGAACAAGGACTGGATGTAATTCTGCTACCGATAACAAAACTCCTTCGGGCCTGCGTGGCTTTCAGGTACAAATATCATTTGTAGCGAATAACAATGGTGGTCTTTATTCCTAAGGCAGACTGAATCAACTATGACCAGGTAGGAATGTGTAGATCCATCGGTCTCCTTCCTACTCAAGGCATAGCAGAGATTGATCGACAGGTATGGAAGGGATAGACCATAACCCTTACATCCACTACAATTCGTTTATGAAGTGGATACGTCAATGGAAATGGCATTGCACAAGCTGGTATACAGACTGGAGGATGCTATAAACAAAGGCTGCACAGCGTTAGGACTGTTCCCCGACATCAAAGGGGCTTTCAATTGCCCCACGGTGGAATCCATATGTCGGGCGGCAGAGGAGCATGGCCTTGAACTCACCATCATTAGGTTGATTAAAACATGCTCGCTCCTCGCCTGCTTATAGTCTCCAGTGGCGAAGGAACGGTAAAGGTATCAATTGGCCGCGGGTGCCCACAGGGGAAGTGCTTTCGCCACTCTTGTGGTTCATAGTGGTCTATGAGATACTGGTCCGACTGGACGGAGCAGGTATATGCACAAGATTACACGGAAGATCTGGCAATAGTAACACGGGCGCAAGATGTTAACACGGCATCGTACCTAGCGCAAAGAGTAAATCACCAGGTAGGCACGTGGTGCAGAGAGGTCAGGTTGAATATCAACCCGGAGAAAACCAAAATTGTCCAATTCACCCGTAATAGAAGTTTGAAGGGTCGAGGAATCTGACATTTCGGGGGATAACTATCGGACCAACGGATAAAGTGAAGCACCTGGGAGTTATCCTAGTTGCTAAGCTGAACTGAGGGTCGCATATTGAAAAGATGCGACACAAGGCCTGCGGTCTATTGTGGGCAACGCGCAAGGCTCGTTGCCCGACTTGGGGCCTGAGCCCCAAGATAATGCACTGGATATATACAGCAGTGATCAAACCGGTGGTACTATACAGGACCGTGGTATGGTGAAGCAGGACAAGGCTGCAAAGGATTTGCTCACACATATCCAGAGACTGGCGAGCAGAGGCACTACGAGTGCCATGAAAACCCTTCCCAGTACAGCGCTAAAGACCATGATGAACTGGCCGTCACTCTACACGGTGATACGAATGACAGCAGCAATAATAGCCTGCAAGCTGGTGAGGACCCTGCAATGACAGAGAGAGCAGATACAGAAGAGCCACACAAATATTGTAGGGACGCTTAAATAGGCAAGCCCTGCAGCATTTACGGACCAAAACCGGGGTTCAGGTAGATACCGGTTGGCGGGGAGGATTAATGGAGGGGAGTCCACAATGGACCTATGGCCTAAATGCGTGAGCAGCAATGCCACTTTTAGCTATTATTTTTATTAAATCCCGAAACAAATCACTAACACATTGCTTCCTCTATGACTTTATAAGGAAACAAAAAGATATAATCCAGTAACTTCATAGAGAAAGAACGGAATGTGTTGTAAAAAAAATTGTAAAAACATCTATAAAAATGTTAGCAATCTTAATCTTGATAGTAATAAAAAAAAGTGATGCCAGGTAATAATCCTTGTGAAATATTGGCATTAAAAATTATTAATTAAACACATTTATTATTATTTAAGCACCTCTATCATTAAATAAATAGTTACCAATAATTTTTTGCATAAAAGACACATTAATTGTTGAATCACTGTCTACCATCAAAAGTGACGGTTACTCGTTCTATTACGATATAATCGTAATTCGGTAATCGTTACCATTGATAGCGAACAAATGAACAATCGTGTAACAATGGCTGTAACATACACGCGTATGAACGGAAGAGTTTGAAACATGGAAGCTATAGTAAACGTGATCAAATTCTGTATTTCTGGGGCGTCCATCAAATTTCGCTGAATAAGGGCTGCACTGATGCGGCGCAGCTGTCGATCTGATCCGAAATGGCCCCATACATATGTGTATGTACAATTTCGAGTGTATCACGAAGCCCATATCGTAGAGGAGTTCAATCTCTATGCAGAAACAATCGAAAAACCTTCCTAAAATAGCAAAATCTTATAATTTGATGTTTAACCTATATTTCTTGTGGATCTTATCCTAACAACAAAATAATAAAAACTGTTAGTATGATGTTAATATCTAGAATTATAAAGTGAATAGACATGTGAGTGGTGAGCTAAATCTCTCGGACTCACCTAAGTTGTTACATGATAATTACATCAGACATGTATGTTGAATTTACAAATGGCTTTAGAATGTTTACAACGATATATTGAATTTTTAATTTGTGTCGCGTGTATCTTCCGAACGCATGCGAGTTATGATCTGAAAATTACACCAGACACGTAACCGGATGTCACAAATAATATGATTTTAAAAATTTTTATGTGACGATATTTTGGAAATTATAAATAATATTTTTATTGAAAAAAATCAGGAATCACCTTGTGTCGCGAGTTGTATCTCTTATACGCATGCGTATTCTTATATGAAATTTACACCTCTATCTAGAACTATAAAATAACAAAATATACATTACAATTGCACAAAATAAATAAAATACACTTTTCGTTAATCTCATTTATTTATGGTATTCGCGGTGTAATATGGCTCAATGTCATCATACTGACCGTTTATATTAATATGTTGTTATGATTCGATCGATAAGAACGAAGCTGACGATGGCTCATAAAACTATTAGATCTAGCAATTTCAGAGAAACGGATTGCTGCATCTTTTTGCATAGAATTGGATTCCTCTACGCTAGTCTCCATAGTCAGAGTGAATGCCACCTAGTTCATTTCGCAGCTGTTCATAAATAGCCCGCGCGCATTCTAGCGCAACAACATATATACGAACTGGCAATAGCATCGATAGGGTAACGGCGCATCGAACGAACTAGAATTGTTCGAAGCTCATTCATCAGATTCACCTCCCCGCTCAGCGTTGGAGTAGAAGCTTCAACGGTTTCAGCTTCAGGGCTTCTGTATATACGTTCATGGGAGTACTTGCATAGTGGTCAGCCTATTCGCACACCGCGCAGAGCACCGTTAGCGCGTACCACACAGATAAATCCCCTTCCCCCCTCCCATATCCCTCGCGCTCGTTGCCGAACCACGTTCAATTCGCGGGGTGAGTTGCAAAGTAACGATCGTCGAAATCTCGGATTCCCTGGCCGACCTAACTTCCATTTTCCATGAATACCTCGTTCAATCGATATTACAGAATAAAATTTTCACGAGCAAAAATACAGCGCGGATCCACGTTACCTTGCGTGACCGCACGAGCCTCTATCACTAGACGAGCATACGTGTAATGTATCTCGAGTGATTTAAATACGAGTCACGAGAGGCAGTTGAACGTTATCGAGGATCGGTTCTACTATCGTTCGACAGGGAATTCTAAACATGTCATTTGTCATGCACTCTCGACAGGCCTCCAATTGGGTTGTGGCTTGTGGTTCCATCAAGCAAATAGGAAACGAGTTAACGCTCGAAACATATAAACCACTGAAATGGTCCTATAAGAAGAGCATTAATATATATATATATATATATCCTAGGGAAACGTTGCCGAAGAAATTAAATTAAAAGTCACTCTTGGTTTGTCCAATTCGGAAAGACAAGCGTGCAAATTTTTATTTTGCACATTGCTTCCTCGTGGTTCTCGCTCACCCGCAGATTCTCTTTTACGGGCAATGATTATCCCAATTTTGACTTTGTCATAGCGGTAGAGGTATTCACATTTCAGAATAGAATTGGAAGTTTAGTAAATTTTGAAAATTTCATGAATTTTAAAGTCCGCGCTCGATTCTCACTAAATTCAAGATCAAGTATCCTTATCCCGTAGCCAATCTGTATGTCAATTCAATTTGATCGATTAAAATGTATGAAAGTTGGAGGGAAAATAGATATTTTTTTGACAAATTACGAAACTTTATAATTTTCTTTAATTTGAACGCTTTGATCGATTCATGCCAAACCTCGATACCGGATAACTTTGTTCCTTTGTACTATTCTTGTAAAAAGTTTCAGCTCTATATCTCAAAGTTTGCGAAACTAAGAGAGCCGTTTTTTCCAAAAATTCAAACAACCTTAAAATGAAACACCAGTTGGCGATTCAGGCGAAAATTTCAACAAACCGAGGGGGGTTGTGACTCGACTCGTGTTCAAAGTTTCAGAAAGATTCAGTAACACGTTTTCAAGATATAGTCATTTTGATTTTGGAAACTCATCACACGCACGCACGCACGCACGCACACACACTTTTTTTCTAAATATGATTTCTCGACTTTTTAGAACATTTCAAGTACATTATTATCAAAATCATTAGAAAAAAAGGAAAAGAACTTAAAGAAAATTAAATAAAACGTTTGCCCTTGTTGTTTTTATATAACCTAACTTATTAAAAAAAATTATTATTATATAATGTGCGGAATAAAAAAAAAACAAACAAACAATGACAATTTCAAAGTAGCCATTAATCGTAAAAAATGAAAAACATAAAACATTCCATGTCTTGAATAGTAGAAGAACTTTTGTGAAACGAGTAATAATTATTTCGAGAAGCACGGATGACACGGTTAATACTTTGATAGTAACAAGTAAGCTTGCACAAAAATGACCAGAAGCAGCAGTACCAGGTGACGGATGAAGGATTATGTGAAACTTCGAAGCTTCTCGTCTGCGCGAAAGCTTTACGTAATGTGTACCTTGGCTCTTATCAAAGATATTTCCTGGCGAGTCTAACGAAGCTGTGGCGATGATCGATGTCAATATTTCTTTTAGTTATTTTCCCGTTTAAGCAGTCTTGACGTCGTCACGGACCGAGCTGTCCACCTGTTTGCGTAGCTATTTATCAAAACTGTCGCATTAAACTCTATCCACAGTTAAAGCTCGTAGTTAGCGAGCTGTTGCGATTGCGCTTTGACACTGATACATTTCTGTTTACGCGTGGGATAACGTTACAAGTCCTGCTCGCCCCAGTTCCGTGTTCGTTCGTCCCGTCGTAGCAAAATGACACGACCGGAGATCCCCCAAGATCCAATTAGTAATTTACGGATAAAATAAGAGAGAAAAAAAAACATTGTGCTCTCTTGTAACTGAGTAATACACCACTGACGATGGAACGAAGTTTCACTAAAAAAAAACAAAAAATGAGACGTATTTTTACCAACGTTTCTCGTAGAGCATACGGTGCGTTCTCGATATCCGCGTTATGTGCTAAGAATAACATTACCGAAAGAATGAAAAAAAAAACCAATGAAACCAAAAGAATCTCTTGAAGAATTTTTATATTTAGCAATATCGTATTTTAATTCTAATTTAATTATTGCCGTGCAGTTTATGTAGTAAAAATTGGTGAATATGGATTTTCATATCGAAAGATTTGAGATCGCGTTACACGATGTCATTGGTGCGAATAAAAGTATATCAGAATATTTATGTTTGAAATTGAATAAATCGCAAACGACCGATTACAATGTATCGAAACTTTGCCACGTTACACTTTGTTAGACAAAGTTGAAACTACTTCGTCTTCTTTTTTTTCTAATTACGATGAAAATTGGAGAAATATGTGATACCGCTCTGGTACCCCAATCCTCCTTATCGACGCACAAGATGTACGAGTATTTTATACTCGTCTTTAGAAAAAAGAAAAGCTATGTTAAAGTTTGTCGATCTATTAGAAATCGGAGTGCAAATAAATTCTAATCAACCGATTACGAGTACACGCGCGTGAATAACACTGGTATCGCACTTTATTGATAGTTGATACTGCAACTCACATATTATTTCAAGCAATAATCAGGTTCGAATCGTGCGAGGCTGTGACGACGGGATCTTCGAATCAATTATTATGTACTGACGTTCATAATAGTCAGCGGTAAACGTAATTAACCAACTATACGAGCACTATAGAATATGGTATAGGGAAATTGGATCAGTTTACCGAGGTATGAGCGTTCGTAGGTCTCTCTCACCCTCGAATATTCCTATGTACGGAGCGGTATGTTGCTTCGAAGCTCTAATTACTTTTGAGATTGAATTGTGATGAGAATATATAGTTTACTCGGTAAAATGATAGAGGGAATAGCCAGGACAACTATTGTGTGTATACGTAAACGGCACGACAGTATCGTATAAACAGGTGATGCGAAACACTGATTATATTGTAACATTTGTACGCTCTGTACGTGGATGCAAATCTCACTCGCTTCGTCCAGTGCAATAAGATTTCTGTCATCTATCGAATGCACGTATATATCCTTAAACCCTTCAGCATCGTGGTTACCGCCGATATATGGGTGTCGTAGTACCATCGAGATCGGAATATCTAGTATGGAAAATCCTGTGGAAAAGCAATAATCGCTATCGAGTAATTTCAGTACGCAGCATCGAGCTCAATAAAATCGAACGTCGACAACAGATTAGCATATGGATCCTATTCGTCATACGCATAAAAGCTTATCCGCGAGTACACAAGTAAATAAATTTCTCAAATACGACATCAGCAGCAACGTTACAAATGTTGAATTTATTTCAAACCGATAGAATCAGTGCAGTGAATTGTGGAATGCAAACTCCACTTAACACTCTATGCGTAAGCCCCGTACTGCGAGTTATTTTATCAAAAAACATCGAAATTTTGATGCACCTGTCGTACACTAATCAACGCATTCACATTTCATTTATAATTCCCAGTGCGTCATGTCAAATGTATCTGACAAAGACGACATAATTAATGAATTATGAGTAACAGAAGTTTAACGACGTAATCGACATCATTGATTGGTCGACTTTTTGCGTGCGTACTAAATAAATAAATCCGTGCAAAGCTAACGATTTGATCTTTTAGAAACAAAATTTTCGTTTATCCGCTGAAAAAAAGTTTTAAAAAAGTTAGATCACCCTTAAAATTGATCACGTCAGGGGATGATTTTGCAGTTTTATCGAGAAACAGTTGAACGATTAAAGGGAAACAATGTTTCTCGAGAGAATGAAAAAATTTTAATCGATTTTAAAGAAAAGATAACTATTTGTTAAGAATATTGGAGGACGATTACACACGTTATACAAAAACACACGGTATATGATGTTACTTTAACAAAACGACGGTCTCTATATTTATCAAAACTTTTAATCGTTTTACGCGAGGTCTTTAATATATTTTGTTTAAAAAAGCACGCCAAGTACTTGTTACGTAAATTTAAAAACAGAGTTTAAAGTAACTAACACAAAAGTGTCCTAAAATAAGAAAACATTTTGTGCACAACTATATCGAGTTGACGTACAACAATTTTATCAGGTAATTTTCTTATCGTTCGATCCAGTTAATAAAAATGGATGACAATCAAACATATATATATATATATGCGATATACGTGTATGCACATATATACGCAATGTTCATACGCATATATTATACGTATATGTTACAACGTCAAGTGATCGGGTGATTAGGTCAACCGGGGTACACTATACGTGTGCGATACCTTCCGCGCTCTAACCAACCTTGCGAAATGCTATGCTTGCGTTGTTCGCCCACTGTCCGACAGCTCAGTTGGCTACGTGACCCGCGTGTGGACTCTGACCCGCGTGCCAAATTCAGCGGTGCGTGCACACGCGGACGTTTACCGTGCCACAATCGCGCCAGCAGTATTATGCTCTAGCTATCGAAAGCTGCTTGCTGGCTCGAGGTATGCGAAGCAACTCCGGAGTGCTCCCGTGCTCTGCCAGCAGTTGGCACGTACAGGTACTCTGCTCGTGTAGCACCTATCACCCGAGCGTCTACCTCGAATTCGTGGAAATCTCTGCGGTCGTTATCGGTACCACCTACGTTTCCCATCTGCAATAATAATACGTTCCGCGTATATACTATGCATACTGTACTGGCTGCAGGTTGTATAGTATAATATGGCACCGCATAGCCATTCTATATACCCGAGGTAACATGTAGCTTCGCGAAATGGTTTATGTCCAGGTGTAGAGTACGCTCGATGATTTACACTCGGCTGTCCGCTCGCGATATGTCACTTGGAAAATATAGAGCGAGAGAGCGAGAGAGCTGAATTATTGTTCGCGGCAAGTGCACTACCCCCCTGTTGGCTCGTCACAACGGTTTCTTTCGCCTCGTTTTTATCTCTTTTCCCTGCTTCCTTTTTGTTGTTGTTCATTTGCCCCGATAGAATCGAGGGCAAACCAGCACTCGCCGATAATGGAAGTTACAATTGTTCAAAGGTCGCTCCACTCGGTGGATGAGATTAGAGGACCCACGATAAATAAAGTTCCCATTGGTGAAAAGCATTACACACGAGATGAGAAAACAAGCAACAGTCAGAGTAGGAAAAGAAAAGGTCTCGGCGGTGCGCAATAGCGTCAGGTGTGCGTCTTTGCTTTCAGCCCAACAGCAATCTCCTCAAGATATCCACCGTTATTTGTCTCTAACTCAATCTCCTGCAAGACGTTAGGTAAATAAATCGAGGACATTGAGTTTTCAGGAATCGATGGATTTATATCTTTTTCTTTTCTCCGGTATCGACTCGCCGAGACTCAGCGATGTAACAGACTGAATTTCTCGTTCAATTTCAATTGCAAAAGGCTCAGACACTCGCTCACCCGAGCACATCAGCCGCGCGGAGGGCCGTCGTCGATTCTATGAATGCCGTCCTGACGGCCAATCCAATTCCTGGCATGCCACTTTGGTCGGGACAAAAGTGAGCTCACCGAGGATATAAGGACTCTTTGCTCTCCAAGTTCGTTTCAGGTGCGGAATCTACTGTCGCTGTGGCTGCTGGCCTTGTTTTAAAAATTTGATTTCACCGGCGCATCCTCCTGGCTCAGAACTCGCGGGCTCTCGCCTCTTTCTCATCTCCCACCCGTCCGATCTTTTCGATTTGAAAGTTTCAACGACAGAATCAGAGTTTTCCCGACAGTGGGCAGACGTTACGTTCGACGCTTCATATACCGCGTACCGCACACTTCCATTGGACCAACGGAAACAGCATCTGGAGCATAACCCGAGGCGTATAATGGCATTTTCATGTTACATTTTCATGCGTATATAGATATCTATTTGAAATACAGCGGATGGCATACGAAGTCTCGGAAATATTCATCAATATAGCGGTTAACTATTTACACAATATTTATTATCTTTCTCCGATACACATTTTATTGGTATTGCGATGTAGTAAAGCTACCGCGATTGCCTCCAAGCCAGATTATTTGTGGCTTCAATCACAATGTTGTAGTTTCGATGAAAATAAAAATATCTCCACGTGAAGTAGCTCCGGGTAGTATATCATATATCTCTATAGTCCAAATGTTTATTTTCTCAGCGAAACCTGACTAGCTTCAAATCGTGAAGCGAACTTGAAACTGACTGTGTTGACCCAGGTTTTCCATTGTTTCCGTGTGTTCTCTGGACGCTTTCCGTACTCAATAAAAAAACAGTAACAAATTAGGTTGTTACTTTAATAAAAAAAATCGTTTGTCATTTACGAATTTATTATTAAACTGGTGTCAAAAAATAATTTGAAAATTTTTTCGTTTTGTCATATTTACAAATTTCATTGGTCTACATTTTTTTACGCATTCCTAACAAACTATTTGTTATTTTGACAAAGAATAATTATCATAATAACGAAGAAAAATGTTTTCTTATTCACAGTCTAACAAACAAAAGATTCGCAAATTTATACAAATGTTTAACCGCATATCTTAACCATTGAAACTACTGAAAATTACCATCTGTTTATTTTTGTTTATATAGGAACTACTGATCATACCAAACATTCATGATGCAAGTAGAACCTTGTACATTGCTTCCTCATTAGTTTCCTTCTTCACACAGAGTTCTCTATGAGAAAACGAAAACCGATCTTTCGCTTCCTCATACCAAACAACCATGATGCAAAGTAGAACCTTGTACATTGCTTCCTCATTAATTTTCTTCTTCGCACCGATTTCACTATCAGGAAACCAAAGCCGATCTTTGGTTTCCTCATCTATGTGATGAAGGAAAATAATGAGAAAGCAATGTACAAGGTTCCAATTTGCATCATGGTTCAAAAACAAAAATCTAGACAGTTTCGTAAATTAAAGCGGTGATAAATTGAAAAATTCTAAATCCTAACAAGGTCCAAGGCCCTTTCGATAAGGCCCAAAGCCTGTAGAGCGATGGCACAAAATAGAAAAGAAAAATTGGCGGACTGCAAAAATACACAAAAATCTTTTACGTAGTCAAAGCGACCGAATTTAGTGAGAAAATAAAAAAAAAGCTTGTTAATCCGTTTCAAGTGAACAAACAAATGGACGTGGTGTGCAGGGGTACCGCTAGATGGCAAACGACCTGCGTTTTTCTTGCACTCGAAACGTCAGCTCCAATTGCATAACTACAACAGTATTCGCAATGTCCCTGACGGTAATAAAAATATAAATGAATTATCGAATGTACATATACATTGTCTGAATATACATAAAAACATGTTTCTTCAAATATTATACGTAGATAAAGAGTATTTATCTTTTAATTATAAAACTTTTTGGCAAAAATATGAGAAATATATTTCGTCTATTAATTTTTCTGTAGGAGGTGACTCCTGTTATGCGTAATAAATCAGGGCTTACTGTAATTTTTTAGACAGAATGTTATTCGATCACGGGGAAGAGCAGTACGAACGATGTTTTTTTTTACTTACAATTAAGAGCCCGGTGGAGAGAGCGAGGTTTTGATAATTCACCGCTGTGTAGATTGTGGACACAGAAGTACGTATTTTCGCAGCAAGTAGTGCTGCCGAAACATATGTGAATGGTAAAACCCTAGGAATTCTAGAACGGTAGATACTTGATGACGGGTGGGTCTCGGTGTGCTCGACGACACTAAGGGAGACAGTTTCGTCGAGTGCACAGAGGAAATGCGAGATTTCGCTCTCGACGCTTTCCCCAATTATGGTAACGACTTGCCCACGGATAGTTAGACCAGTAATACTCTTTACCCAAAATTTCCATATGAATATTGCACATTAATGTGTATTATACGGCTGTTCATATGTTAATATGCCTGCCGGTTCGCGTGTGCAATGCGTAAATTTACATTCAATCGGAAAAAATACCTGGTCCTCGTGCAAGTTCTCCTCCCCCGCTGAAAATTCATATAATGTAATAGCCTACGCGAATCCAGCTTGTGCTGAATCAGTGCTCGCATATATATAGTCTGAAGGTACACACTGAATATCGGAGTGATCCTGGGGTACAGTGTTTCGTAGGGAGCATCGATATTCGTTGAAACTGACGGTATGAAGCGTAGGTTGTATGCATTAAACTTGTTACGTTTGCTCCGAGAAATAATAATATACCCGCGAGGTCGGTGGAACATAAGAATATTGTGGTGCTAAGCTATTATACTCGCTTATCGGGCAAGGTAGAAAATAATCGTAACGGTCCAGTACGTTAGATAATCGAATCCGACGTAATGAACACAGAGATACAACGCGATCGACGTAGCAACAGCAGTAGCAGTAGAAGCAGCAACGACTGCTTCGGACTAGAGCCGCGTTCGCGGTAACGAGAAAATTTTCCGTACCTGGGATGAACTACGGTTTACGGTGCTATTAAAAATTAACGTCTTTTAATAACGACCTTCGCAGCATTATATGCTCGTCTTCAGTGCTGTGGGAACACTTAATGAAATTACAAGATGAGTTTTAGTGAAATGATCCGCAGCGTCGACGTCTCCGCTTACGGCGGTGCGGATATGGGTATTAATTATCTATTATTTTCCGGTCGCTTGCAGCGCGCAGTACTGCAATGGAGATATATGACTCGCATCTGACGAGCTGGTCTTTGAGACAGAATTTATTGAATTTACGTTTTATGAACTCAACGGTATTAAAATGATCGTGAATTATCAAAGATTTTCGTCGCTCAAATATTTTCGGTCATTCTTACGAATGCGTTTTTCAAACTTGTGCATTTAACCTTTCTTTTGAAACCCATTTTCATTCCTGACGATCCCCATCCCTTAGCGTGTTGTCAATAGTCTCTTTTCTCTGCCCTACTGTATCGTGATTGCACGATGGCACAGGAAAAGTGCGAATAACGAATCGCCGATACGGTAGTTCCTATAATTAAACTTAAACGGGAACACTGAGGAAAAATGACCTCCTGCGCAAGGATTCGATGCTCCGATCGGTGTGTAGCTAACCAATGTGAATACGCGCAACGCAAAATGCTAATTAATTCGTTGAAATATGCTGTTAGTTCATTGTAATGTATTGAAACGTTTCGCGATTTCTTACTCTACTTTTGTATTCGGCTACGATGCGCGAGAGTTCGGTTGCGGTGTAAAATCGCGTCAAGTTTGAATTTTGTTCCGAGTGATATCTACCGTGATCGTGTGGAGAGGCAGCTTGCTCGAAACTAGTTCGTGCACTGGGCTGGAGGGAGCGAGAGGATCCGTGGATGTGTAGATTTGCAATCAATACTAGGTTGTTATTAGTAATTTTTATTGTTTTGTTGGTCAGACCTCAGTTTAGGTTTGTTTTGCGTCGCATTTGTCCGTGACAGACATGCGGTTTTGTTTACCCTTTCATCATTGGTCTTTTTTTTTTACTGTTTGGGTAATTCTTTTCTTTATTTTTACTGGGCGGAAGGCCCGTGATTGCTGGAGAAGCTTCTGCTCGATGGTTAGTTCAGCTAAGGTAGGGAGGATGGTATGGGGAACGATCTAGTTGCTCTTACGAACTCACGCTCGCTTTACATTAGTTGTTTGACGTCTACCTATGAGGAATCGCTTCCAGTTCCTTTTCTTATCGGTTTCGACTCTATATTCGCCAAGTGATTAGGTATCACTTGTACGGAGCTTGGCACTCAATTTATCAATTTCAAGGGAATCGCGTTCGTTAGTACGCGATTTTTCTAATCCTACGTATGTGGAATTTATGAAATTCGATGTTTAAATCATGTTTTGATTTTATAATTCGCAAAGTGATTAGATATCATCTTTACGGAGCTCAACACTCAATTTATCAAGTTTCAGGAGAATCGCGGCTGCTTAGTACGCGATTTTTCTAATCCTACGTATGTGGAATTTATGAAATTCCAGTTCAAATCAGGTTTTGATTTTATAATTCGCAAAGTGATTAGATATCATCTTTACGGAGCTCAACACTCAATTTATCAAGTTTCAAGGGAATCGCGGCTGCTTAGTACGCGATTTTTCTAATCCTACGTATGTGGAATTTATGAAATTCCATTTCGAATCAGGTTTTGATTTTATAATTCGCAAAGTGATTAGGTATCATCTTTACGGAGCTTAACACTCAATTTGTATATTTCGGGTTCGTTAAATCTGGTATAATTTTTACGTTAGATATCGATCTCTATTAGGATATGAAGGGCAGAGTCCTGTTGGCCATTTGCGTTTTGCGTGTCTCTATTTTAGATGTTGAAGGGGTGGCCTAGTCGCTGGACTTGGTCCTCATACGGGGCGTTCCTTCGTACTTTCATTAGATGTACCGGTTCGCCTTATTTTAATCATTGGACGTTAGCTGGTGTTATGCTATTTCGAATGTTATTGTTTTCGGACTGCCCGTTTGCGGACTTGCCTCTTGAGGCTCCACCCTGCCGATGGTCGCGCAAAGAGTTTATAGTAGGGACGCGAGTGTCGTGTGGTGAGGTGGTGTGGATGATTTTACCTACCTATCGTTTCTTGCTTTGTTATTGTTTGGGTCCCTAGCTATAGCTCTCTGTTCGCGAGAGACACCGGGTTCGCAGCTTGACCAGCTAACTCTTCCTAGACCCCAGATACTGAAGCCTTTATTCGCAATTAATTAAGTACCTTCTAGCGCCATTAAGAGGCGTGCGATTGGGTTCCCGATTAATTGAGACCAGCCGAGGTATCCGCAAGATGCAGGTGGTAGCTGGTGCTGGCCCTAACGTGGTCCCACCCACGCAGGTACACCCTACGAGTCTAATGCGCGGTGCACTCAGTCGGGATGCCACTCCCTTGACCTTGTGTCACTCACCAGCTGCTTCACACTCCAAGAGACGGATAGCCACGACGCCGTGCGTGGGGACCCGTTAGTGGAGTGTGCCCTGACGCTGTGAGTAGGGGCGGCCAAGCGCAGTGCAGGGGAGCCTTACTCCTCACAGAGTATCCTAATGAGTTCGTTTACTCAACCGACGGCCAAGCGCAATGCAGGGGAATCGGTTGAGAAAAAGAACACTCGTTCTAACATGGTGTTTCCCAAACTGTTAGTATATTGTTCTTTATCGGTTCGTTCGGTCAAACGACGGCCAAGCGCAATGCGGGGGAATCGATTTGATCGAAAGAACACGTCTTTGTTACATGGAAAGTCTACGTGTAATTTTATGTACTAGGTGTGCTGTCGAGCAGCACTTCGTCTTGACTTATTAGATTTGACAAGAGCCCCGAGGCTTATCCTGTCGCGGTTTATATAGGTTGGCGGATGGACCCCGGGAGGGTGTTTTGAGGTAGGTCACGTGATGTTTGTCGCACTTCAATCACTAGGTGAGAGAGGTGCGGGGTGACGTGTAGGAGTACCGTTATTTCTCGAATTTCTATTATTAGCCGATCTTTGTCCCTCTAGGATTTCAAGCGAGGTTTCTGCGAGGTTGAAATTCGTTGGCCAATGTTATTCTCCTACTTGTTGTAGGTTCAAACTTTTTATCTATTTTTTCTCCGGTTTGACTATGGTTTTTCCCGATTCAGGCCCCTATGGGACTTTCTCGGTTTTGTAGGCTGCTGTCCTGCTGTTTCGTTGATGACTAATTGCCCAGGAGAATTAATTGTGGTTAATTATCTCTTCCTTGGTGTGTTTTGGACCGATTTCTTGTGGATTTATATGTTTTTTGTTATTTCTGGTGTTCTCCTACGTGAGGATCGTTTTTCTCTATGTTTTTTGTTTGGTTTTTAGTCGATATGAGTTTGTTTTATGTGTTTTATTAATATTAATGTTTAATTCATGAGTGGGGGTACGTAGCGACGTTTCATGAGGAGTTACCTTGTTGATCTTTCTCTATGTGTCGTGGTATCTCGATAGTTCCATGAATTCTTTCCTACGTTTGCCGGGCCGTGGCGTTCCCTATGTTCTCGTCTTTTGGATAGAGTGGCTTATTTGGGGGTTGTGCCGTATGTTTAAGGCTTGGTCTGGTGATTGTGTAGGGCGGGGGCTACTATGCTTTTCTAGTAGGCCGGTGTGTTCTTGTTGTTACGCCTACGGTTATGTTTACATCGTGGTCTTTGGCTAGGCAGGCCTCTTATTTACGCCATTACTTTTGGGGTGTGTACTTGTAATTCTGCGTGTGTACCTACTAGTCCTTTCTATTCTCCTCGTCCGGTCGATACTTCTTTCGATCCGGTCTGAAGTGTTTTGTCTTATTTTGGTATATTTTATGTCTTATTTCAGTTTGTGTAGGTTGGTTTAGATGTGGTGAAGGTTGTGAGTCATAGTAGCGGATCGCCTTAATGCGTTCCGTTACAGTATTTTAAACATAAATAATCGTTGTCAGTGCATGCACACATGATCGTCGAATGAAATACGAATCGAAATCCTATCTTGTAACTCACTAATTTGTGGGCGATTGTTTTTTTTTATTGCCTCACCTTCGGAATATATTAACCCTTTGTACTCCAGCCTAGTAGGGCATAGAGGCTTTAATGTCGCAAATACGGCGACAACGGAGTGCAAAGGGTTAAATAACAAATCCCTTAAGTTGACACCGCCTCTGGGGACTGCGGCAACAATTGTTATTAATGTTTAATACAACCATTTTGCCGGTCGACCCATTTGTCATTTGTCTTCCATTTGTGAACCACAGTTTGAAAACAGAGTGAATTATTATGCATTTCATCGATAATGTCCCGTCCTACACGGACATACCCATAAAAATGTCATAGGGTCTGCACGGAGAGAAAAAATATGATAATCATTCCCAGATTCGTATGGCAATTGGAGGACGATTTGAAAAAAAAATGTTTTTTTTTTACTTTTTTTTACTTTTTTTACGCATTTACAATATTACAATATTACGCATTTACAATATTATTATAAATATCTCGCTGTATTATTTACGAGACATATAAATTATTCTTATATTCATTGCTCATCATCTTTCAAAATTGTCTCTAAACGAGACGCAAATGGAAAAGCGCAAAATCACATGTGACATTTTGCTCGCTCGGTACAAGAGGAAGTCGTTTTTGCATCGTATAGTTACAAGGAATGAAAGATGAAAGACCGAATCGCTTTGGCAGAAAGACGATGCTCTGTGTTTGGTGGGACCAGAAAGGCGTGGTCTATCATGAGCTGTTAAAACCTGGGGAAACGGTTAATACTAAACGTAACCAACAACAATTGACCGATTTGAACCGTTCGCTGCTTGAAAAAAGGCCAGAATACCGAAAGAGGCAACACAAAGTCATTTTTCTTCATGACAATGCTCCATCACATACGGCAAAACCGGTTCGCGACACGTTGGAAGCACTCAGCTGGGAAGTTTTACCCCATACGGCTTATTCACCAGACTTGGCTTCTTCTTATTACCAATTGTTTGCATCGATAGGTCACGCACTTGCTGAGCAGCGCTTTGTTTTGTACGAAGATGTGAAAAAATGGCTCGATGAATGGTTCGCAGCAGAAGAGGAAGATTTTAGCTGGCATGGTATTCACAAATTGCCCGCAAAATGGGAAAAATCTATAACAAGCAATGGAGCATACTTTGAATAAAGCACTTTTTATCATTCTTTCGAATTTAACATGTTTTTTTTTTTTTTAATCCACATTTCATACTTGTACACCTGGTAGATACAGTGTACATCGTCGTGGTTTGTCGTGCTCGGCTTCTCATGGTATTTTCGATAAAAATTTGGAAAGGTACGCGATATGAGGAATTACGGAGAAAAATGATTATTTAATATATTTATTTTATTTACATTACACACGGAACCAATTCTAATTATGAAATTGGTGAGGAATTGATTGGTGATGAGAGATAAAAATATCCGCCTTCTCCGCTGAAATTCAATGTTTATATGAACAACGTGGTGCGACTTACGCCTAACTTGATGCTGTTCACGAAAAACATTTTATACTCAGCGGGAATTTAACCTGAGCTTATCAGTCACCGACTTTACTGAAAGAACACACTATCCACTGCACCACCAGTGATGGTATTATTTTATGGCGACTTGGCTTTCTCAACGATTACTTTCATTAATAAAGCGATCGATGGTTTTCATTACATTACCAAACGTTGGATTTGATACCAGTATAAATAAAAAATCTACCAGATTATTAATAAATGTCACGTACTTGAGAATTCAAAATAAGAATTCAAATCCCTTTTCAAGTAATTGTGTTCCACTGCATACAATTGCATTTAATGCCTTAGAATTGCTATTTGATGATCATCGTAGCACTAGCGGGTTAACATGCTGGTCACGAATCTGCACCGGTGCTACATACGAAACAGTCTGGAAATGAATCATAAACCGCATAGGTAGCATCATTACAGATGGTGTACAAGCGTTCGTAACATTCACGAGTAACCTGCTGGTCACCAATTCGCGCTTCCGCTTCAACGAATCAGTCTCGGAATGAATCATACATCATTTCACGTCTGTATAGTCCTGTCGGCTCATTCAGTTTTCCGAAACATTATACGAAACATTCTTAATGATTTTCATCTTGTCTCACGTTTGCTGTGCTATCCAGAGATTATTTTCGAACTATTTTAGATGATATTATCATAAAATTCTCTTTGTGAATAGCTTGCGAAGAATCCTAAGCGGAGAGTGTTGAAAAAGCACAAATTGTCCTTCGAGACGTCGAAAAATTTTAATATCCGCAATAATTCTTCCATGATAAACAATGTGACATTTTAATAAAAAAAATGAACCTACGTACTTCTTTTTCGATATCTTTCGCGTCTGTAGAGAAACTTGCCGCTTCGTCTCGTGCGTTCGCGCGTTCGGGGTTCCGCTAATATAGACAAAATTATATCAAATTCTTCGCGAAACTTAGAACAGCGAGTGTCACTATAAAATTTAATTAATCTCCTGCGATTTAAACGCTATGCAAAGTCTCTATCTTATTTTACCTAATAAAAACGGATTATTAAAGAAAATCAGTTATCCCTGGACAAAAATTAAATTCAAGAAAGAAAAAAATGCTGCTTTCTCTAATTTCGTTTGATAAGATGTAATCTTGCTTATCTTGAAAGAATTAGCCAGATATGTAAATTCTCCGCAACGTGAGAGACGAATAATCGTTTTTAGACCTTTCCGTTTAAGGTACTTTGTAAGAGCAAGCTACATATATAAAGGGTGATTTTTTAAGAGCTTGAGAACTTTTTTTAAAAAAAAAACGCATAAAATTTGCAAAATCTCATCGGTTCTTTATTTGAAACGTTAGATTGGTCCATGACATTTACTTTTTGAAGATAATTTCATTTAAATGTTGACCGCGGCTGCGTCTTAGGTGGTCCATTCGGAAAGTCCAATTTTGGGCAACTTTTTCGAGCATTTCGGCCGGAATAGCCCGAATTTCTTCGGAAATGTTGTCTTCCAAAACTGGAATAGTTGCTGGCTTATTTCTGTAGACTTTAGACTTGACGTAGCCCCACAAAAAATAGTCTAAAGGCGTCAAATCGCATGATCTTGGTGGCCAACTTACCGGGCCATTTCTTGAGATGAATTGTTCTCCGAAGTTTTCGCTCAAAATGGCCATAGAATCGCGAGCTGTGTGGCATGTAGCGCCATCTTGTTGAAACCACATGTCAACTAAGTTCAGTTCTTCCATTTTTGGCAACAAAAAGTTTGTTAGCATCGAACGATAGCGATCGCCATTCACCGTAACGTTGCGTCCAACAGCATCTTTGAAAAAATACGGTCCAATGATTCCACCAGCGTACAAACCACACCAAACAGTGCATTTTTCGGGATGCATGGGCAGTTCTTGAACGGCTTCTGGTTGCTCTTCACTCCAAATGCGGCAATTTTGCTTATTTACGTAGCCATTCAACCAGAAATGAGCCTCATCGCTGAACAAAATTTGTCGATAAAAAAGCGGATTTTCTGCCAACTTTTCTAGGGCCCATTCACTGAAAATTCGACGTTGTGGCAGATCGTTCGGCTTCAGTTGTTGCAGGAGCTGTATTTTATACGGTTTTACACCAAGATCTTTGCGTAAAATCTTCCATGTCGTCGAATAACACAAACCCAATTGCTGCGAACGGCGACGAATCGACATTTCACGGTCTTCAGCAACACTCTCAGAAACAGACGCAATATTCTCTTCTGTACGCACTGTACGCATTCGTGTGGTTGGTTTAATGTCCAATAAAGTAAACTGAGTGCGAAACTTGGTCACAATCGCATTAATTGTTTGCTCACTTGGTCGATTATGTAGACCATAAATCGGACGTAAATCGCGAAACACTTTTCGAACCGAACACTGATTTTTGTAATAAAATTCAATTATTTGCAAGCGTTGCTCGTTAGTAAGTCTATTCATTATGAAATGTCAAAGCATACTGAGCATCTTTCTCTTTGACACCTTGTCTGAAATCCCGCGTGATCTGTCAAATACTAATGCATGAAAATCCTAACCTCAAAAAAATCACCCTTTATATCTTAAGACATTTTTTATGCAGATTCGTGTAGAATAGAACATTTTTTACCAATGGTACTCAAATGGCAGACATTCAAGCGCGAGGAATCGGACTTCTAAATGGTTCTTATTGTTACTTTACTTGTTACAAAGATCGCACGATAACAAAAAATCGTTGACAAATTACTAAAGCAAGACGTATTTATTTCAATTTGTTTAGAAAATAGCAATACTATACTGTCGAGTGTATAATTGAAAGACACATGAGATTTAATATACTTTGTTACAAAATTAGTAACATTTATAATTATGCAACTTGTCTCCCGAAACGTATACAGAAATATGTTACAACTTATTGAAAAATGTACTTGAAAAAATATTTATTATACATTTTCGTATATAACCGCTAAACAGTTGTATAATTAAGATATAAATATTACGCAACTGTTAATTACAATTGAAATAATATATTTTATGAAAGGAACACATTCCCGTGCGCTTATAGCGAGCAATCACTTCAATCGATGTATTCTGTTTATGCGAGGACCTTTCAAAAGACTCTTCCGAGCCTCACCCACCATTTTCAAGAATCTAGAGATGCAATGTCTAACTTATTAAGTTAGAGAAACAACCAAACATAATTACAACAGTTTTAAAATTTCGCAGAGATGTTTGAATTGGTTTACTTGTGAACATTTCAAGAGTCCTCGGGCATTGAACCTGAGTTCAAGACGCCATATTGAAAAAGGGTCAACTATCATGGTTTTTGCACTGATCTATTAAATCGTTGATCACACGTACAAAATAGTTATTACTATGATAAAAGTTGAGTAAATTGTCTTGAAAACAGCATGTATTCATTTTTTCGTGCAGTTGATACTTTTGACCTCACAGAAAGGTCAATGTTTTGTAGTTTAGGCTAAATGCGTTGAAATTGCAGACAAAAAATTAACGTAGAGAACAACCCAGTCTTTCGAGGCTGGTCGAGGTTATCTAGGTATACGATATACGCGTTCCCTTGCATTTGCTTGTTATGAAGTAAGTGCCTCGTTTTTTTTAAGCCTGGTGATAGCTTGTCCCCTAGTGGAGACCTGTGTCACTCTCTTCTAAGTAACTGAGGTTAATGGGGACAAACTGAGAACGGTCACCGTCGAGCTAGTCCGTAACCCGTATCAGTCCGTGTTCGTTGTGTGCGCAAAGCCAAGTGGCGTTGCTTGTGACCTGTTTTGTGCTATTGGCATCCCAGACAGCATACAGTTATACGAAAGACGAGATGTTGTGATTTTTTATTCAACAATGAAGCAACAATGATTGGCTGTCGATCTCGGCTCAGAACCAAGATCACGCACGTAGTGAAAATAGTACTGCGTATTATCAAACTAAACTTTGCGTTGAAGAAACGCGCTCGATTCTTCGCTTGATTCTCACGTAATATTTTTGTTTCGCGATAATAGCTGGTGGTTTTCAGACTATGCGGCCGGCATAATAATCACAGATGAATAAGATTTCATTTGTGAGAACATTATTTCGAGATGCGATGTTGTCGTAGTGAGACAGAAAGGAACCGAGACTCTAATGAAAAAGACAATAAATATGTAAAATTGAGACGAGGTGAGAGTGGTGAAAGTTCATGTTTTGTGTCGGAAAGAACTATACTCGATTGAACAGCATCAAAGCAGCGTTGCGTAACGATGTCAGCAATGCTCGCTTGGACATTGAAACGTCCGGTGTACGATCGTCGCTGAATCAATTCGATTTCTACGAAAAGTATTTGCATTGCGTAAAGGAAATCAATAACAAGTTCTTCAAAAGGGGAAAAAAGAAGACCTTTGAAAAATGAAACATGTTCGGAGTCGACCATTGAGAGACAAAATATTGAAAGGAGCGGAGGAAAGGAACGATTAGTGGTGCAGCGAGGTGAAAAGTCGCATGATAAACACAATTGATTGAAAAATACGGAGACCTCTAACGCTTCGTCCGATGATTCCTTGAAGAATTCGTGGAGTTTAATTCAGGAAATACTTGCTTAATGTTTTTTGAGGAAGTTTTTTGGAAAAAAAAGGTTGCGACAACAGGAAATGTGTCAAATAATCGTTTCTGTAGGTCACGCTATTATTCTCAGCAATTAGACCGCGTTCGTTTATTGAGTCGACCATTGAGAGACAAAATATTGAAAGGAGCGAAGGAAAGGAACGATAAGTGGTGCAGCGAGGTAAAAAGTCGCATGATAAATACAATTGATTGAAAAATACGGAGACCTCTAACGCTTCGTCCGATGATTCCTTGAAGAATTCGTGGAGTTTAATTCAGGAAACACTTGCTTAATGTTTTTTGAGGAAGTTTTTTGGAAAAAAAAGGTTCCGACAACAGGAAATGTGTCAAATAATCGTTTCTGTAGGTCACGCTATTATCTCAGCAATTAGACCGCGTTCGTTTATTGCTTTTGCTTCATCTCAGCGCCTCTTGATGAAAACAGAGATGTTTACGATAACATCGGGACCAACCGAACTATGTTATTGGAACCAACTCCTTAGGTTCTTGCGTAGATGACGTCCACATGGCAATGGTGACTCAGTCAGCAGATACGAGTTCAAGCAGTAAAATAATCATCGAAGATTTCTCTATCACCGCGAGAACTAGGATAAAGTAACGTTCTTAATCAGAAGTGTCGGAAGAAATTTTTTAGCGTGAATAATTGCCTTATAGCCCTCGATTTTTCATTACATGAAATTGATAGATTGCTTCATTTTTTTTATCTGCCGCACAGATGCCACAACGATGCGGATGGATGCCCCGAGGTACTTTCATGTGCGATCGTCTAATATTCGCCGCTCATTCATTTAAAAATTATTAACCGAACTGAAGAATGTTTAATAGGTTTTTTATAGAGAATTTGGTAATCTATAATTTTTGTATCCACTATTTTCTTCATTAAATTAAGCATTGGCGTGATTAATGCAAAATAAAACCATAAAAGTTTACTTTGTTACCAGGATGGCACGTTTACCTCAAGTTGACGGACCCACGGTTTTTCACTCCGTCATAAGTAAACCAATACAAACATTCTTGCCAAATTTCAAAAACTTTTGTAATTATTGTTCTGTATATCCCCTAAATGAGTCTAAGTTGACTCGTTTATGATGCATTAAGCGAGGCATTCTACGATTAAACCCGAAGGCGTTTATTTATCTTCCCGTTTTATCAATTGCAGGACCATACATGTTTGTTATATCGAATGGATGTTAATTTTTATACCAGACGATTGTCAATTATTTACACTTATTAATATTAATACAAAGAGTACTATAGTACGCGTATATATTTTAGTTTTAGTAGGATGTAGTCTAATCAGAATTCCTTCGTAATGTAAAATTTCGCCATCGCAGAGACGAACTGAATTTTATAATTTTCTATTCTTGGAGAGAAAAGATTCAGAAGCGTGAATCACAGGTTGATAGGTTGGCACGGAGGGTTGGCAGGATGGGGTCGAAGGAAGAAAATCGCCGGGTCGTCCTCACGGCCGCACGACTAATCTTGTTGAATTTATGGAGCTGCCTGATAACATCCTCTGGGTTAACCCTTTTCCGCTTACGTTAAGCCCAATCTCGTAAGAGCCGGTGTCGTGGGTGGGTGAATTCCTCGCGTTTCACGCGTTTCGCCTCTTGCTGCGCCCGTCGTTAAATTTCACGATCTCCTTTCACTTCCTCTTTCGCGTCCCACCGCGACTTGTGCCCTTCAGACGTAATGCCTTTTTCCTCCCTCGACACCATCAAGCTGCGACGTACCCTAGCAGGTAATCGTGAAGTTAAAAATCCTTTCTCTAAAAGGTAGACCCTGGTAACATAGTTTCAGCGGTATGAACACGATAGTAGCATGAGCAACATAGGAGGTAGCAACAGCGGTAGCATGAGCTGTTTGAAAGTACACTCACTACGACAGATGCGGTGGCGGTGACCTCATTTTCGGACAACACAAAGCTTTAAACTACCGAAAGTATGTAGAAAACTGAGGGGTGAAGCTCGTGTACGATGCTCACGTCCTGATGCAACAGCTCACAAATGGCTGCACCAGAACATTCTTCTTCTGCGCCACAATCACACGACTTTACTTCGCTTCGTGCTTCACCCGTTTTATATATATATCTTCTTTTTTTTTTGGAAGACTCCTACACATACAGACTCGATGGTCAATTTCTGCTGCAATGCGCGCAGGTGCAGCAACATCGAATCGGAGCCCAAATAAAAGCCGAAAAATTCTTGGTTGAAAAGTAAATTTATACGCCCGGTAGAGCATTGAATTCAGATCTCGTGAAAAAAAGCACAAAAATATATAGATATATATGCACGATGATGGTCCGGCTGGGCACCGGTCGATATTCGATATGCGTCCAGCACAAAACTCATCCAACATCTGCCATATCCGGAACAATTCCCATTATATTTTAGCGTTCCGCCCGTCTGCACGATGGTTCAGGCACCATACGAATTATTAGCTTGCGAAAATTCTCAATCACTGTAAACGACAATTATTGTAACAGCCACACTGATTGTTGAGAGAGAAAACCAGTGAGAAACCGAGAGGACTCCTCTCAGCTTTTTTTCAGTCGGGCGTTTTATATGTTGCCGTTCTTCTTATCATTTTTAATTCCATTTTACCGGATTACGCTAAGAATATTTAAACAGGCACGCGGCATTTCTTAATTACAGATGATGCATAGCCGGGTTGGTATGCCGGATTACCCGGACGTCTCTCGGTCCGCCCGCCCGACCATTCGTTCGCGCGCTTTCTCTACCCCGCCTGCGACCAAGACGATTTCTCATTCTCCTTTCACTCTGTTCTCTCTTACTTCCTTAATTAACAGAAGATTTTTTTATTCCGCACCGTGCGGCTCATCGAGAAAAACGGGAAAAATGTAAATTTCTCTTCGCCACCGCGATTCACTACCGCTTCATCGTTGTCTTCGGCGGTGCTATCGCTGCTGGTGCTATATTGTTAAAACAATTCTGCTGCACTATCCTCTCACACCTTCCTACCTCATCTGTCGTGCCGTTCAGCCCTCCTCTTCAATATTCATTTTATTTACTATGTACCGACGATCATGCAAATTTTGTCTCGCCCGCTGGCATGTCCAGAGTTCCAACTTTTAGTATAACTCTCTTTCGCCTTTTCAGAGCTTCGAGCCTATCACGATGCAACCTGGAAAAATCAACCCTACTTGTCCAAGACTAAGCTTATTGAAACCATTCAATAGATTAAAGTTGTTGCAAATCAATTATTTGCGTTTAGATTTACATCAAAATATGGGCACCGCTCGAATGAAAAATCACTCAACGAAGTATCCTTTTATACAAAAATTAGTTGTTCCACCATTATCAACGAAACTTGAAGCCATTTTCTTCAATTATTTATCAGTTTCTCGTAAGATTGCAATCTTTTTTACGTCCCATTTCAATCCCGACATCGTCAAGATATCAAAGAGGCTTGAAGGTACCCAGTGTGGCTCTGGTTTTCCTTTTGATCATAATAATTGTGAATGATCTTTCTACAATGACAATGCTAACAATTGTTTTATATATTTCTTCCATCGGAAAGGACATTCTCCCTTTCACGAGATCCGTACTGATTGCATCGATATTCGACTCATGCCCCTTATCGTATTGCATTGGCATTGCACATGCGTACACGCAAACTGTGGGACGCATGCGCATATACAGTAGGCCCTTTCAACAGAGATCAGCGATCCTATAGGGAATCACCCGTTTCTAGAAAAATGACTTCCCGCTCCACGATTTGATGGGCCAACCAGCGCACAACCAAGTGGCCACTCACCTGATTAATGACAGCACGAAATTCCAATACTTAACTTGGGGGTTCACCAAAGATGCACGCCAACTGTTTCTCCATTACTGTCGGTTTATCACGATAACAATAATAAAGACAATGACTATACGAAACTATTATGAATAATATGAAACGAAAAATAGTTGTTACAAGTATAGAATAATTATACTTAATTATTTAATTAGAATTATGATTGGGAACTGTTTTGTATGTAACCGGTGGTCATCTTTGTTGGTTAAAATGATGAAAATCACTGCAACACATGTAAAAATTTTCGAAATTTCTCCGAGAGTCGAGGATATAAAACTGAAGGTTGAATTATTATCTTGAGAAAGTGTGTCCGGTGTCGGTAATGCAAGGTTGACGAGGGCTCCGGGTGGGTTAAGGTGCAAAGAAAAGAGTCAACTGTAACGCGATTGCAGCTTCCTTCCGGCACATATTTTCAACTTAATGACAATTACTATCTGGCGGACATGCGGTGCGACGTCGGGCACACTGGCTGCGCGCGTTCCCTACATAATTGCATTATTTATGCGGGTTGTTCGCATTCTCCCTTTTGTTTCCGGATGCAGAAATATGCGTTGAGCTAGACCGCGGTGGTCCAGGTCGTTCTACTGATATTCGCTTTTACGAGTCATTAAGAATTCCATCGTGCGACTATTTTGCTAGGGTACTAAAGCACCTAGCCGTGTTATATCTTTTAGTTTGAATTTCAGGAGTGTTCAGTTGAAATCCACTGCTAGAAATTTAATAGGATAACGACGAGCATGTCGGCAGGAGCTCTAGGCGTTGTACAACGTAATATATGTAATAGAGATGCACGTACTACCAAGTAATACGAGTCAGCTGCTGTGGTATTACCATGTATATTACGTATGTGGTGGTACATGGAATACTCATAGGATTGGGGCCGATTTCACGACTACCTATCCTCTGGGAGAGTAGATAAGACCGTTGAAATATCGACAGTAGCCGAAGGGGTATAGTAGGGTGTAGGTAAGACCAAGACCGAGACCAAGACAGAGAGATAATCCCCCGAAGAACTCCTGCTGCCGTCGAGGCTCAACCAGTCAGAGATAATCACCGTTAGACTCTCCGGGTAAAGCCATATGTAAGGCGATATACAGGAGCCATCCATTCGTACAAATCGATATCCCGAACCTACTACTCTCTATTTGACATTATACTACGCGAAACACTGTACCTTACAGATATGCATAGACAAATATTGTACTTTCTTCAAGAACATCTATACACGCTACGAAAATAAATACTTTTAAATTTTACATTCAATCAATACCGATGATGCGTATATCTTTTTAATACTTTGAAATAAGATTGATACAATAAAAATCAAATACAAATTTCAATTGTTTTAATCTTTTTGGTAACGTTAAATTGTGTATCTTACGATATTTAAATCTTAAACAGAAATATTATGTCAATTATTTATTCAATAATATCAAATGAGAAATATAATTATCTTATGAAATTCATTTGCTTATGAACATTTCACAGTCCGGTATTTTTGTTAAACATATTCTGCTGTTAACAATTGTGTTTTAAAAGTTAATATCTAAGAGATAATTATTAATTGTTATTAATTATTAATAAATAAAAAATCAGAAACATACTGAATATAACATTGCTTTCTCATTGTTTTCTACCTGTCACAAAGTCATCTCAATGAAGAAGGATATGTTTCTCGATCTTGGCTTCTACGTGAAGGTAGTTTGACAAAAGTAATGTGGAAGCCATGTCGAAGGTTCTACATTGCACACTTGTTTAAATACTCTATATACGCTAACTTGTTTGATAAAAAATAGTAATTTCGATGTTTGGGGATATTTTTATAGTAACTATCCGCAAAAATCGAGTTATTCAAAATCTCATAAAATTGATTCGGTTATACCGTTTGTTGCTATGTTCGATCCATGTAGTAATTTTAATCTTTTCAACATTTGTAAACCCTATCAGCTTGATAGATCAACATTTTATGGACTTAGGGACGTTATAGTAATTTATCGTAAATTTAAAAAAAATTATTCGAAGGCAATTGACACACTTGAAACAAAATCGTTTTTCGTCAAATTCAATACCAAAAATTAGTCGATATAAGTCCATTTGTGTAAAACTATTTTGCCCGATATCTCGATAATTGCGCAGCCTACAGGATTGATAGACATTTCTATTCAAATTCAAAACGATATTGATGCATGCAATTCAATGAAAAGCAAAGAATGTATCGGGAGTTAGTAAATCCCTCTGCACAGCTGTAATATTCCAGCCGGATGTATCAAAGCGATTCTGAATTATAAAGTAATCAACTTTACAGGTCTGACCCATACGCATACGCACGCACGCACCCCCGTAAAAATATTTTTCTAAATTTGATTTTACGATTATTTAAAACATTTCGAGAACTCTGATACAAAAAATTCCAATTAAAAAAATTTAAAACAAAGAACTCTCAATGAGAAAGCAATATACAATGTACAATAAACGTATCGGTGTATTTCCAATTGATAAAAAAATAATGTGGAACTCATTTTCATTTATTACCGTGTTGAAGTAAATAGCATGAATCCATTGTTCTTGTCAATTATAAATGTCAGCAACATTTTTATTTCGTGATATCAAGATTATTTTTTTACCTGTCGTGCCTCCCTGAAGGTATCGTGGATTTTCAACGCGCCTTTCCAGTAATATGCGATGTAATTTATCAAGTTGAGTGAAATATAAACATATTTGACTCTTTTTTGCTTGATGAATTAAATCTATACTATAATTCTTAATGTGTGAATTCCGTCCCTTAAACTCCTCCTAGACGGAGCGTGCTAGGAAGGTGATCTTGGACATTTTGGAAAGGTCTCCTGATTTCTAGGTCAACGCAACTATTTTCAGCTCTTCAAGTTGAGTTCTTAGGGAGTTACGGACATTTGAATTTTCTAAGAATATTATTGAATTTTGACGTTTAATTTTAATTTTTAAAAAAGCAAAGTTATTCTTCGTAGTAGGTATAGCTTGCGCTTTTTAAAAAAAGAAAAGGTTACTATGATACGGTGAACGGAAATGTCTGTTTCTGTTTGGCATGAATTTTCAAAGGCAATTCACATTTTAGTGAAGCAGTAAACAGTCGAGGCAATGTCACGGGTGGAGACACCTAAAAACTTTTATGTGCTGGCAGATGAAAATAAGTCAACAAAAAATATTGTTTATACACAGGTGTTGAAGGATTGACTTTGGTAAACTATACTTCAATGAGAATGATTAAACGTTCAATAAATACAAATTCTATTTGAAAATCATAGCATTTGGTTTTATTTAAGATAACGATACTAAAAATAAACCTGGGCGAAGCCGGGTACGATACTAGCTCGTTATAATCGATAATTCACGAAGCACACACGCATTCATATTTTTCAATAATATTCGAAGTTATTTATTAACTTCTGGGCGTTTAACAAAATATTTCTAAGCTTGCTCGTTAACAAGCAAAATTCGCTTGCAAATAAATATATTATAAAGCACGTACTGCACGTGCCAAAGCAGAAGTTGAATCAGAGTATAGTACATCTCATATCAGGCTTTGCCCGTAGTTATATCAGACTCTGATACGATTGGTCAATCCGGACCAGGTCAAAGGTGTATCGCCATTGCACATGTAGTCATAATCGGAGGCCGGATCACGGTCTAATAAGGATCTGATGAGGCCTGAATGATATCACGATAGGGCCCTGAATAGATCCTGATTTTGATTCAGTAGTCACAAAAGCCGCGAAAAGAATTTAAAAAATATATTTGCGTCATGCGAACCGAATTATTTATCACTTGAAATTGGACAAACTTCATTATTACACTTTTAGGTACAAATTACATACAACGTACTATCTGAAAAAAATGGTTTTAAATTTGCGAGCGATATTAGGATGCGATACCCGGACAGTCTATAACATGGATTGCGATCACTACGACGTAACCCACTAGACTATCTCACCTTGTTTTAAGGAAAATTTCCAATTCGTACTGAAAGTGCGGAAAGGGTTTATGGCTGCGCAGGTTATAGCTGGAGTCATAACTGTAAACGTTATTTTAACAAAAATGTAAAACTCTTGTTGGATTGAAATTTAATTATTTCGTCTGCAACGTATCTATTCTTCGAAGAATTTTACGCGTACTCGATAATGTTGATGTTAGAATACTTGTTTAGTTTGTACGTATGTTAAATGATTTAATTGTTACTTAAGAGATAATTAACAAATGTCATTTATTAATAATTAGCTCACAAGCGTTAATGAACAATTACTTAAAATTATAATTAATCCTTTAAACCTTTGCGATCGGCAGAATATCGCTTTTGGGAGTACCAGCAGGTTAAAAATGTCCCCGCTACGGGGACATCGACCGCAAAGGGTTAAAGCGTACATTATTTTTTATATATTTTAAAATCTTATTTCGATTTCAGCTCGAACCTGAAATTGGCCTGATTCGCTAAATCGTACCGAGTTTTGATTGTAATTCAGGAATTCTGGTCAGGCGTGACGTAGCGATGTCAGATCCGACCCAGTCCCAGCTTGAATCTGGTGAGCTTGATCAAGTTAAACGTAACAATGTCAGGTCCAGATTCACTTTAAGCCTGGCGATCCCGATCAGACAGGACGTACACGAAAAAAGGTTCGGTTAGGCCTACGAGGCCCTTGGTTTAAATATGCGCCGGCCGATTAATTCATTAAACAAACCAAGTTATTAGTTACCACAACCAAGTACTCTGTAACAAAACCAAGTACTTGACCGCCATAAATAATACCTTGATTGGTCTAACCAATTAAGCGATCGGCGTATATTTATACCAAGCGCTTAATAATCCAAACGAAGCCCTTTTTCTCTGTATCGATGTCGAATCAGGCTCTGACACTCGATGAAACCTGAAATACTAACATCAGTCAGCCTAATTTAAATGTCTGCTTACATACATTGCATACATTGATAGGCCAATTAGGCCAATGAGATCCATGGTTATTCATCAACACCGGCATGACAATAGAAATTAATTTATTCGTTTGAATGTAACGTGCATTTTCGTTAAATAATTATTCAACTGTTGTGGAGTAATTCAGAGTTTTAAAGTACGCCCGCGCATCAGGGGATTATTAAAGTGGGATCCGTAACGCAGCGTATTGTAATGCGGACTTAATGGTGCTGAATCCCGAGCACACGGGCTCTCGTGGCCCATAATGCATCGATGAGATTCAGGACGAAATTCGCGCTTCGTTGGACTACTTTAGCCGAAGCGAACTCCCACACGGTGGTTAAACAAATGTCTTTTTTACTTCCGGTTCATGTCGTCGGGCGAACAATTCGATTCAGTTGTCGGGTCACCACGTATTTTCTGGCATTGTGCCAGGACTATTCCAACATATAGCAATCCGACGTATACGTTGTCTGCAGAATACTTTCGTGTACAGAGATTTACCCGAAATCAACTTTTTCCCTTACACGTGTAGGTAACAAAACTAAAAACAAAAAGCTCAAATATGACTTTCGTATAACGGATAAATGCATTTCTTTTAATCCGACGTCATCGCTGTATCCTATATTACCTTAATATTTTCTACACAAGATACTGAACGATCGAATACTTTATAAACTGGAAAAAATAAGTGCCTGCGGGAGTTTAAGGCGGTGAAAAAATTCAAGAAAATGCTGTCAATTACACAAAAGTTAAAAGATTCCCGGTGGGTATTTCAATATCGTGGATAAAAGTTCAGTTGAGGGACAGAGGGGTAGAGAACGAGTAGCAGTACTTTAGAAAAAAAAAAGAAAAAAGCAGTTGGATTATTACAAACTCGTAGCAAGTGGAAATCTCTGTACGAAAATTCCCTCGCGGATTCTCTCTCAGGTACCTCTATCATCATTTCCCATCCTCGGCGGTGTATACCACTGGTTGGGTTAATCCTACCACGGCCACTATACTACCCTATTGCAATGTTTATGTGAAAGAGGGTGTGCACGTAGTGCGCGGCACCGAGGCGCGGCACCTAATCGGCCATTGAGAAAATTAGACAGAAAAGTTAATTATGAAGATCCTGATTGGTTGAACCCTCGGGAGGGTTTTTCCAGCGAACGTACTAACGCTGCAGCTTGAGTGGATCGACGTACCGCGGACCCCCCTCGAACTGTGGAAATCTCGGAACGATATATAGCTTACATAGAGATAGAGAGAGAGAGAGAGAGAGAGAGAGAGAGAGAGAGAGAGAGAGAGAGAGAGAGAGAGAGAGAGAGAGAGAGAGAGAGAGAGAGAGAGAGAGAGAGAGAGAGAGAGAGAAAGAGAGACGGAGCTGAATAGTAAGAAAAATTGCAAACGCCATCAATTTAAGGAATCGTAACCCGACGAAAGTGGATTTAATATGGATGACGGTACGACGATTAATCGTCGTCGATGGACGTTATACGGCCCCGATAGTCTTTCTTTTTACTTCTCGTCTATCCGCATCGTCCCTCTTCGTATTTCTTATCCTCTTGGAATTTCGGATGAATTGAAGTGGACCATGCTCTCAGCGTATATAAATGTAGCGAGCGCTTGCTGTGGTATTTTATATAGGAGGTCAAATTGAAAAGACCATTCCAGGTAGGTATTCGAAACACCTCGTGCAGCTATTCCTTCATTCCGTCATGAGCGGTGCATACTCCGTAGCAACTCCTTCTTGACTACCTTTGTGAATTTGAACTTGTTCTCGTTTTTTTTTTTCATCTTTGTTCCAATTAAATTTCTCTTTCAGCGTTGCACTGGCTCTTTTGATTCTGCGAAATGTCGGTACGCTGGGCTATCGCAAAACCGAGTACATCAAATGCACAAATATTATATCTTTCCTTTTGAAATATATACGGCCATAAGGGTTTGATGATAAATATTATGTTTCCTTTTCCTCTGCAGCTATTTTAAAGGAATGAGACCGATTGCAAAAATGCTGCAACGGCGGAGGCCACATTTTTTATTTTCTCTATCTCCTCTGACTGTTAAAATTTACTTTTGAATTATGGAAAATATCAAACATTGATAGCAAGATGAAGCGGTTGACCTTTTTTTTTAATGCAGGTGAGTTGGGATGTCACACGGAGAGAATAAGGATAGCGGCATCGGCAACAGAAAAGTTTTTCCGACGCAGTTTTTTACAACACCCCACGAATTCGTAATAGTGAAAGTGCACGTACAGTTAACGTGACCCCAAAAATAGCTTCAGCGAACTTGACTTTCTGGTAGGCCAAGGGAGCGAGAGAACGAACGGACGAATATAATATGGCATTCGCGTCGAATAAAGGTAGCATGCTGGCTGTGCTCATGAGCGTCGTGTTCCCCGACAAAAGTTTTAACGAACTTTATTATGGAAGTAAAATTTCGCACGAGTCCTAGGTATTACTGGTAGATTTGCCTCAAGAGGAGCGTGGTAAGTGGCTTCGAGGCCGTCGGTTCGCCAACTTCTTGTGTGTGTCCGGCGTGGTAAAACTTCCATATTTGGCAAGCACCATCGTGGCGCAATGACGTCGCGCGGTTCGCGATTTGATTTGTTTTTTTTTCTCGTCTCGAGCTGCCAGTGGAATATCTAACCAGCGACTAGTATTTCGATTCAGAGTGATTTCTGTACCATTGAAATAACTATGCCTGGCACTTGTAACGTTCCTTTTCGACGAGAAATATATTCTCGACGTACGTGAACGTCCTCGCTGATATGTTTGGGCAGCAGTTTTCCGTACATGTAACTTTTCACCAAATGAAAATAATCCAAAGTGCGAAGGAAGTTCAGGCCGTATAATCTGATGGAAAAACATATTATAATTTGGCAAATTTTTTACGAGAGCTCAGTAGAAACCATATTGATATTAATGAAGGCAGGCGGGTTTTAGAATCTTGTTCTTAAACATAAAAAAAATATAACAAACGATTTATTTGCAAAAATATCGTCTATGGTATTTTATTGTTTTATCATCCAATGATTACTTTCGTGCAACTTTTATAAAAAATAAATACTATAAGACTAATAAAACTTTGATGAGTGACAACTTGTTCAGTGTCTTTTTAGATTCTATATGATCATACTAAATTCTATTTGCCTTGTAGTTTTTACTTAAGAAAAAAGCTGCACGAAAGTAATTTAATCTTCGCATTTCTAATATCGATAATTTAGTGTAATTTGCATAAAGAAAAATGGTAATATCCTTTTAACCGGACTATATTGACAGGATACTTGTTAATCATACGATATTTAAGGTACTAGTCATACCAGTGTCAGTACCGTAGACAGAAAAAAAACTTGCTGACTGTTTTCGAGTTGTCCTGTATCAGACACGTAGAAATAACGGAGACTCTTCTAATATTGACTTTTTTGTTAAATGTTTGACAGGTATGTGAAGGGAACGATAACTCTGGAAAGTGAAGAAAACTTCAAGTATAAGAAAGGGGGTTGAAGCAGAGGTTCTTCCAGTATCACCGCAAACGGGTCAATAATGCGGGATATAAGTTTGTTTTTTTTTTTTTTATATTTGTTGCGGTCAAAGGCGTATCTATACAGAAAAACGGTAGTGCTTTCGGTCCAAGCTGCTGCTGCTGCTGCTTTTGCTGTTCTCGGTGCAAGGAAACTCGCGGGGCGCGTTGGTCATTCGCTATATGGGGTACTTGGAAGTGCCGATAGCGAATTTCTCTCGTCTGTTAAAAATAAACGGAAAAAGACAAAAAAAAAGAGAGAGAACCGAGAGAAAAGAAAAGAGACTAAGGTAGAGGTGAAGGAGGATGAGGAGGAGTAGCAGCAACGAGAGAGAAGAGATAACGGATGTTGGACGAAGGTCTGTTCGGTGCGCGCGTACTCGGAGCTCCAGGTCCTGCGAAAGAAGGAAGAGAACAAAGGGTGCTTATCGAGACTGCACTTCTTACTCGCTCTTCGCTTTCTTGTTCCCTCGTAGCGCGTCGCCGCTACTCCCGACTGCCGCCCTGCCATTTCTTTCATTTTATTCGTTTCCTTTTTCCGTACGACCTCAACCCGCACCGACGTTGGAAAACCCGCAGGGCTTTACTCGTTTTCTCAAAAAAAAAAACGCATAGTTAGCCACTGGGCACGCGGTATAATATCCAAGAATCACAAGACATCTCGAGAGTTTGTAGCTGTATCCGAAGAACGATCTGCTGTATGCGGATATTCATGAGTGAAAATACCACTCCTCCGTTCATTCGAGTGCCCTTTTCATCTTAGAGTTTTTCAAACGCAGCATTGCCAATCCACCCACCGAAGCAACCTTTATTTTCTCTGTGCGCTGCTCATCTCGGCACGTCGCACATCCAGCAAGTCAGGTAACAATTGTAACAACTCCGGCGGAACGACCTCAAGTTCGCTCACTCGACAGAGCTTCGACACTCTTCTCCCTGTAGTGAACATACAAGTATGTGTCGTATAAGTCACCACGGACCAAACCAGGCAGGCGTAGACTGATGCTCGTCTTATTCCGTATCACGACGATTGAGTTTGTTGTAGGTTGCGGAGCGCGTCATGCTGCGCTCCGCCAAATTCCGCAACCGACGCGTCTAGCGTTGCGATGCACTTATCCGCACTCAAGTGCACACCCCGCAGCTTTCGAATCCGAGTAAGAGAAGTTCCCCACCAACTCATTTTAAGTTTCGCATACTGGGTACAACGGGTTCTTGTCTTTCAGCAACGAGGTCCTGCACTGCCAGAAAACCACGGTGCAACCATCTACCCTCGTTCCGACTTTTGAGAAGAAGGATGTGGAACGAGAGAATTGATGGAACGTTGTATTCCTGTGGCCTTGATAAAAATAAATACCTCGATAGTACTTGCAATTTTCTACATATAATTCACTTGTATACGTTTGACTTTATTTAATATTCGTTATTTTATTTCAGTGAGATTTATTCATTATTTTTGTCTCGAACTTCACGTTGAAAGTAATAAACATAAATATTTGTTCGCTTTACATATTTCGTATGGAACAGAAAAAAAAAAAAATCTCGAGAATTCATTGAAAGCAACGAGAGATTATAATAGCAGAATTGTCAACGATATATCAATAATTATAAAAATTAATATTAAACAGCTTTTAATGAAAAATATCTCGTTCGTTCATCGATCAAAATTACATTTCATTTTTAATAAAGTGATGCGATAGTTATGAAATTGTTTCCAATAAATAAACATAATTAATACGATAATGTATTTAAATGTAACACATTTAATAAGTAATTAGGTGACCCTACCAGGGTTGAAAGTAAACACGTGTTACTTGTAACGAGCACCGATGTGATGCCGCTGGCGATCAATCGTTTAAATATTAAAGCATGCATGAATTATTTTCGATGTCAATTATAATGCAAGCTGCAATGCCAGAACACTTATTATAAGATGAATATGATTTTGCCGAAATGAAGTGTGTTTTGTGAGTGATAAAGTGAATTGTCGTCTTTGAAAATCGCGTTATCTACCCAGGTGGCGTCGTTGTAAAAATTAAATGAAGGTACAATAAGCTAAGGTCTGTGCGAAATAATATTAATCTTATTACAATAAGGATGTGGAATTAGCGAGTTGAACGAACGATGCATTTCTGTGACTAAGCACCACGATGGTACTTGTCATTTTCTACGTATAATTGTACATGTCGTTTCACTCGTACAGCTTGTTTTATTTGATTGAATATTCATTATTTTATACAATTGGCATTGATTCATTAATTATCGTATCCTAGTAACAAAATTCAATACTCGACCTCTTCATAAATTTTACATGAAAATCTATTGGAGAATATGTCAATCGCCGCTTCTGTTCGTTAAATTAATTTTTTATTTCATTTTATTGTTCGAAATATAAAACAGAAATTAAATATCGTGAATCTGTTTAATTTAACGAGAGATTCTAATCGTAGAAATTTCACCGATTTATCATTACGTTTTAAAATTGTAATTAACCTGTTGAAGCATACATTTTTTCTTACTCACGATTTACTTACAATTTACGTTATGAAGTACCTTCAAATACCTAAGATTTCATTGAAATACTTCAGGGTCTTCAAATACGCTGGTTATGTTTGTTGAACTAAAATACATATAACCTTAAAATCATATTTTTTTACATCGCTTCTTAATGTCATTTTCTTTTAATCACAAGGTTTCTATGTGAAAGCATTTTCTGTAATTCGTTGGCTTTGGAAATGAAAGAAAATTACATTTCTCAATAGTACAACGCTTTGTGGATTTTAAAAAGAATTGTACGATGACAAGGGTTTCATACCTCTCGGGCGCTACTCACCCTCGTAGACGTACAACGGAAAGACTCTCTATCCAGGACTTTATATCATTGACCACCCTACCCCTATCATTGATCCCTACCCCTGACACCGCGATTCTCGGTGCTTCGCGCGCTAATCCCCCTTCCAGGTCGTTATTTGTTTCTATATCGATCGTCCTGTATTACTTCTTCCGGTCGCCTTTTATTCCCCTCGCGACCGTTTTTTGTTTTACACTCTCGATTGTTTTTTTGTTTGTACCCTTGAATGTCATTTGTTTTCCCAAAAATCTTTTGTTTTCCATCCGTATCGTATTTTCTTCCTATGATTGACCCTCCCAATGTCCTTGTGGTTGACCAATCATCTGTTCTCTTATCATTGATCGATCTCCTGTCCCATTACCGACCAGAGATCAACGATAGAGAAATGTGTGGGGCGGTCCCTATTATTGTACCGCTGAAAGGGGGGCCGATGTGGACGTATCCCTATTATTGACCGCTGGGAGGGAATCAATGTGAGGGTTTCCCTATTATTGACGCCGTTGGGTTCTTACGCACAGCGCCGGTGGTTGCGGTAGGATCTGTCCCTCGATTTTTTGACCAAAGTTCATGCCAAATATTCTCAATAGTCGATGAGACATTTTTCGAAAAATTAATCATTTTAAATCAAACTTTAACCAAGCGTCAGTTTTTTTAAATTTATTGATCATGCGCAACTTAAATTATTATTTGTTTATTGACAGAGACCGCTACGTTGATAGTAAAGCTATTATTGCTATATTTATATGGATATTGATGTCTTCGGTCCCCAAGAGTACCAAACAATAGCTGAAGGCTCAAATATCTTTAAAAATACCTTTGTGACTTTTAAAACGAATTGAAATAGGCGCCATACCGGTAGGACCATGTGCTTCAAGGGTTAAAAGTGTAACTAAGCATGTACGGAACAGGCTCATCCACATAAAAATGTGATAGGACCCTATCAGCTGATAAGACCATGAACATGTTTGAATCATGCGTTACAATAAGTCCTGCGACCTGTTACAATTGACCTCAGCGTAGTTTAACGCGTAACAGTTTTCTGTCTGTCTTCAAAACAGCATTCAAACTGAAGCTCTGATTTTTTTTGGTTAATAAAATGTCTTGGAGTATCTATCATTAGGGTCATCATAAGTTACTTGATACCCACGGAGCCTAGCCCTTCCGATTTGCTGTAGGAAAAATTAAAGTCGATTTTTCATCTTTTCGGTTTCGGTCTCCCCCATATATAACTCACCTAACGTTGATAATATAGTGAGAGATGGGGTTGTTGTGAGAGTTTTCGCTGGGTGCCCACGATATCGTTACGGATCGTGATGTAAAGTTCGTCGGCATTGGACGTCCCGGTGGATCTGGCACGTCTGAAACAGAAATAGCGTAAATTCTATTAAATCGGTCCTCGACACCCCGGAATCGTTTCACGTTTCACACCCGCTACGAGTGAGCGATAGACTCTCGTAATAAAATAAAGAAGTAAAAAAAAATGAAATGAATTCGAAGCTGGGCTAACGGTTGCGCTCTCGACATTCCATGTACTTCGTTAATATAGTTAGTACACTGGTGTAGTGCCTTAACGAGTGTGTATTGTATATACAATATAATAAATACATGTATATAGACATATACAAGTGCATACTACAGCAGGATTGAGTGGCGCTCTTGCTGGAAGGGAGGACGCTCGTTAATCATTGATCACGCGGTAAACGCCAGACATGAGAGCTGTGCGACGCGCTCGCGAGAGAGGATAAGATAAGTCTAGGCGTTTAATATGCGACGCGCTGTTCTCTCCCAACGGCTATATAATATTGCGCGCACGTTGCATAAGATCATAAATGAGAACAGGGACCTTTAACCTCCCTCAGGACAAAGTCATCATCCTTTTCTGACCTCTCTCTAGTCTCCCCGAGAACGTCCAAGAGCAACGGGTCTCTCTCGCTCCGTGACATCTCGCCCTCGAGACCAGTCACGCACTCCACATATGCCAGAACGAATACCGTCGCGCCTTGGTGCTTTCAACCCACCAAACTGTCACGTATCTTGCGACTTATACTTCTGTGCGCTTACACTTTCCGACGTGATTACTATTTCATATATTTTAATATAATAATATGGCATAGAATGCGCATTAATTTTCGACCATTATCGTATTCTGATATTTCTATTTGGCAGGTACTACACATTTAATGGAACAATTGTAACGATGTTAATTCTATTATTTCTTCATTACGTGTAATATAATTTTCACTAACTCATTTATAACTTTGGGTTGTATGTTCTCGTTATTCGCGCACTACCGACATCATGAATTCACTTCTCGGTCGGGTTTCCTACGCATATGATTACTATTTACGACTCGACGGAACCACTGCAGTACCACACGGCACCTCGGAGTTTCGAAGAAAGCCAATAATGACGGTCCCATGAATCACCGTAAATAATAGCCGAATCTTTGAGACTTTGTAACAACGTGCGTGAATGTACATTTTCAGAGAACATTTTCTCGGCACAGTGCAATAGAAAAGTTTGTTAACGTCGAATCTTCGAGAAGCGTCAGTATCTGCTATGCACACGATTGTGGTTTGAGTAACAGTACTTGCGTAGTCATCGAGCGAATGTCGCAAAATGAGAAAGGAGAGAGTTTCCTTTTGTATCCCACAGTCTCGTCAGATTTCAATCTACGTAATTTCGGGTTCTCGTGATGTGAACAGGAGCAGATAGGGGTTTGCTAGTTCAGGAGATGGGACTGGTGACCTAAATACGTTCCTTAATTATTTTTATAGTTAAATTGTTGAAACTGTTTGTGTACTTAACTTATGTAGTCAGGAAAATTAGAATAAATACACAGAATGATCTTAAGGCGAGTCGAAACATATATGTGATTCAGAGAAATAGAACTAAATTACGCTTTTTGGTGGAGCGAGAGAGAAACAGCTAATGCGCGTAAGCGTTGACGTTTCATTTGGCCTTAAGTGCCATTTAGTTCTGCCTCCGATGTAGAATAATTTTTGTGAAAAGTGTAGTTCGCATATTCAGAGAGACAGAAATAAATGAAAGCTTTTTTATACTCTAGGATATTCTAAAAATATATTTATACTCGTACGATAATCTAACAGCTAGTCGATTTTGTTAGGGATTGCAATAGTTTTTCTTCTTACATGCTTCGTGCGTGATAAGAAAGTAAAACAATGTCAGTATCAATATTGATCCAACTGGCCCGGGACTGTCCTATATTTTTTACCAACACGACACACCAACAGCTTTGGTGCATTCAAAGTGAAGATCAATCATTTAGAGTCCTTTGGTGCGCAATCTGACGGATACGCGTTGTATCATTTTGACGTACTCTTTGATCCCGTTACACTGGAAAAATCGTCGTGATTTCGTGCCGACTCTGCTATAAAGCATTCGGTAACAAATTTGATATGTTCCGGTAAAATAAATCGTCGGTATTTAAGGTTAAATTTGAAGAGTTTCGTTAAGTTTTACGTAAACCTCCATTAATTGACTGCGCAGTCATATTTTTTTGAACTGTTAGTGTATTTCGCTTACGATTTAAAAAAGAAAATTGAAACAAATTCCTAGGATACCCTTAACCCCTTGCACTATTTTCACGAGTCTGACTCGTGATGAAAATTTTAGGCCAAACTTGAATATCACGAGTCAGGTTCGTTGTTTAATTTCATGTCAAACGTGAATATCACGAGTATGGCTCGTAATTGATATTTCAGTCCATACATGAATATCACGAGCCGTACTCGTGGTCTTAATCTCAGGCTAAATAAGCAGGTCTGAAGTTAGGCACGGCTTGTTCCGAATTTCAGCTTAGTGTAATCATTTTAGCGAAATATGTAGTTTTACTTTCTATTGGAACTGCGCTACTCTATTCAACTTTTTGATAATAATAAAAATGTTTAAATTACAGATTTTGTAAGTACGATTATTTATTTATTTGTGAATTTTCGTTTCAACTGGTCTCGAATTGTCTTACACTTTTAACTTATACGACAGATCAACAGCGTCGGTATTTATTTTAGAGCCATTCGGTCCGCAATATAGCTGAGTAGTTACCGTTTTGACACGCTCTTTGATTCCGCGACACTGGAAAAATCGTCACGTTTTCGTGGCAACTCTTTGAAGAGGATTCAGTAGCAAAGATTGATATGTTTCGATAAAGTAAAACATTGGTGTTTAAGAATTCAAAGCGAAGGCATACACATCGGGATCGTTTAAACGATATCAAGGGGCTGTTACGTGAGTGGGTGCTGGACCAGCAGACACGTTGCTATACCGCGAATCGGGCTGGGTGTGAGAACCGTACAGCGCATTGTCGACATGAAAAATTACGCTCTCGATCGTGGAGGAGCTCTGTAAGCCCCGGAACAAGGGTCGAATAGTAACGAGATTCCACGAGGAAGAAAACCTCCAACGTAAGGAACGTACAGAAGTGGTGGACCGCGACGCGATGCTATGCAAGTCTCATCTCAGAGTCAACGACGGAGCATACTCTCTGCAAAGTTATTTTGCAGTTTGGAGCGTCAATTCGGCGCTTTGACAGGATAATAGCTTGCTGACATTTCGTTGGAACGATCTATTCGCACATAACGAGCGGAGGAGACTCTTACAGCAACGTACCTGGCTTAGGTACGTCGTTGTTTCCGTTGAGAACACAGCTCGAGAGACTTTGACGTTATAATAAGGAGAAGAGACCGCAGAGAATTCTCGGGTGATATCAAGAGCTTCACCATCAGCATTTGCTTCTGCTAGCTGTGCTGTATGTTTCATGGTATTTTCATCCTTTTTCTTCTCTTCTCCTTCGTCGCCCTTGTATCTTATTCGACGAAAGGGGACCCAGGTGGTGGCTCACAAACAGCAATAATAGGAATCTATGCTACTTTTCGAGGGCACGCAAGGGCGTTACGTGAATGCCACGATTCTTTGGGTCGCTTTTTCTCTCTATCCCTCTATAGCACCCTCTCTCGAGGTTCTCCAACCACGAGTATCCTTCGCGTGTACGGAAGATAAATAGGAACACGAGTCGATGGCTACGAAAGCCCCGAGAAAGCTCACTGCACACACCCAACAAGCTTTTGTTTCTATGTATAGAATAGATAACGTTAGAGAACGACGTGGACAAAGTATACGAACGTTCCAGTTAAACTCCGGTACGAGGGATCTCGACAAGACGGTAGGCAAGTGCTTCTAATCTCGCGTTAAGATATCAGCAGTTGGTCTCTTTCTAGCTTTTTCTTTCTCCGCTATGTCCGAGAACGATCCTTCGAGTTATGATAATAGGAGACTTCAGAAAATATCGTCTATGCATTGCTACAGAAAAAATACAGAGGTATGAACTAATTATGCCAATATTGGTTATTAGATGTTAATTATTACTAAAAATTTTATTCAATTATCGATTCCTTTGATTTATTCAATATTTTTAAACATTCGTGTATTTATGCCGTCAGCAATTATATATGATTGACGTCAACGCGCGGATAATGAAACTTCCGGGTAAAATTTAGAGGGATATAATTAGTTGCGTAAATCATGAGATTCCAATCGACATTTTATTGGGAAATAATATCAATTCCCCGGGTAAAGTACGCGCTGAGTAAATAACATCATGAATTTTACGTGATACAATAAAATATTTGGAAGTACGAATATATTTATTTACATTTTTTTTCTGTGGCCTTTTGAGAACATGTATTGTAACAAAAATTTCATTTGTGACATACAATAATATCTTCTGCCATTCAATAACATTTTTTTAATGACGAAATGCCAACAGATTCGCATAATGAATTTTATTTTGTATTCTCAATGTCTCTGTGTCATTTTCATACATTTTAAATGATACACTAAATGCTATCAGTCCATCAAAATGAAATGCAGATGCCACATTGTTGTTTATATTTTCGAATAACTTTTTTAACCAATTTGAAAAATGGTTGAAGTAAAAAGTAATTGTCCAGAATTCGTGCAGTTTTTTGCCATGCGTGGAGGGTTATGAGGCACCGCAACTAGCGTAATTGGATAAATGTTCTTGCAGTAATATTCCTAAGTAGGGTTATACAAGTCCAACATTTTTTAGATTTATCTAGGGAGAGGGAATCAGATAAAGATAAGCTGATATTCTATTCAGCTGAAGCTGATAAGTCTGATGGACTTGACGAAAAGTTATCTGAAAGATACCCTTCGAAAGATGAGAGCAGGTGGCGCCACCAACGTTAGACTATCGAGCCCACGCTAGAAATGCGTTTCATCGACGAGGGGGTGACGAATAGTGCGTGTATAATTAATTATGTTTATTTATTGATCTACAGAAAAGGTAATTTCTATTATAATCACATATATTTGTATGCATGGCTTCTGATTATTATTTGATATTCGTTACGGTAGTAGTGGGCTTTGTATTTTCTTCTGTATATCATTCAACCTTCGCCGATGCGTGCACATAACCTCACTTTATAGCGTATATTATTATAAACTCCATTATTAACCGTCCGAAAGTTGAAATTTTGATTATAATTATAGTATAATTATATGTAATACAATATGTCATCCCATAATCATTCGTCTATAATAAGTTAGCACAGTTTTTTTTGTATGCTGAATGATTTTTATAATCATTATATAATATTTTCATTAATATGTACAGTTCATAGTGCAATAAGAACATATACTTATTAGTAGAATTTTCGTTTTCAACATTTATTTGAACCATAATCTATCTGCGAAAATAAATACCCAGTAAGAAAAACGTCCCATGACAGCTGATGGCAAAGTTCCGTCATGTACCGCGCCAGAATGACATTGTGATGGCACGACTTTTTAACAGCACAACGTGCCCATATCCTGCCCATACGATCCCAGCAAATTGTGAGGCCCTACAACTTGCTGCGGCCGTGTAGACACAGTATTGGCAAGCCGTGCTGTCAGAACGTCATGATGGCACTGAAGCAGTCATGTGCGGATGTACCACATGACTCCACTGTATCATGACGCCGTGCCGCCACCGTTAAGTCTCCGTGCTGTCACACTTCTATCTGGGTAGGATCGGAACAAAGTCGACGAAAAGATGAAAAAAGTTAGTCATCTTTTACTGACAGCTAAAAGTCATTTTATAGTCATGGCGAAAAGACAATTTTAGCCAAGGCTGTAAGATATCAAAGAGTGAGACATAAGATGCCAATTCGTCCTCTTTTCGTCGACTTTGCGCTGTCATTGAAAGATGACTTCACGGAAATTTCGTCGACTTTTGGACATCGTTTATGCAACTTCACGCTGTCTGTGTAGCCTGCAATAAATTTATGTGTTTTTAGATTTTGCACACATTCACAAGAGAACAAGTAGTCTAAATATTCCTAAAAACAAATGCTCAGTTTTGCGTGAGATGTATATTTTCAGCGTGAATGTTGTTTTTTTTTTAATTGGTGAAGTTGTAACTGATTTATGAAAATAATTTTAATAATCGTTATTGGAGTCTATGGTATTTCACAAATTTCGCATCCATCATAAAACGATACATTTACGCCAGAAAGATATATCTTGCGAGTATTTTTTGAATATATTTAGACTATCGGAGTTCTTGTGAACGTGCACACAAAAATTAAAAACACTTTCTGCTTTTCTACTATCCATGCAGGATAAACTATTTGAAGATAACAGACAAAAAGTTTATTGGCCGTAAACGTTTGATTGTAACAATACTGGAGTACACCACGGACACCACGTAATCATTGTTCGTGGTACTTTCGTAGTACATAGTTCGTAATTTCGTCGTTAGACGACGTCTACGTAGTGTTCAATTGTTAACCTGCAGAAAAATTTAATAACAATTTCTGTTTTCTATTTACATTACAAGCAGGGTCAACTATTTGCAAATCGAAGATAGCAGGTTGTTCGGCCGTAAACGTTTGATTGCAATAATACTGGAGTTCACCGCGGACACCACGTAGTCATAGTTCGTGGTACTTTCGTGGTTCATAGTTCGTGGTACTTTCCTCGTTCGTAGTTCGTAATTTCGTCGTTAGACGGCCGGTAGTGGCCGGATTCCTTTCTCCATGATGCGTAGCTTGTGTAGGGTTCAAACTTGCATAGCCAATCAAGGATCCAACATTCTCTTTTACTGTTTAACGTATAAGTTACGCGATACACGAGTTAATTTTTTTAACTACATCTACAATAATTAATCTCGGCTAAATATATTTTATAAAATTCTTATTCAATCGATGCGGTTATTAATTAATCAACCTATGATTAATATTTTTGATTCGTCTACCATAAAAAAGAGGGCATAATGCGTGCTTAGGAGAACAGAAAATAAAGGAAATAAATTCATACTTTCATAAATATTTTTACTAATTGTATTAAATGTATTGATCTGTCCCTCCCCCCCCTCCGGCCTCCCGTTAATGAATATTATTATTCGTGCTACATAAGCTTTCACAAGATTGTTTCAATGATAAACTTCTCTTATATAAAAAAAAGTATTACAAAATAAATGAAATAGATTTTTCGCTACTTTTGTGCTGAATTTAAAATTAAATTTCACCTGACGAGCACTCTGCGAAGAACCTCAATATTAAAGTTCTGTATACTGAGACAACATTTGATAAATTTAATTGTACGATATATATTTATGTATTTATTTATTTATTTTATTCAAAACATTGTACACGGGACGAAGCCCAATTACGAAACTGGTGAGGAAACTGTCAGGTGATGAGAGATAGAAACACCCGTATTTGCCTAGAGTGCAGGGAAACCATTAAAAAAGTGCATCGAATGTAACCGGCTCGGCCGATTTCCGCCGAGGTCCAATGTTTACATGAATAACGTGGCGTGACTTAGCGACGTGGCGCGCTGCTGCTCATGAAAAACATTTTACACTCAGCGGGGATCGAACCCGAACCTCCCCCAGTCACCGGCTGTACTGGACTAGCACGCTAGCCACTACACCACAGGTGCTAGTAATTTCCCAGAGGAAACGACTACATTTCATAGTTCCCGTAAAAGTATAGATTGAATACACTATAATTGCATTTGTCACTATTTTTTCCTCACGTGAAATATAAAAATATAAACGTCCTGTGATGGAAATATTCTGCACAGTACAGATTCCTATATTCACCTACGTCATTTTTCTTTCATTGTCAAAGAAAACATCTTAGCACAACTGTACGCAATAATTTAATATTATGATGCGATAGAAAAAAATTATTGACACTCCAGCAAAAAATAAGAATTTCAGTCACCATGAGCGCTGTAAGTCCACTTAAACCGTTATAATATGACATTGCGCATAGCAAATATTCATGGTTTTATTCATTCACGCGTGAGAATTGTTACAAGCATTGAAATAGTACAAATGCTACTCGCGAATACCAGATCAAACTATCGAGTTTAATTGGGCGACAATTTAACTAAACTGTTATAGCATTTAGCAGCTCGGCTAAAAGCGTGGCCATCACATCGGCCATTGGTGGTTTTTCCGCGCGACGATTTTTTATCGGGTAATACGCGTATCGGTAACGCGGCCGAAGGCAATACTTTTTAGTCGGGTGTTGAACAAAATTGTACAAAATCGCGTGTTGCATACACGTTTACAAAATATTGGATAAAACGAACTGTCATGCTCTACTTTTCGACAGTATGGCAATAAACTCAATTAAGAAAAATATAGGAAACGAATGTAACTTGCACACGTATCACTCGCTTTTTTTTTTGCTATTCGGATAGGAAGTCAACGCTTCCGCACAATTCTTTGGCACTTCCGAGACCTTTATTACTTTGACGATATAAAACTTTTAATAGAAATATTGCTACTGGAAGCTCCAAATCGAAGAGTGACACACGAAGAACAATACTTTGGATACAAAATAATTTTTCTAATTTTATTCTAAGGTTTTTGTAGGAAAGTCAATCAAAGAAATACGAATTCTCACCAGGAAAACGAACACATAAGTTACATAAAAAAACAAGGATTTGCGCGTTGCTTCCTCATTATTTTTCACCTTTGACAAAGTAACCTCTACGAGGAAGTATATCGATCGATTTTGGCTTCCTCATAGAGTGAATGTTCTCAAAAGTAGAAAGTATTGAAATAATAAAATAAATTTAAAAATCTGAAATTTCATTACATTTACACCCCTGAATTGATTCTTAATAAATTCAAGATCAAGTCTCCTCGTCCCCTAGATAATTTGTACGGAAAGTTTTGGTTCGATTGGTGAAAATTTACGAAAGTTGAAGCGAAAATAGATTTTTTTTTCGAAAAATGTAACAAAACTCGTAATTTCATCAAATTTCAATGCCTTAATCGATTGTTGCCAAACTCGATACTGAACATCCTTGTCACTTAGCTCATTTTTCTACAAAGTTTCAGCTCAAGAGCTCAGAATTTACGAAAGTAAGAGAGATCGAATTATTATTTTTTTAAATTCAAACAACCATAAAATGAGACACTCGTTAGCGATTTTGGGAAAAATCGCAGCAAACTAACAAGGGTAAAAATCCATCTCGTGTGCAATGTTTCAGGAAAATCGATCAACCCACTTTTGAGATATACCAATTTCAATTTTCAAAGCGAAACACAAAATGAACATACACACACACGCGCGCGAGCGTGTTTTTCTGAATATGATTTCTCGACGTTTTGGTACATTAACAAGAAAATTGCGAAAAAAAAAAATGTTCACAAAGCTACATTTATGTGGAAACAAAACGTATTTTTAAAAATCTTTTTTGGAATATGTGCAAAATATTTCTTTGAATATAATTCGCAGATATATATAATATTTCTATTTTTGTATCGATTAACTTTTGAGTTTCTATTTAACCTTTAAACAGAAACGCATGTAACGTATATTGTCTATAAAATTCTTTATTCGGTTGGTAAGTTAAATAAATATATAAGAATAACAAAAAAAGTTTCACAACAATGTTATCCTGTATTTTATTAATTAATACGAATAGATGATTTAACTTATTTTCTCGGGACTATTTTTACTCATTTGTGTAGACTCACGAAATTCTCTTCCTTTATTAATTAATTCCACTGAAATAATTAAGGTTTCCACTGTCACCATAAACTTTTAGAAAATTATTGACAATCACGGAATGGATTCTGATTCAACCAGTTTCCCTTTCAGCTATATATTCATATGCGTATATTATAACATATATCTCCCATGGAAAGAAAGTATATTCGAAAAAAGATATAAAAAAAAATATTTTTTAGTGAAAAAGTATTTTTTTACACATGTTGCATATTTTTTACTTATGAAATATACACCAAATAGTATTTTAAATATATTTTTCAAGATATATGCCTGAAATATATCTCAAAACATACGTAAGATATAAAAATTTTCATTAAAAAAAATATATAATACGTAAAATGATATTTTTCCATATATTTTTCTTTCATGGGGGTAAACATCTATGGATAATAAAGAGGGTTAAAATTGAAATTCGTCTACGTTTCAACCCCGAGGTCCCCATAGAACGAATGATGAATATTTACGTCTATACTTCTGGCAAAAACTAAGTCGACGTTGTAAGTTCTTAAAGTGTGGAGAATCACCGGAAGAAGTTTGTCATTGCGTGGTGTGGAGCACTTTAAGGAGTTTGGATTACGTAGTGAGGCAACGGGGTACGCGTTTTAACATTGTCAACACGTTGACTTCTTCTTACGAGCTTTCGTCCGGATTACGTTGGTATTCGTTCTCGCAACGCGCTAGATACTCGTAATGTAGGTGAAAGGCGAGCGGTAGGATAGCAGCGGCGACGGCACCCATAGGAAACAATTATTTTGAAACAAAGGATAACCCCGGCGTGTATAGTTGTGTCGGGAGAGGGACACGCCGGTGGCTTTCGCGTTTCGCGCTCTTGGGACCGAAGGCCGTGGAAATTTGCCAAGAGTGTCAGGAGCGCGTTGGGTTGACGCGAGACGACACACCAACAGGATGTAAAGGAAGTAGACGAGACTTTCGTGAGTCTCGTGCTATCCGTGCGACTCCTTCCCCTCGTCCCATCGCAATTCGCTATAATGCCATGTATGTACCGACACACCTTCACGGAGAACATTGTACTCTGCGCATGTAACCGATGTGCGTCAGTGTGCGATGCTGCAAGGTGTACTATATACTCACAGGATTTGCCCGCGGAGTGGTTCATATTGCCAAGCGGATAAAATTGCCGAATCACGAATGCACTTGCCTCGAGCACAGTTCGCGCGCGGTTTCTCTCGAACTTCTCCGTAGAAACTATTCCAGAAGCGGCGTGTGCGAAAGAATAGGTAAAGAACGCGAAGATGAGCTCACGAAATTCGTGCGCGGGTGAGCGTGGTCTGCCGCACTGGGTCATGGCACATCCCGAGTCTGATACATCGCGTGTCGAAGTGGCATTGAAATATAGCAAGATGCAAAAATTGAATTGTTTTACTCGGTACCTCGAGGTTGGCCGAAACTCCGAGAGAGATTTATTACATCTTTCCATTCTGTGCTCTGTACCCTTTTGACTCTTCGTCGCGTTGTCTCGCGAAAAATCCGATGAGTCTCGCGTGGATATCTCGGCGAGTTGAGTGAATTAAATTTTTAAGTAATTCCCTCATGAAAGATCCATTGGTTTCAACCAACCCATCGGATGCTTCTGGCCACCAATATCAAGTATCGATATATCTATATAGTGAACTCCGGAGAGGCTGCGAAGAAGGGCGGAAGATAGTTTCGTTTAAGAGAGAGAGAGAGAGAGAGAGAGTGGAGGAACCCACCGAGGCGTCGGCTACCATCACTGTGATATATTGATCGGCTCCGAGTCCTCCTTTGCCTCTCTTCTTCGTCTTATCCTTCCATCGCGCGCCTGGTAGGCCGTCTGACTTAAAACACCTTGCGCTACTTGACACTACTACTTGACAAGGATATTCACTCGGGCAGCATGATTGACCGAATATAATAAAGTATGCAGCAAAGTATTCCTGAAATAGTGCATTTTCATCAAAGTCTTACATACGTGAACAAAAAAAAATTGTTTTAATACCGGTTATCCTTTTAGTTGCCCCAACTGTAATTTTATTTAATTCACGAAAATGTTATTAGATTCATTTACGTTCGAATCGAATAACTTGATAATTTAATGGTATCAATTTTTTACATTTCTCATTGAGTTTAGTTTCGGCGCGTTGTCATTTTTATTTAAAATTTTTATTTTATTGAATTTTAATTTTTTTGTTTGGAAAAAATTGTGACAATAAAGCAAGCTCTCGTAGAAAATTTGAAACCATTTTCGTATCGGAAACTATTTAGTGACATTTATTGACAAATTTTTTTCATTCACTCGAGATGGTTGTTGCAGCTTAATACAATTTGTACATTGACCCCGATTAATCTACAATCGATATATAACGATGAAACCAGCAACGGCAGGAGGAGTTGCGGTGCATTATCATTCGGAACAAATAATCGTCGAAATTGGCAAGTGGACCAAGTTGGAAATGTCCGGTAGCGTCGAGCCCTGTAAAAGCAGCATATAGTATATACGAAGCTTGGCTTTACCAATACAGATATACGAATAAGCATCGTTGAAGTCGGTACATACGCGTTCAAAAGCATATACAGGCACACCCATCTAACTAATGAATGGCCGGCATCCACGGTCGTTTTACGGCAATGAACGGCGCATTGCCACGATTATGCGGTCAACCACGTGGATGCGCGAGCACTAGCGTCAGCCACTTACGATGTGTCCTATAGATATTTATCCGGACGGCGATCGTAGAACGGTCAACCGATGCGTCGCTTTGCATTTTGTGTGTACAACTGTTCTCCCATCTGAATCCTTTGCTCTCCGCTAAATTCATATTAAACATGTGTATTGTCGAAGTTCTGTGAACTCTAGACTCTCAACGTTTTCATACAAATATACATAATACACGTATGGAGTGCTGCCTATATATGCATTGGATGGTTTGAAAATCGGAGCATTCGAATGATCTTGAGACTATATAGCATTCTCGACCCTCCTCACCGCGTCAGCACGCAATTTTGAAACTTTCACCGAACTTAATTTCGTTGACCCGTTGGGGAAATGGTTCGAGGATTTGGGCTTCCGTATTGAATGACAACTTGGGCAACTACTCGCTTTGGCTGTAGCTGTAGCTGTAGAAGTGCGGCGAAGCTGAACTCGTGCCATGATCATTCCGGGTGACGTGAATTGCTACGAGAAAGGCATTGTTAGAGTTCGTAAGATGGGTTATACATAGTAGAACGGAGTTCGAAGAAGGAAATCGATGTCCGAAGTGTTCGGGAACGGACGTTTAATGGAGATTAGTCAAATGCTTCAAAAGAAAATTTTCTTGAACCTACTTTAACCCTAAAAGACCCCTACATGGACCTCCTAAGTATATGGATAGAGTCTTTGAAGCTGTAAAACAAATTTAACTAAAATAACACCGTATTGAAGTTATTCTAATTGAAAATATTATCGTGACATGAACATTTGTCATATTTCGCTCAAATTGAAAAAAAAAACTGCAAGAGACCATCGAAAATTCAATATGATGCTGTAATGTGTTTAGCAATACTTAATATATTGAAAATTTTCAATTACAATACTAAATTTAATATTACCTTGCCTTAAACACATCCAACTACAAATTAAATTGAAGGATAGGTACATGAAATAACCGGATAAAAATCCTCGTAAGAAAGAATTTAAAAATATAAAAAATACGAGGTGGAGATTCGAACCCAGGAGCTTTCAATTGCTGTTCGATTGTTCCGACAACCAAGTTACGCCAAGCCGCTTACCACACTTACTTCCTCATTAATCGTTCGCACATATTATCTTGTTACAAAGCCCCCCCTGATCAGGATCGATCTGACTCTGACAGATCGTACTCTTCACCATTCTTTGATACTAGAATCCACCGGATATAATAATCCAACTAAAGGAGTACCGCAGACTGAGAATATCCGCAGGACGATAGGGGAAGTAATACTGCAGGCAATTCTGTCTGAGAAAGTGGGGATGGGCTCGTTAGGCAGGGAGAGGGGTACAGAAAAAAACAAGATACCACTCGATAGCCTCTTAATGATTTCCTTTTGTTAATTAACAGTAGTGGATTTATTTGGTTGATGATCGCTTTAGATCGAGTGCCACTTTTATAACCGAAAAAATTGGTCGATCATATGTGAAATAATCTAGAAAAAAATGAGCCGTCCGGGCCAGGATCCTGATCACTGAGCTATACCGGATCGCTTATCAAATTTAATCCGTATCGCCCTCGTATATTTATCTTGTTACCATGAATAAGGAATTAGCCCAAAAACTTTAATAATTTTGGGAATTACACAAATTTTTATTAAACCATAATTGATACGCGAGAACGTATGATCGGTGAAATAATTTTGGCGTAGGAATATTTCTGTCGGCAATAGATATTATTAAAGGTAACAGAGAAGGAGATATACTTTATTTAACTCATTTTAAAAATGATAACTCCCATTATCCGAAAATATCCGTTATATCTTGGTTTCCCCTCCGCCTCCATTCATCATGTACTCCATATTGTCAAGTAAATGAAAACCACATACCGAACCGTACCAGCGATGATATAGAGGGCTCCGCGAGCTCCAGATATGGGGGATGAGAGAATCCTGTAATAACGAGAACGCGAGCGTTGGCACGAGGATTTTAATGAAAAAATCGTTATTTGACGTGATGGAAGCAGGTGTGCATCCAATGTGGCGTATATCTGTGTACCATAATACCTGAAGCTCACCAATATGGGGATTTACGAGAGAGTGTGAAACCAGTATAGTCCATCTGGTTGAAGAGAGAGAATTTCAGTGCGTGATCGTTACCTCGCTTCCGTCTTTAATCGGATAATGCGGACTGTGTGCGTCGGGATTTAAAAAAAAAAAAAATGATACGGAAAAAAAAGAATCGCCGAGCGATTGTAACAGTATGGGAATGGAATAGATATACTAGTACGCCAGTGTTCATGTATACGGCAGGAGGCTAAAAAGTGGTATGAGAAGGACCGATAGTCTACGAGCAAGCTGGGGCGAATTGATCATTTTGCAGTTCGGGGAGCCAGTAATTAGGAAGCTACCACTGATCTCCCCAGTCCGGGTTCCGTGCGAGCTCCCACTCTCGCCCTTTTTCCCACTATTTCCGTACGTTGCGAGGACGTTCCGACCTCATTTCCCTGGGGTAACTGTGTCGACCATCGATATCAAAATCGAAATATTCATTTCCCACTTCGATGTGCCTCCTATATTTTTCCAGTTCATTCTAGTTCGACATCTCTGGAATTATACGAGAACCGTATACAGACGAATAGAGCGTGGAATAAGGTTCTTTGCAGTATGTGTTATCAGGATCAATTCTTTCATCCTGAAATATTTTTCTTTAGCAATTTCAAGAAATAATAATAATTAACGAAAATGGTGTCGTAGCGGAGAAGAAATAATGAAGAAAAATTAAAATAGTTTACGGTGAAATGCGTAGCGTGGGAGCTACTGAGTGATACACAGAGGTGCATAGTCCAAGGTGAAAGTTGCAGGATCGGATGAGGGAAAAAGAGAGAGAGGGGGGGGGGGGAAGAGAGAGAGAGAAGAAGATTCGACGCCTGTGGTCCTATATATCCCTACTGCTGGGCTGCTACTGGGGAACGATGTTTAATTACAATGCAATTGGCGTTAATAATTACTTTAGCAGAGCTCGCGTTCAGCGATGTGTATCGAGTCATCAAATTGGATCGCGCAAACTCCCATTTTCCTTCTATTCCTATCTACGATACCACGGACTTTCTGAATTGCAGTGTTCACATTTTTCGATCCATCCTGCTTTTACTTTAAAAAAATTTTTTTTTTTAATTATTCATTGCTACCACTATTGCGCATTCATTCGTTTGGATATGGCAGTCACGTATGACGAAGTACAACAAGAGCCTAACCACCCTTTCATTTACCAATGATTTTATTATCGACCTTTTACGTTTGCCAAAATTGTGATTTTAAAGTATAACTCGTCACTACGGATTAACACGGACAGCGATGATAATTTCACATGCTGAGAGATATGTAATTTTACTGAATTTTTGTAATTTTTCGTTAAAAATCCGGTATCACGTTTGAAGAATTCTCAAAAATTTATAATAAATTTTTACTGCCAAGTTGAATACGTCGGATTAAACGAAATTGTAGAAATCGTCCGTGTACTATGGTTTACTAAATTTGTAAATCAAAAGTTGGTATATTAAAAATAAAATATTAACTTATAAACTTATCTGGAAATATAAAGTTTTTTATACGTTGGACACATAACTCTCAATATATTTATCTGAATGTTTTAGAAATAATTTATCTGAAAATTTCATATAATTACAATCGACGCGATATGAAAAGAACTTCGGTGATCACGCAAAACGTCATTTATCGATATTATGTTGCATTGTCCTAGTTCTGAACGATGAATACGAGATATACATAAACAAATGTCGAAATGTAAAAGAGCTTTATTAAAATATTTTATCTTCACTGACTTGTTCCATCAGCTTTACTTACGAATAACTGTAGCTGACGAAAATCATATTTCGAAATACATTGTGGCATAATAAATTGGTGCGTGAGAACTCTTTAATGGAAACCCTTAAGGCTCTATTGGTTTGTAGAGGTTCAAAAGCATGTAGCCAAATGAAAAAAATTCGCTTGGCATTTTTGAATATTATCAATTACGATCTCTACCTACGAGATTCAATTGCAACCTATAGAAATTTTTTGCGAGTTATCGCGAGCACACCGATTGGATCGTTAAAGGGGAACTGCTCGGTGCTGAAAGATGAAAAGTAATACGAGTGTGCTAACTTTTGTTATATATTCTCATTATCTTAAAAGAACGAGAGGATATATTTGATATAATAAATAATTAATCTTAATTAATGTTTTAACTTGTCGTCGAGACGCTGCAGCGACAGAACAGATGATCGATTAGAGAATGTACGAACTACGGTGATCTCATTCCTATTAGTAGCTTCAGCGGCATATATATTTGAAGAGAACGTGACCTCCCGCAAGATTATGCTGCGTATGCAGGAGCCATGGGAGCATAAGTGCACCGCGTCGATGGAAAGAGAGAAGGGGGTTAGCAAGCGCGGATCGATGGGGTCGAAAGGTTCGGCAAGGTAACAAGGGAGAACGAGTCGTAGAGCCAGTTCGGAGGAATGGTAGCAGTGCAGCCCCGACGGGAGAGAACAGTTCATGGCGATCCAAGCTGTGACCCAACGATAAATTTCCCCCAGGATGTCATAACGAAAAATTCCTGGACGTAAAGAGTCGTGACGCGTTTGCTCGCTATAACCTCTCGATCGGTATAGCAGCGCACCGCGTTCACTTCCATTGTCGAGGCACGCGGTAGCTGATCCACCTCGTATCCTGCTTCCCCTGGATGAAACGTCTATACGCGAGACTTCTCAAGCCATTATCGATTCGATCTTCCTTCGAGAACACTTATCGTCGTAGGCATTATTTCTCCGTCTGTTTCGGAAAGGCCTCCCAATTTCTTTGGACGGTACAGCATTTTACCTTGTTCCTGCGAAAATCTTTCTTCCACTGGCACACTGTCTTATATTTTTTATCTTAATTTTTATCGCCGCGTGCAAAAACCATTCGCATTTAACCTGCTCCGCGAGGTATATTTTTCCGCTCGTGCCAGATACCGCTTTAGAGGGAACGTGGACTGGGAAGGAGACAAGGCGAGAGTCTCCCAGAGGGAGAACCAGCTTCGCCTTAGTCAGAGTCGCGCACGACCCGAATGCCTCCCAAGGGTCGGGGATGAAGCATCGTCAAAAGAAGGAAGAAGGGCTAGCTGCAAATCAGAGTAACTACTCCCCTCTGTCGTGGGAGTATATTACGGTAAATTATTGTACTGTTCTTTGGCGGGAGCGTGTCGCCCGGTGCGAAGGAAAAAGTCGCCGGCAGAGAAAAGTCACGAGAAAGATAACGCCTGCTTGGCGCTACTCGCTTTTACTCTTTATCGCTGTGTGTGCGTTGCCCACTAGCTAAAATTTCATTGTTCACCATGAGAATCCTACATATAATTTTCATTTTACTTCCTTTTGTGTGCCCTCGAGTGCCGAGGATCCATGAGTATCCTGACTACCGTCAGGACACGACTGGTGTGCACCGCAAGCGCAATGCCTACATATCAACTGTATCAAATGTTATTCTGGGTTATCGGACTCGCTGGTAGTTTCGAAAGAACAAACCGTTACCCTCGTACACCCGTCGGTTTCCTAAACGACGCAATTTTCGGTAGAAAGTGAGTCTGTAGTAGCAAAAAAGGTCTCAATTTATCTCATCCAATGCTGTCGCATTACTCAGGCTCTTAGGCTCTTCTCTTTCCCTGCTTTTCCCTTTTTTTTCTTCCATCACCATACACGGCACACTAAATCGTACGTGAAATTGGTCAATCTTTGGCCACTGTACAGTGATGGCAACATCGATCATTGCGTCAACAAGGGTTCACTTTAGGACGAATCCTTGGTCCTAGCCCTGAAATTCAGGGCGAAGAGGATTACCCTGCATATATTTGTGACTTTAACAGTTTGGAGAACCGATCAGTTTCCGTACAATCAGTTCTCATCGAGAATCGGAGAATAGCGTGTGAAGGCGGAGAAGGACAAAACTGGATGGACGGGTTAAAGGTCGTATCGAAAATCGAGGGAAATCAGAAGAGAACGTTATCCGGCTGGTGGAATCTATCGAAGAGTGAATTTATCCGAGATGTGCCATTGCAGAGATTAGGCGTGAAACGATCCCGGTGGGAACGTCGAGGGAAATTCGTCTGAATGCGCTCACGATTTCACCTTCCTTGCTCTTTTTCATTCTCCAGCAGCGTTACAACCAGCCGCGTTACGCCCACGACTGCGTTAAAGTTCCATATGTACCCTCTTAACCGTAGTCTCATCCTTTCGAGAAGAGATCTCCCAAGACCACCTGTCCCAAGGGATGCTTACTTAACGGTTAACATCGTCGCTGAGAACGGAAGCTTTTGCACGTCCTTATATATCACCCCTCGTATCTGCTCTTGTATCGTTGCGGATTTTCGCTTTGCAGATCTCACGTTTAGTTCCTCCACCCTTGGAGGACAAATACTGTTTTTTCAAAGCTTCGCTTACGTTGCATCCCTTGGAATTTAAATATCGTATCGAATAATTTACCGATGCAAGCTGCGGTCAGCCAACGCACGTACCAACAATTAACAAGTATTGACCGGTGATGTGTATGCCGAATCGTTCCTACGTGTTGCCATTTCTCCAACACACCACTGCTCGATTATTTGTCGATCCGCGTATTTACTTTTCGTTAATGCCAGTAATTTCACAAATTTGGCAACGTTGCGTGCAGCCCTGAATAATACGGTAATTGAATTCACGGAAGTTGAAGGAACAAATGTATAATTAACTGCACTTTCCTTCACTCAACATTATCATTTATTAATTCTGAAGTATATTCAACGAAGTGACGAATGTCGATATTGACATAATCCATTTAATATTTATAGACTTTTGAGATCACCACCTTTAGTACGAAGATTCTTGCATTGGTACATTATATTGAAAAAGGCATTTTACTTTAGTTGGAAATACGTTTCCTCTTATCAGATAAATCTAACCCAATTAGTGGGAATAAAAATTTTGTGAAAATGTAAAGTGCGCATCTTCTAATTCTAAATTAAAGTTTTTAAATCGCGATTAAGATAAAAAATAATAATTTTCCTCATTTCGCGGCATTGCGTCTACCATAACGACCAGTAATATCATTTTTCCTATTATAATTATTAAGTCGGTTGGAGCATGACATACGTTTCTTAAAAAGTTACTATTATTTGCGACACATGAAAATGCAAGCGGCTAAACGAAAATACGATGTACGCGAATAATTTTTAGCTACAAATTACATCTTAAGTTGAATCTTAAGTTCAATTTTAAGTTCAATCTAAACTGAAGATGAAACTTGAGGTGGAATATGTTCGATCTTAAATAATAAATGTATTTCCATCAGCTTTTACTTTCCGTGGAAGAAATTGTGCTGGGGATCTAGTTAGATTCTTGTAATTATAGCTCGTCAGTCGATAAGACATCGAGTCGGATCCTAAGAAAAAAAAGGAAACGGTTATCATCTGTATTCCTTGTGAAATTCCGGATTGGTTATTAAATTATGTCCAGGTTGGATCTTACGGATGTTGAAAGGATCACGTAGGATCTGATGGGATCCTTGAACGATCCTAAAGGATGATATTAATGAAACTTGGTACAACTTTACTTGGAGATTGTTTTTCCACAACTCCACAGAATTAAAAACTGTATGTTTGCAATGCTTTAATTTTCTTTTACACAACAGAGTCAAATACAAGGTATTTGAAGTATTTAAAATATTATCAAAGTTGAAATTAAACACACAGCACTAACTTTTTCGTTATTGCGTTATTTAAAAAAAGAAAAAATGAGAACCTTGTAAATTGTTTCCCTAATTCGTGACGACAATTCGCAACCTCTATGAAGAAGTATGTTAATTGATGTTGGCTACCTCGTGGAGAATGCTTCGTCAATAGTATTAAATAAAAAGAAAATAATGTGCAAGTATCTACTTTGCAACCTTTTTTTATCGACAAAACAATAAATTAAAGAAATGGTCTTCGTAGTAATTTTTTATTCTCATCATAATACAATGTTAATCCATTTGTATAGATAATTTTATTTTGATATCTCAATATTTTTAAGAGTTGCAGTATTTACAAAGATTTTTCAACAACATTTTTTATTCCATCAGATGGTCTATTGACCGACTCACGTTAAATTCAATTCCAAACCTTGTTTAATGATTCTCCACTTGTGAAACAAGTTAGAGAACAATATCTCATTGTGATATGTGACGTGAAGTTGTAAAAATACTAAAAAAAACGGTGCAACTTTGAGAAGCAACATGCACAATCGGCCGAGCGAGAAAAGTATTCTTGGGAAATTGTGTTAAAATTGAATTGGCGGCTGACAGATTCCATCTGAGAAGACTACCGATTCCGATCAGTTTTTGCGACTCGATATACAAATATAATATTAACTTCGATATTCATTTTCGTATGTCAGGTAGATTCGATATAAGTGTCTGTATGCTTTCAGTATTGCAGTAGCTTGCAATAGCTATTTGCATCTTATAAACGTGATAAATGCGTTTCTACTCAGCCTAAAGTGTTGTCGAGTTTCAAGTCTTGACGCAAGTTCCTCGTCTATAAATCCTTTGTCGCTGCTTCTGGTATCCGTATAGTTGAGAGCCTCTTTGTCTCCTTATATTTTCAAGGCATTCACCTTATTCACGAATAAATTCCCTTTCGTATAGATCCATAAGGTAGCCATTGTGTACAGAGTCGCGTATGATAATAAAATAAAAAATACATGTCCAAACATTATTTACGTTAGATTGTTAGAATAAGAAACAAAGCAAAAAAATCGTTTTGTTAATTCGTGCACTAAATATATTTCTAATTACTTTTTTAAACTTAAAAATGTTTAAACTTATGTAAAATTTAATAAAGTATTGCTCGGAAGTTCATCGGTGTATTAACGAGAAAGACGATTTAATCTATTGGATGGTGAGTGCTCGACGAGTCCGTAAGATAGAAAGTAATAGTACGGAACGAAAAAGAATAAAAAAAAATGGAAAGGACTTAAATCTATGTCGAAAAATCGAAACCAGGAAAGAGGGCATAGAGTGCCGAGGATGTGTGTCTAATGGCGGACCGAGATACACTGGACCAAGAGAATTGGAAGTGCTCGTCCCGGTGATATAGAGTGTTAAAAGCATCCCCATAGATTCCAAGTACAGTTGGGTGAGTTTGCTCAGGTGAAATTGCTTGTTAAGGAAAATCGACAAATCTCATTTTGTAATTTCTCATATATTTGACATAAAAATGTATTATTATTAATGCTAATGCAATTTAATGTCAAAGCAATTTAAAATTAATTTTCGTATGCATATTGAATCTCAAACTTTTTTCATTATTCGCCGTTATTACTCATGATGTAATATTGCAGTAATATTTTTTAAATTTCATACCGTAATACGAAACGACAATGCATTTATTAATATTTATTTACGTTTTATTAAATGTTTTGTCTGACGAAAGATGAAACGTATTATTCCTTGTCATCACTTAATAAAAGAAGACTGCAAAGGATAACTTTCAGTGGAAAACTTTTACAAAGTCATCTCTATGAGGAAATGTCTTGATTGATTTTGGCTTCCTCATAGAGACAATTTTGTTAAAGGTAAAAAATAATAAAAGAACACAGGAAAAACTGTAGAAAAATTGGAAATATGATAAAATTTAAACCCTTCGATCGATTCTTACGAAATTCAAGACCAAATATCTTTGTCCTCTCGCCAATTTGTATGTCAACTTTCGGCTAGATAGCTTGAAATTTACGAAAGCTGGAGAGACGACACCCTTTTTTTCGTCAAAAGTCAAACAATCATAAAATGCGATACTCTTCACCAATTTTGACGAAAATTGTAGCTCACCGACGGAAGTTGCGACCCGATTCGGCTGCAAAGCAATCTCGATTAACCAATTCTCGAGATATACAATTTTTCATTATCATCACATACACACACACACACACGCATGCACGGACATTTTTTCTAAATATCTTTCCTGGACATTTTGGAAAACTTCAAGCACTCTGTCATTAAATCTCGAAACAAACATTTTTCACGAAAGCAAAGCTTCCTCTTTGACGTAACAAAACGACTTAATGTTTATTTCATGTTTAAAAAAACGAATGTATGCACTGTACTCACTGTAATTATAGGAATTATTGGTCGGTTTGGACAAAGCTTATTTTCATAATTGAGTGTGTGTTCAATTATTGCTATTTTCAACGGGTCGCGTATTGGGAAATCTGCGAATGTAGTTAATTCAGTGGTGATAATATCATTAATAGAACTATTATAGCTCGTTGTTGAAACGGCTCGGCTCATTCAAACCGCAAAACTGGACGATTGTACGCGACGTATTAAATCACAAGTACATCAGATGCAGATTATATTCGAAATGGAGTAATATCAATGTTTATTTAAACAAATTATTTGTGGTATACGAAACAATACGATCGAATAAGTGATAGAGAGGGAGAGAATTTGATGAATCAATAAGTATATACGCGTGCATATCTTACCGTCACATACGCATCTAGCGTTGCCATTAACAATTAAAATTGTGGTCTCGTGTTCAATTCCATTTACCGCCTGAAGCAGGAAAATAAATGATCCCTGTCGTTCCTTCGGGACATGAATCTATACGATATACATATCTACCATACATGCACACGTAGATAGTAGAATAGATAATAGTTAGCCTTTATCAGATAACGGGATCGCGAGGGAGTATGTTGGAGAGGGGTCTATAATAACGAGCCGTTACATAGCTTCCCAGGAAGGTACTTAAACGTCTAAACGATCGTCCGATATCGTGTGTACGTGCGCGCGACACAAATCCCACACCCCTCGGAGAGTTGTTGCTGCTTCTGGTACCGTTAGCGTGCCGGTATCTCGAGGGTTGCCACAATCAAGTTATTACCCGAGCCCTTGATCTTCAGACCATCCTTCCCGAACCCTTATCCGTGCAAGCCTTATCAAAACCACCCTTCATCCTGTAATATACTTACATTTTACTCTGATCTTTTCTATTAAATTTTTCACAGTTGGTTGGGTCGATACGATGAATTGATTTCTTTTACGGATGTTAATTACAGTTAAATATTGACTGACGTTCCGGAAAAGGTGTGAATATATTTCGTTAGCATTTTAGATTCATGACAGAAATTGCGATGATTTGTTTCGATTGATATAAATATCTGACTCGGTTCAAGGTAACATAACGATTGTAGAACTTGAACAGATTTAGAAATCTCTACCTTCCGTGCCACTTAATAAAAAATTGAAATTTTATTACCTTCAGAAGAAGAAAAAACGTTAAACTGCTGAAGCTTTCATTGACTGGCTCAAGCTCCAACATTAAGGTTTAATTAGCACAGTATTTATAGTACACTCTCACCAATTGAAGAGCGGAGTAAGGATCCTTTCGTCTCGGCGTTTCGAGTGAATGCGAGATGCCCAAGAGCCGGGAAAATCTTTTCCCTGGGTTCGTTAAATAAATGCGAGAACTTTTGCCAAATACGTGAAGTAGTCAAATAGGTGAGAGGGTATTATCTTTTATTATCCTTCCTATATCGTATTGCTATACATTCTGATAATATTACCTAATTTATATACATTCTTTGAACTCCATTAATATATTCAATAGTTTATTTGGCATCGCTATGTATTATAAATCGTATAACATTTTACTTCAAATTAGTCGATTTGTACGTATGGTGGACGTGATCTCCGAATCGACACATGATTATATCGAAGAATTCAATGTTGTCTCGTTTTATCCCAATTATGAATGATATGATATCCCAATAATGTACAAAGTTATTTTTATAAGAAAGTTATTTAATATAAGAATAAATTCAGGAATATATTTTACGCATACACTTCGCATTGACATTATTTAGATTAAAACGAATCTTTAAAAGATGCATCGTAAATATGGTATGTTTCACTAACTTTATCAACAGACTTTTGTTCTCTGTAGAATGTGTATGTAGGTGAACGGTGGTATGCGAGTAGTTCGACGATCGATCGCACGTGACGTACGGGTGGCTCTGCTGCTACCCACTCATTCGCCACCACCAGCTTCCATATACCATAGTAAATATATAACCGAGTCGTCGAGTGCACCAGCACGAGCAGCATTGTTCTCCGGTCCATACTCCTCGTGTAGTATATCCAATGCAGCTTATAAATTCTTATAAACTTCATCCTCGACAGTGAGAAGAGCGGGATGAACTGGGCTGGAAAAACGTGTCTTTCACACTGTCTGCACGTACACGATGGTCATAATATCGGTTCGCCATCCTATAGCTGAATCCACCGATATTCCTGCCGAGATTATCAAAATGCGAGCAGTTTCCGAAAAAAAAAAAAACAAGATTAGATTCTCCAAGCCAAAGCGGATACAACAATATCAGCTGCTGGTACGAATGCCTTGAAAAACCGGTAGGTATACGCGATCTGTTTCACTATCGCAACTCAACGCAAACATAGACGAATTGAATATTGTTTTTAGATTCTGTGACATACAACACGAGAGGTTATGGATTATTCACTGTTGGGTTATGGATATGACGTTTACGAATCGCTTTTAATAAAAAAAAATTATCACTTTCATATGCCCATCGAGATATATGCCAGCGGATTATAATGCATTCGTATTATTTATGGATAATACAGAAATGATCTACCGGCGAATATAACGAGAGGTCGCGATTGTTCCGTTTACGTGAAAGCATTGTTTTTTGTTCAACGTTAATACAATGCCTGACAATGAAGCGGAGAATAATTAGTGGAGCATCTGGTTACACTTTGTCTATTTCGTTATGCATCGGATGCATGCAATATATTCATTAAGCGATTCTAAACGAGTAGAACCCGAAGAACCAAAATTCCAAACGTCCTTAATTTATTAATACTTAAAAAATGAATGCAGCTTGAAATTTCTCACGATTTCAATGGAATTTGTACATTTTTTTGCTAAGATTTGTAAATACGAAGAACAAGAGCGTTATAATTCTTTGGCGTGATGGACGATTTTTGTATCCTCTGCTGAACGTGCATATATGTGTTTCTCCTTTCCATTTGACCTCACTGCATAATTTTGAGTTCTCGAGAGTGTGCTTAAAATCAAACAATAGCCACAAGCAAAATTTCCACTGCCACGCCGATCATTTCACGCGTGGGTGCTCTCAAACTTCAATTGGATTTTACACTCATGTGGCACATCGATCTCCTCCTATCAGGTATTGCCCGATTCGAATTCGGCATACCTATTAGTTTATTCATGAATTCGGAGCACGCTATGCTTAAGCTCACTTGGTCACCCCGTGCTAGTATATTGCAAAGACATTACGCCAGTAAAATGACTTTGTCAACTTTAAATCTATGCACACGAAATTCTTTTCTTCGAAACGACGTTTGAATATCGTGAATTTTTGTTCAATTTTCTAGATAATCGTAGAGAAATTTGACGATACGAGCAATATCAAATTCAATTTATTTTTCATTGATACGCACGAGTAATGTAGTTGCGTGCAATTCAGGGGCGATACTGCTGTTGGTGTATTGGTACTGCGGGAATTGCGCTAGAGAGTATACATATCACTGGGAAACTGTCCTCGTCTGCTCGTTGTCTGCGTTACTTAATTTCTCATTCACGCTGGATGGTAGGTGCGAAACGAATCAATCGGGCTGCCACCCCTAGCTCGGCAGTATCCGCACATCATCTGTCTCACCTCTGGCCCACTCGCTCGCTGGCGTACCACTCGAAATCATGAATAATTCAAGCACCCTGTGCAATTTATAACTCATGAGTCGGTGATACGTTCGTGTTACACATCGTGAATACATTTGTCGAGTTATTTCCACCGATACGAAGCGCGTGGTGTCAACGTAACGGTAGAACCGACGAGAATGTCAGAGTATCGGCACATTTAGTTGCTCATAAATTTCAGACAACATTCTCAATACCATTATAGCGTAATCACCCCGTTACCTTCCGCCATTTATTTATCTACTCTTTCTGGTAATCTGCATTCCTTAATTAGGGTGATGAATCGTGGACAAAAGCCATCTGACCAATGCAGACCAAAGAAGTATTCAAAATAAATGATGTAATTACTTTTTTTTTAAACAAATTCGTTCAATTCACGATGATTTATCAGAATTGAATTTTTCTCTTGAATTATCTTTCTACATCATACAAATATCTTGTTACAGCAACCGCCGACGAGTAAGAAAATCAAGAAGAGTCTGTAGAGTTGAAAAGATCCTCCAGAGCCGGATTATTATTATACCCCCAATGACCCCTTCCCTAGGCCCGGATTGTTTTGAGTTCTCTTAATGAACCCCCTTCAAGTCTGGATTATTTTAAGTTTATTCTGTTTCTGTTCCGTGTTCAGATTCGAGTAGACCTGAGCCAAATAACACACCCAGGCCGGCATTATTCTAAGTCCCTATTGCCTCCCCCATGGCTTAGGTACAGAGGGTTCAATGATATCGTTGGGAAAGGACTCAATGATAGAGACTGAGGAGGTTAAATAATAAAATATGAGGGTGTGTAGTGCCCGATTCATACGAAATTCTAGTATGTTTTATTTATATGTAATGTTATCCGTGTAACGAATTATTCCACCATATCTACCAGCGACTAAGTCCTATGCACCCACCTAGCGTTGTTCCAATTAATCTTTATGGAGTTCTGTTAGTGATCACGGTCGATATGGATATAGACTCAACTGACCCACGCACCAGTAGATCTCGCCGTGAGTCACTGTTATAATTTGCGGAAGTCGAATTTCCGGAGGAATTTTCTCCGCTCATTAATTGAACACGCATTGTTTACGAAAAACTGTACTCATTATCAGGGTCTTCCGAAATTTTAATAGATAATATAACATCATCATTTCATTTACCGGCGTAAACAGAACCGAGTAGAGCTCCTTCATGGCCGCCATGTTAATGATCCTGTTGTACACATTTTTTCAATAGATCGTTGACTCGATTGGATTTTATTATTCAATCATAATTCTAATACGCTTCAATATTATTCTTCTCGATTGTAAGATATTTTCCAGATTGGTTAAGTGAATAAATGTTAATATTCGTCTTTAAATATATACGATTATCGGAAAATATATCATCGATCTCAACGCGGTCAAACCATTATCTCTGTATTATGCCGCTGCGGCCCTGCAATGTTCTCTCGTTGCGCAGAGTTACAAATTCACTATACGGACTCACCTTCCACGAGCCGAAACTAAGTACTTTGCGTTATCCACAACTCACCCACGAATCGCGAATAAATAACAAGGCGTATAACTATTTCGTATAATTCGTGATATCTTTTTACGAGAGAATAATTGTAAACGCATGTTCATGGTATTGAATATCGTTAATTATTTCAAATACATTATATTATATTGTTATGATGATTTTTTGTGAAATCACAGTTAAATATTTCAGTACGTTTATTAATAATGATTACATCTTTCCGTATTATTGCCAATGAAATGCGATACTCCACATAATGCGAGAATTATTCAAGGGAAATCTATTGTAATATATCTATAGGATGAATTATTATTATTATCGTACAGAGGGGTTTGAACGCGTTAGGATAGTTGTGAGTTGTACCATCACATGGAGGTTGTTTCCAGAGTTTAGTCCAGAATATGCTGAACAGGAATTGGAAACTTAGCTCGTGATAGGAGGTGTATGAGAAAGCAATATGCAAGTATGTTCGATGATTTGACTGAGTAGTTCGATGATTTGACTGAGTAGTTCGATGATTTGACTGAGCAGTTCGATGATTTGACTGAATAGTTCAATAATGTAGCGTGATTGAGTAGTTGGGCGTAATGGGTGGACTGGTAGGCGGGAAGTGAGTGATCCTCCCATGGCTCCGTCCTCACGAAGGTTGACTGAAAGTGAGTGAGCCTCTCGGGGCTTTGTCCTCGTTCGTGAATTTAAGGTAGGCTATTAGGAAAATTGGATGATCGTTCGAGGTAATGTGAGTAGAACTACACGTGTTGATTTGTAGAAATAAAATAATTCTAATTTATTCAATAAAAGGATAGTAGTAGAGATCCAAAAGGAAATATACAAGTGTGTATATAAACTGAATGTGGTCGAGTACTTGAATTTGGATAAATGTATGTGCTTAAAGCGAAGGATTGTCGCGGAGCTTCAGCTAATATGTTAATACCCGGTGCAAAATAATTGGAATGCGTTGTGAGAAAGGTAACTATCGCAGGGCTGAGAAGCAGGTCTCGTGACTGTCCGATACGGGGCTGTGCCATGTTTTGTGACAGTGACGCGATGAAGACTGTTTGTCTTAACGCGGATTCAACTAACTATTATGATGGGTGACCGAAGACTGATTGATTGACGCTTCGGACCTCGTATTTATACTGTAAAAATGGTTGATCTCAGCACAAAATGGTCGTCGTTGCTAGGTAACTAAATATTGACTTGATACAACCTTGATCAAAAAGTTTTAGGACCGGTCACCGTGTGGCGCTGTCAGTCATCCGAATGGATTTTTTTTGTTCGGTTACCACATCTGTCATTGACACTTTCCTCCAAGTTCAGCGTCATAGCTTGACAATTGTAAAAGTTACGCTGTACCGAGTACATCTACCTTTGGGGGTGTTTTCGATTTTTTACAAGTTTAAAAAATGGCATCAACCGTGCATCAACGAATTTGCATTAAATTTTGGGTGAAAAACGGATTTAACGGTCCGCAGACCTTGGAAATGTTGGAGAAGTGTTTCGGCAACGATACTCTTTCGAGATCAAACGTTTTTCAGTGGCGCGAACGCTTCAGAAGTGGCCGTGAGTCGGTCGAGGATGACGAACGCAGTGGCAGGCCGTCGACGTCGAAAACCGATGAAAACATCGATAAAATCAAAGAACTCTTGGTCAAAAACCGCAAATTGACCATCAGAGAGCAGGCAGAGGACTTGAACATCGTTTATGGATCCGCTCAAGACATTCTGGTTATTGATTTGGGCCTCAGACGTGTCGCTGCAAAACTCGTTCCGAAAGACCTCAATTTCATGCAAAAAAAGGACTGCGTTGAATGAAACGTGGATTTATGAGTATGACACGCAATCCAGACATCAAGCGAGTGAATGGCGTGCACCGAATGAGCCGAGACCGAGAAAACCACGTCGTTTTCAGTCAAAAAAGCAGGCAATCCTTACGGTTTTCATAGATCACAACTGTGTTGTGCATCATGAATTCTTGCCAGAAAAACAGACAGTCAACAAAGAGTATTATTTGGGCGTTATGAGACGTTTGCGTGACTTGTGGGAAAACAACTTGTCGATTTTACACCACGATAACGCACCGTCGCACAATGTGATCCTTATCCGTGAGTTTTTGACCAAAAACAACACGAATACTATCCAGCAGCCTTCGAATTCACCGGATCTGGCTCCCTGCGACTTTTTCCTATTCAACCGAATTAAAAAACCGCTTCGCAGAACGCGTTACAGCACCCGAGAGAATGTCATGAAAAAATCGAAGACGGCTCTGATGGACATACCGAAAATTGAGTACCAGCGGTGTTTCGAGGATTGGATCAAGCGCTGACGTAAGTGCGTTGCAGTCGATGAAGAGTACTTTGAAGGGGACCATATCGATTTTGATGAATAAATTTGTATTTTCGATTTTATGAATAAAGTCCTAAAACTTTTTGATCGAGGTGGTATTTAAGAGTTAGGCAGAGAATGTCTCGAATGGCGAACAGATACTTGTAGGTGAATACGTAAATTGAAGTATACGAGTACACGTGACATGAAGGTATGTGAGTTAATTGTGCGAGCCTTATTCGTCATTTATATGGCACATGCCATACGATGTATATGTATCACTTTGAAAGTTGGTAAGATATTCGTAGTTGTGCATTAGAGTCGATGAAAGACGGAGATACTAAATTGGGGATTATTCGTTTCCCTCGATATTTTTGTTTTAATATTGTAATTAGTTGGAGAGAGAACAGTAGCTATCAATAGCGAGAGTAACCAGGATCCATGACCTGGTGATAAGCGCAGTGTCTGTTATTTATCTCTAGTTGCCGCATTGCCCTGAAGATGATGAGCTGCTTATTCAGCATTTTTACAGATAACTTAACTCATTATTGTAGCCGCTTAGCAAATGGTATATGTGTATATGACGAATAAATTTATAACAACATATGTTAACATTGGTAAATCGAGCCCGGACGTAACATTATCATTATTGCTGTTGTTGTTGTTGTTGTTGTTGTTGTTGTTGTTGTTGTTGTTATAACTGTTTAGCTTGAGATATCTCTTCTGCTAGGTTCGGTAAACATGAGCGATCTATTTCTATCATCCCAACGACGTGAAGATTAAATATACTTTTTTCGATCGGGATCGCATGGGTTTTAGAACGACGGTTGCGGAATAATACAAGCGCGCGCGCGCGCGCGTGTGTGTGTGTGTGACATTCCCTGAACCTATTATTGGCAAAGCGGTGAATTATTTGTTTAATTCCTCATGATAAATCATGAGATGAAGTAGGAAGTCGCAACACGTATGATAATTAAGGTGAAATCACTTACCAATTAAACAATAATCTATACACAGCTATTAGCAAATATTAACTGTCTATGACTTCGAACATATTTCTGGTTGAATTCACATCAAGATTATTTTACCTTGGACTGATATTATCTTGTTCATATTTACAATTTTACAATTTACATTTACAACTCTTGTAACTGAAACTGTAATGAAACTGAAACAGTAATTTCAGATATTATCTTTAATTATAAGTCGGCAATTATTTAATAAACAAGCGGCAAATTGAAACTTGCAAATTGCTTCCTCGAGATTCCGCACGATGCTCAAAGCCCTCTCTATGAGGAATAATTCTCTATTTAAAAAAAAAAAATTCAGCGCGTTATCTTAAAATTAAAAAAAAAAATAGAACAATTTGACAATTTTTTGAAAAATTTCAAAATTTACAAAATCTGAACCGTTCAGCCGATGTTTTCCGAATTCAATACAAATCGTCCTTTTACGATACTCCATTTATGAATGAAGCCGTCTTCGTTGTTCTATTCCGACATTTGCCGGAGATAGTTGCAAAAAAACCTTTTGCCGAAACAATCGGCGCGTACGTAACTCTATGGTGGTAATGCGAGTAAACTCCAGCACGGCCACCAGCGGTACGTGGGGCAGCACCTTCGCTGAGTGATTTAATGCGTCAGCCAGCATGGTCTCGGCGGTCATCATCCAAGCGATAAGAACCGCGTGGGAGTCACAACGAAGCCGAAAACTGACCGCTCTCTCATCACTTGAGGGAGGGAAGGGGCGGGTGGGGGGGGGGGGGTTTAGATTTATTGAAGGTAGAATCCGAACCACCGAGATTACAGATAAACATGTCGAACAATTTTTCATTGGTGTCGACCGGGAATCGAACACGGATCCAGTGCTTACAAACTCAAGTTTCATTCTTGGATCTATACTGCTCTCTCTACTTTATAAAATTACTTTTTTTATTTTTTAACAAATGTAAATATTACAGATATTTGAATAATTTTCAATAAATATTTGTCCATATTTGTGTGAGTATACGTTTCGTATAAAATTCACGTGACACGTTTTCTTCGAATACCACAGATAAAGATATGAATATAAAAATGATAAGACCATAATAGAAACGCGTGAAAGCGTAGAACAGAATAACAGTAGAACATGAATTGTACACAGTCAAAAGAAAAGAAGTGAGACAGTGATAGATGGTCACGTTCAAGGATTCAACAAGGAGATAAGGAAACAGCAGTTGTTCAAAGCGTGCCAAAGTTGTTGTACTTGTGATCACAGTGGGAAGAGAGTTAAAAAACGTTCTCCCGGACACCGCAAAGAAACTCTGCTGCATAGCCATGCGCGAGTAAGAGATGACAAACAGGGGAGCTTGCCGAGTGGCATATCGTCTAGCAGTTGCATCACTTGGCGTAAACAACTATCTTGGATACCCTAGTTCACCTTGACGTCGGAACGCGTAGATGGTGAAAGCAACGAAGAACTTTCTCCGGTGACAGACTGTGAGCCGTTCATTCTGTTGAAAAGGTCGACAAGCATCATATTTGGTTCTATGCGGTATTTATTTATTTCTGTCCATTTCTGTCAGACATTTTCAACGGAGGCATCGTCACACCTGACGTCTGAAACGTGATCGTTTCACAGCAAGGGCGAGACAATGCGGATCCATTTATCGGAGAAACGTTGTAGTCATTCGGAGTGTGTCCCGGATGTATCTTCGTACCGTACTCTACCATCGAACCGTAGTCTAAGTGTGGCAAGAAGATGGACGTTAAGAGCCATCTGCGCATGGAGACGGTCATTGATCCTTAGAAGACGAAGGACGCTGGCAGTCGAGCCGCATATCCTGTCAGTGTTTCCTGACCAATCGAAAGTGCCTTGGAAAGCTGCACCCAAGTCGTAGCGAATAGATAGAGCGCATATAGTCAATGGTTTGATCGACCCCGCGAATAGCAAGCAGCTCACCGTGGTCGAGTTCACCAATACATTGAGCACAACCGAAGATCATGGCGTTCATTTTCCTGGTATTCAATCCTGGAAAGTTCTTGGTCTCTTACTTGTCCATACTACTACCAATGACGGACACCAGTTACGTATACTCACCACATTGATCATTGGTCGTCGCGGTTTACCAGTTGCCAGGTTGGACTTACTTCTATTGGTACTGAGACCTCAACTTACATGTTATAAGAAGAAGAAGAAGAAGAAGAAGAAGAAGAAGAAGAAGATTCCCCAGTTGGAGATTGCAACTATTCCGGTATTAACATTATAGATACTGCAAGATTCATATAACTAAAGTGATATCTGTGATAAATGATAACGTCGTCTCAATACAAGAGGTGTTGGCAATGTTTTAGATACGATAGCACGACTTTCACTGTAAAATACCTGCAAGCACGCAAAGCTAGGACGAGCGGACTTCAGCATCATCCATGACCGCCCGAGTCCGTCCCAAAAGGTAGGACAAGAGCTGCAAGCTTCTTAACCGGAATATGGTGTTGAACAAGGTCAAATACATGAGAGAAATCGAAAACCGCTGTTACCATAACATTTCCGTCATCTCTACTTGACCTAACGTTCTCACAAAGTTTTAGTAGATCATTTTGTGTACCATGATAAAGCTGTATGTAGTGGATCGAGGATGTCACGCGAGTTAACGTAAGCCAACATTCGATCACACGCAAGCCCCTCTACGATTTTTCAAAGCTCACAGAGGATCATGATAGGCCTGAAATTATTGGCTTCGCGTGAGTGCCGCTGCTTTTTCACTTATCGGACTAAAGCTGATATTCAGAGGGCAAAGAAAATATCCGTTATCAATGTCTCGTTGATCAGATCGATGTAGACAGCCAGGATAGAGGCACCAGCTGTTAAGAAGCTGAAGAGAATGTTATAAATCCTAGTAGCATTGAAGCTGCAACGACCTAGTCTTTTATTGGAATGCTCCGTAAAAGGGACAGAAACTTTCTTGTACGAAGTCCTCGAATGGTGAGCAGAGTGTTATACAAGAACTGTGGGATTGATGCCAACGAACACAGTGCTAAGCATGTATTTAACAATTCGTATACTTGTATCTAATATAAATAAATAGTAATAAAATATTATTATAAGAGCATTTCATTTTAATTATGCCAAGCACTGCACCCAATCAAAAATTAATATATTTTAGGGGAAAAATAACTTTTCTCGACAAAGCAAAGCCTTGCCCAGTTATCCTCGTAACCCAGGCCTCTCCTATTCTATTATGCGGCTCGTTCTATAGTAGATATACCATACATACACCAAAGCACTAATTAATCGTAATTACTCATGATTCGACTGTAAATCTCAGTATGAATGTAATGGTGAACCGCGGATGGTACCTCGCGAAGGGTCGACCAGCCGGCGAGACGAAGGGAGTTGAGAGTTCGTAATAATTATTGATGGCTACTCCACGTTAAACACGACAGAGGCCAACGAACCAGTTAGTCTGCCATTTTGCATGCCCCTTATTTATCCTTCGCCAATTACAGAGTATATGCTCGTTGCTCTTCGTGATCTCTATAATTCCCTTCATTTGACTATTCGTGTATTCGAGCTACCTCAAAATTCCTTACGTGCGGGCCTTAACTAGCGATTCAAAGTGTGTCTCATTAGCACTAATTATGCTTATAGCATAGAATATTTCAACCTCTATTCATTTGGCTGAATATACCGGGAACCATGGATGCACAAAACCTCTATAAAACGAATGCTATACCGAAAACAATAAATTGGAGCCAAAATGGAAACTTTGCATGTACTACTTCCTGCTGAATATAAGTTTTGTGCATTTCTGAATAATAAATAAAAGATACGAGACGATGTTTAAAAAGAATAATTGCGCGACTCATAAAGTTTATACTTGTACGCACAACTTTGAAGAGAAATGGCGAGGGAGTGAGTGAATGTACACAGTGTATGGTCGAAGGGAATATGCGGGTTGGCATTATAGAAGAGAGATTCGCGAGTTCGGCATATAAGCACCTGGAGTAGTGTACCCAGTGTCCCAGAGAGAGAGAGAGAGAGGGAGTATATCTCTCCTCGTCCTCTGGTTTCAAACTCTTCGCTCCCTTGAGATTGTACCAACGCAGGAAAGTTCGCGCAGTTCTCTAATTTCATCCAGTCCACACGGGTCTCAGAGCTCGAGAATAGGACGGGGATGAAAAGCCAAACTCGTTAGCAACGGATGGCCTTGTCTTATCGTAACAACACTCTACGGATGGACATGGACAATGTATTTGAAATCTGATCATTCTCGTTGCGACGCGAGATTTACGCACCGTGTGCTTGATTAAATTTTCTAGCTGCATACGTGAAACTTTGACTTCGTGCCACCATCAACTATGTTTAAGCGAATGCTTGGATTATCCTGAATTTCTCTTATTCAGTGAGTAATGAAAATAATATGAAATAATCGGTGCATTCTAAATGGCGATGAAGAGAAGTTGAAAATAAAAACTGTAAACGTGTATACCGGTGGGAAAACTAAACGCTGAACTCGAGTTCAACGGACCAGAGTACATTGTCCCAAAAGCTTCTACGGTGCTCTCACTCTAGAGTACTCACATTCGCAGACACAGGGCAGCAGGAGAGCGTACAACCACTGGTAGCAGCAGCAGCTCACCTATACTTTTGTCCTACACGCGCGGTAGGATTGTTTCCCAGGGTGTAACGATCCTCCGGGAGTAATTGCGGAGTCGTTTTAGTTGAGTCAGCACGGTTGGGAAATGAGCGAGCGAGAGAGGGGGGGTGGTGTCGCTGTCGTTGTCGTGGTGGTCGCATAGGATGGTTGTTCGTCCCAGCAGTGTGGGCGCCGCGAGGAGAGGTAGCTGCTGCTCGAGCGTGTGGACTGTGGAGGCAACCGAGGAGAACGGACGTAGAGAGCGACGCGAGTTCCGCGAGAGGACTCGGTCCTCAGCGACAGAGACAGCACCAGGACCAGCAGTTGGAGCGCAAGCACAGTGAGAACACGGCCAACCGTATTCCACGGAAACTCCCCGTAAATTTTCCAAATATTTTCCGCCCTACGGTAAATCAAGGACCAACGCCCGAGCGTAAGTCCCTCCTGCGCGTTGGTGTTCGTTGAGCGCGTTCTCCAAAGTCTAGATGCTCACGGACGCGTATGGGCTCGAGTTGCCACTGCCGCACCATATGCAGAAAGGAACTCGTGGCGGTAACATGATCGTTAAAAAATAACCCGGAGGAAGCTCGGCGTAGTAGCGAGTAAGTTTTTCGGGTTAATTTGAAACTGATAAGCTATACCTCGAGCAACCCTCGGTATCACATATGTTACGTGGAAATATACAGGGTGGCCGATTTATCTGAAGACATTGAAATATTTCGAAAACTATGCATCGGATCAAAAAAAGTTCTCAATACAATTTGTTCGCCTGGAAGAGGGTCATCCAATGATACCAAAGTCGACCCCTCGCCCCTACCCCAGAGGGTGGGGGTAAGGGCAACTTTGATATCGTAAATAGGAACCCCCCTTTTTTATTGCATTTGAAAAATTAAACGTGTTTTTTCTTTTTTCGATCCGATGTGTAATTTCTCGAGATATTCGCAAAAATCAGGTTTCTTGCGATTACAGCGCCATCTATCACGAATCGAAAAAAAATGTTTGAGATAAGAGTTACTTATTTTTTATGAGGAATCCGAATCTGCAATAAAAAATGTGGGTTCTCATTTACGATTTCAAAGTTGACCCCACCCCCACCCCAGGGGATGGCGGTGAGGGGTCGACTTTGGTATCGTTGGGTGACCCTCTTCCAGGCGAACAAATTTTATTGAGAACTTTTTTTGATCCGATGCGTAGTTTTCGAAATATTTCAATGTCTTCGAATAAATCGGCCACCCTGTATAATCGCGTGGTAACTTGTAGCGAGTAACAAAACCCGTGTTCAAACTTCTTTACAAATATATTTCATTTACGCACTGATGTTTGCATTTCCTACAAAATTTTTACAAAACACGTAGGTCGACGTTAGATAGGTTGCATTTGGTAAAAATATGATTTTTTATAAACAAATTATAAAGAGATCATAAACAGATTAAACAGATCATAATAAGTAATAAATGTATTTAAAAAGGTTATAACAGCTTGTAAACGAATTATAATATATTACAAACAGATTATAACAGATTATAAATAGTTTTTTTTTTAACAGACCATACAGTTGGTGGGTGTTTACAAAAAAAAATAATTTTCCAATACCTATCCGGTGTCGTTGCTACGATCAGGTAACAGATCTATTACGTTCATATTATTTCCAAATAACAAATAAACGATTGTTAAATACATTTATAATTTGCGGTTTGTAGTCGTCACACCGTATCGCATACGTGAAAAAAAAATCTTTACTACACGTCGAATCGTATTTAACGATGACTTCGGAAAATGAAGTGTACGTGGGTAAGCCGAGCTCGTTGTGTCATTTTGATACGAGATGACGCATTCGATGAAACTGGAACAATTGAATGACGTTCGAGAGTATACGGATGGATGGTCGAGTGAGCACGATCGTCCACAAATGCAGCATAATCGAAATCCCCCGGCTCATCCTAGCAACCCAAATGAAATTATCGACGCGAGCTCGAATTTACTTGCATTTTTACTCCAATTTACTCCGCCACTGAATGTTCTCCAGTTTCTCTATTGTTATGCGAATATCCTGACGTTTCTAGATTCATCCCTGCTTTGCATTTTCTTCTTTCTATTCTAATCCATTCATTCGAGTTGGAACATTCATCGCGTACACTGTAAAGCCTGCTCGGATAGGTAAAATTTTTGGGCGTTGCCTTTTTTATTCGCTCGCTTTTTTTATTCTATTTTTTTTAGACATCGTCTTTTTTTTTTTTCTTTACCACCGACTTTTGCATCGCGTACGGATTCGGGCCGTGAGTAATGTATTTACCGATATGTACTGCGACCTAACCGCGAGCACTGAGGATTATTCGCTCTGGGAGGACAGGAGAAGGCAGAAGAGAAAAAAGCGAGGTAACCGCGAGGGAGGCGCGCGAGAAATCGGCTGGAAAGGCGAACGCGCGAGGTGGTAGATAAGGTTGGTGGTGGTGGTGGTGGTGGTAGATAGGGGCTGCTAGACCAGGCGAGCTCGAATAATCGACGAGCGAGAGAACTATACCGCCGCTGCTGATGTCGATGGCTCCGCGGTGTGACGCGCGTTGCGCTGCGCTGCGTTCCGCTTGCGCTCATCTCGTCGGGTTAACAGATCGCGGCTGACGTAACTTTGGACCCGGCAAGTTTAACCTCGATCCGACAGACGCTTAGTCTGGATTTAACTGCTACTTGATCAGGAAATCCGAGGCTTCAGCTTGATACATTGTTCGTTCCTTTTACATCAGGTAATCGGAGCCTACGTACGCCCGACTCTTCTCGTGCCTTCTCGAATATTCGTCTTTTACCTCACATTATAATGATTGTACAATTCTTATACAACTACTACGTACCTTGTATATAATTGCTGGGTTATTTATTATGTTTACATACCTAACGCCATTGAGCCGCGTATTTTAAACGAACCAAGTTATGTTGAACTTGTACCGTCTATACGCTATCGGATTTATCTTACGTAATCGTATCATACTTCAGAGTTCAGTATTTATGAAACACTCGCAGGGGCCGCACGACTCGTTGGGCCATCCACGTTATACATTTAACTAATTACGCATTGTCACAGGTTATGAAAATGGTAGGTTATACAAATTAGATTGATCAAAGTGCGCCAGGGTACGTGAACAAGATAATTGGCATTTGCTGATTTGAAAAAGATTCTCTTTCTATGTCTCACGATTCAATAAATTATTATATTAAAGTGATCTGAGGTGATGCGATACTACTCGGAAGATAACGAAAATTGTAATCCGAATATTTCTGCCACGGTTAATCCGTCGAATAAAAGCCAAGAGCTGTGGCCTTCGTCTAGTGATTCTCTAGGGCACCGTTCTCATCTTTTATTCGAGAAATAATTCGTGGTGGAATCATTTAAAATTGGAAGATTAGTTCTATCTCTCTTGTACTCATAGCAATCTAAGAAAGATGAAAATAATGCTTCGTATCGCTTTAACGTTAATGCGCCACACCTCGGTCGGTAACATAAACTGTAATAAAAATTTCTCCGCCACGATTGATCTTTCGGTAACAGGAGAAGAAAGGCCAACTGTGTCTCACAATTCTACAGTTCACGGATCGTATCCGAGAGATCAATCGTTGTAGAATAAATCACGATGAAAAAGTTCTGCTATCTCTCTCGCGTACGTATGGCGATTCAAAAGAAAAATAGACAACGCGTAGCGCATCTCCTTAAAGTGGTTGTAACCATCAGTGTTCTTATTCAACTATTTATTTATAATTTTTTTTGTAATTCATATGACGAATAAAAAATGAGACGACGAAGTTCTCCGTCGGGAAACGTCGGATGCCTCTGCAGTGACTCTGCAATATTACTGCTCGGCCGCCAGAATAGTAAACGGCTCGATTGCATTCGTCTACGTTGCCGTCACACGTCATATTCCCCGAAAAAAATATGTTTTATTTATGTTACCTACCAACGAATAAATACATCTGAATGCAACAGTCGTGAGTGCTTCGTCGTATCTGATTTTGGCCAGAGCAGAAACTACTCTTCGCCCTTGGCATCGAGCCATCGTTTCATCAATGTAATTATTCTCATGTCATGCCCGAGTACACCCTCTACGTCACTGACAATACAAAGTATATATATCGCTTTATTCTGATAATAAAAATATGCAAAGCAATTCAAGAGTTGTGCGGAGAGCTCTGACAGGAACTTTTTTTTCAATATCAACCAATACTTTTTCTCCTGTTTAACTGGAGGTAACTCAACGAGAGATAGTCATATTGATTGTTACAATGATTGTCGTCAACAATATTGTAAATCTACGTAACTTTGTTACCAGCTTTTTCGACGATTTACAATTTGAATGAATTTGGCATTGGATAGAAAGTCCTTCGTCTGCTCTTGTTTGCTCTCTTGTGAACTTTACGTATCCGGAATTGGCTGTACCCCGTACGCTGTAATATTCGTCTGTATGATAAAAAGCGTTTATTTGACTCGAGTAAATAAATGGAGAGAAATTCGTGTGTACGCCAGAAGAATGATAATGATACGATATGTTGCGGGTTCGTAAAGCCGTGAGAAGAGAGCTTGAGAAAGCCACTAATTCTCGACACCGCAGGAAAACAGTAAATCTCATGGAGAAGAGTAAGCTGCTTTGCGTTAACAGAGGAGGGGTTCGGGGCGGGATGAGGCGATTTCGAGAACATTGTATGGCAATAGGTTGGACCGTCGTCTGGTAGCGGTGGGGCGAGCAAGAGAACCGCGATGGAGATATGCCGGCATCGCGGGAGTAAAGTGCACGGGGGCTAAAATGGATTCTGTTCTGGTAGCGCGTTGCTGTCGAGAGGGTAGGTGAGGGTGGAAAGGTGAGGCAACTGCGAAACAACGGCAGAGAGGGAGGTTTATATAGGAAGTATAGTGCTGGGCGTATACCGGCTCTCAAACAACCAAGGTTTACGGATGCAACGAATTAAATCTTTGACTCTGCTTGCTTCCTTTTTCTTACCTACGCCAGAGTGCGGATCGTTTTCGAGCGTTAATAAAAGGATCCGACGGAGCATCTGTTGGCTCTGTGCTCTGAGAGTTCGCAGAACGAACGAGCATCAGAGACAAAGCGCAAGATAGAGGAAGAACAAAACAAAAAAAAAAACAAACAACAACGAATCGAAAAAGTACGGACTGCACATTCTTTCGAGAGAAATACAATCAGCGCTATAGGTATTGCTGGATAGAAAAGAAAATCTTTGGGCATCGAGGTAACTCTCGTGAATATCCTCTCGTAAAAAGTTTGTGTATCGCGATTTACCGTGAGTATTGTTGTTGTTTTCTTCGTGTTGCAATTGATTGCCAAGAAAGTCGTTGTAAACAAGTTTAGTTTAGTCAAATCAAAATAAAAAGATGGATGCTCCAACTTCCGTAACCCTTTAACTCTGTATACGAGCGCTGCACCGCAGATGGCACCACAAGCGCGGGTGTATGGTTTAGTCGGCATCCTTGAGTTAGTTGTCTCACGATTCAAGTAGAATCGCGTTACTCGTGCGTTGATTGTTTGCCATCAAAGACATTGTAAACAAGTTCAGTTGAGTGTTAAATTCGACATAAGAAACAGGGAGACGTAGTGCTCGTAACGTTTCAATTTTACATAAGAGCGCTGTAGCACAGACGTCTTTTCAGGCGCGCTGTTCATCACACGAGTATCGGTGCAAAGTTCAAATAAATAAATAGTTGATTCGTTATTACGCTTAAAAAAAATAGATAATTGGTGTTACAAAATGTTTGTTGGACTTTTTAGTGCATAACAAAGTAAACATTGAACATTCAATTGTGATCCTCCGCAGTCGCTTTTATCTGTCTGCGCTATAGTGCAGAAATTGTGGTAAGAGATCCAGCTTGATTCTTGTATTTATCTCTGATTACGGATAGAAATTCGACAAGACAATGGATTGGATCCTAAGACGGAATAGAACAGTTGTAAACTAAATTCTTGAAGGAATTTCAGACTGGATGGGACCGTTGAAAAATTCTAAAGGATCGTTATGCGGAAGAGCATGCTCATTAATGACATTTTAATAAATACGTTTGCACGAGAAATATAAGATAAAATATATTGATTATTTATGTTTGACCGTTAAGAAACTAAGTGCGAAATATAAAAATCTAGAAAAAAATTAATTAAAGAGAAATGTAAATAATAAGAAATTTGCTGGATGGTTTTCTTAAAAATTTATTGAAGTAAATGATAATATTTATTGTTTTGATCGAAGGGAGTAGACATCCATCGACGCCTTTACTGTTAGATATTGCTTTACTGACACACTTCGACACATGTCGTTATCAGGTGTCAACGAATGTTTGTGATATCTTGCGAGCAAATACCGTTACTTTGAAATAGATACCCTTTGCTAATTTATCCTATAAATTAATTGAAGAATAATAATCGTTTACCTATCGACTAGTATAACGAAAAAGTACGACCCGAGACTCAGCTGGAATCCTACAAGGATTTTAGTTGGAATTCTGAAAATCCTTTTAGGCTCTTTCTAAAAATCCTTTTAGGATTCCAGCTGAGTCTCGGGTGGTGCTTTGCTTAATTTCGAATGCTCATTTTGGGAAATTCCCGATAAATTTCGTTTAACATTTAACCAAATGGTTAAATTTAACATTGTCTTTCAGACTTGACCAGAAAATAACCCGCGAATTCAGCTGGGATCCTAACAGGATTCCATTTTTAGGGCATCCCTAACAAATATCCATCGGGATGTGACTGGGTTGTAGGATTCTCAGTTAGATATCTGCATGGATATTGAATAGAAAAGGAATCTGATTTGAAAAAAAGACATAGTTGAGCGTATCAGTGAGAAAGAACGGCTTAGATCGGAAGAAAAAAATTACAATTTGCAGATAATGCAGTGCAGTCTTTTGCGAAGGTCTGTTTCTGAAGTTGATGTAGGAAAAGCGATATTCCGAGGCTATACAGCAGTTGGTGATCGCGTATCGACAGATTTGACCCAGGTCCCTCAACAACGTCGCGAATTTAACCAAGAAAAGTTTTTACTTGTCGTTGAATGTCCAACTTGGCAAGATTCTTGAGCACGGCCTTGCAATATTAACTTGGACGATTGAAAATAAATGTTATTTACGTTTGTGTGCGGTCCCACAGGCAAGACTTTCATAAGAAAAGTCGAGACGAGTTGACTTCCTGTGGATTTTTGACAAACTGATGTTGGATCGCACTTTATAAGCGAATAAACAATTCTCGCGAGTATACGCATCAGTCGCTACATTCATGTGTCGAAATAGTATATGTGTATCGTGTGAAACCGTCGACCGAGGTCGTCGTACACTCTGTATAGAAATAAATCAATCCTCGCCAGAAAAAATTCACTGTATCCAAGTCTGTTTAAATTTCCACGAAATTTGACCTTAAAGTTGCACTTATTTGCTATATGAATTCATCCACAATTGTTACAGACTAACTTAAGTGATATTTTGGAAACGGTCAATTCATTTAATCTTCCCTTTTGGTACTAACTGACATCAAAGTTGAAACTCCAAACACAATTTCATTTGATTATTAGGGGTTGACAAAATGTCAAGTTATCAAAAAATTGTTCGAACTTCCTTGCTTGGAAACTTACCCAACTTGGGTAGTTCAAAATTACTAATTTCAAGTATCACCGTCGTTGACATTGATTAGAGCAATACCAAAGTCCGTTGCACTCTATGGATCTGTCGAGAACGGAGGAGATAGGATTCCGTCTAATTCACGAGCAGAATCTACTGGAACGCTGATACCTTTAGACACGTTGACAATGCACATTTGCGATGTCAGCTGGTAGGACGAACAAGAACTTTTTATCGTCTGTGTGTTAATGTTAATGAACTCACAATAGACTTGGACTTATCATCTGCAATATAAATTCTTCATCAAACTATACTTTAGAAACAGTAAAACCAAATCAAAATAATAAAAAAAACAGAATTTATTTGTATTTAAACGATTTAAGCGAATGTTTCCTGATATATAGTTGTGTTGGTTTAATCGATGGACAAGACCTACGCAACTACATCTTAATGCACGGCCACAATATCATTTACAGCATCGTTCCTTGATAAACCCCTTTGTACTTGCTTCCATCAAGTATTTAATTATTTAAAGTTTACCAAGTTTGAGACCGTGAGCCCGGAGTAAAAATAAACATTTCAATTAGTTATTTGAAATACTCTAGGTAAACATTTAATCTGAATAATTTTAATGTAATTTATTAAATAATTTTTATTATAGTATTTAATTTTAGTTAAATCATTTTATGAACACGTTAATTTGGATTAATCACATATTCAGTACTTTCTCAAGCTGGACCTCGGAAACTTAGTGTTCCTAAGGTCCAAGTTATCGGGGGGGGGGGGGGGGGGATTAGATTCAAGAATCGTGATAGTAGAGATCTGGTATTAATCGAACAAAATTAACCAATTGACCTTCTTTAAGATATTTAACACATGTTTGCTAGGCAAAACAAGCGAATAATTGTATAGATAAATCGGGAACATAGTAATCATTTTGAATAATAAAATAAATTTTCTTCTGTCCGGTTATTATCGTTTTCAGGAGAAGTCGTCTCCGCTTTGAACGCGGTACAGTTTTCATAACGACTATTGCCTGTCGAGATATACTGACGTCCAAAACGCTAGGAATGTACTGGCATCCGAAATGCCCCCGAATCCTCCAATTTCACACATTTTCTCTGGATTTAAGTTTATCCGGTTCGTTAATTTTACGTTTAATCGCTCTGTGTATATGCTAATTATAAGTTAAGCTTCAACTCATTAACAGTTGCACGAATTTTATCGTGAACCGCGTTAATATTCCGACCAGCTTTCTCATTCACTTCACCCTCACACGTGAATTATTTTGAGATTTATAAATAGATTTTCAACAGTTGCGTTGGCGTGAGATGGCCTTTATTATTTTTTACGAGGAGTGAGATCGATAAAAGTGCGCACATTAGCAACTTAGTGAGCAAGTACGTGGCGAATTGTTTGTTAAAGTATTCGCTTTGCTCCTTCAGAGAGGAAGCTTTGTTTCCGTAAACAATTTTTGTTTCAAGATTTTTATGTCAGGATATTTTAAATCGTCTGAAACGTCTAGAAAAAGCATCCAGTGTGTGTGTTTGTGTGCATGCATGTGCCAAGTGTTTCACCCATTAATTTCGTAAATCTCTTATACCTTGAATCCTATTTGAACTATCAGTTTGAAAAATCGCGCGCTATTGCAGCAGACACTTTCATTTATTCCTAATAATCGCTATATTATAAAGATATCTCGCCGCCACCGTCATCGCCGCCGCCGTATAGGAGAATCGAGAGAGAGGATCAAAAAGGGGGCGTAAAGTGGGTCAGGAGAGTTCAGGGGAAGCGCAAGGGGGTTAAGCCCAGGTTCTCCTAGGGTGGTTTACGCGCTAGGCATGGAGGGGGTCAAAGCCCCCCCCCAGTCTTTCTTACATTTTTCTTAAACGATAATCGACGTAAGCAAGCTAACCAGTGCATTTTTCAAGCTATCAATCTGAAATTATTTTCCATAACTATAACCACGAAAACTATTGCTTGATAATAAGTTTCGCAGGGGATTGACAACGGGTTTCAAAATTTATATAACTTGTGAGTTAAAAACAAGGGTGCGTAGACGAACTTTACACATTATATTACTATTATCTTTCACCTTTTGCAAAAAGCTTTCTCTATGTGGAAGCCAAAATTGATCAACATACTTCCTCGCAGAGGGGGCTTTACGAAAAGTGGAAAATAATGAGCCAAGTTCGAATTCGCCCTCTTTTGTCTATGCGCACATTTCTCTTGAGAGAGACCGATGTCTCTACGTGACACATACTTGAAACACACCTCAGAAATCTATGTGCAACGGATGTGTAGAATAAATTGACTTTCCAATTGTTTCAATATACCGTTAGGGTTGCGTGACTCCCCAATGATTTCTTAACGTAGCAAAGTCATTTTATGGCACTTACGTAACTTTTCAATTCATTTTTAAATAATAAGACAGTTGCAAAATCGTTATTTCTCCAATAAAGAACTTTTTGTGAATACTTATTATACATTATCAGTGATCGACGACTTCGAACAAGTATATGCATAAAACTTGCGTTGCAAAAATGCGTAAAATATTTTTAAATGCTTTGTCGGTGACGTATATTTGTAGACAACCTGTAAATATAATGTTACATCGATATTATTTAATCCAAAAATTACAGCGTTTAATCTTGCAATATACCAATTGACTGGTCTAAATGTACTTAAACTCAAAGTTGAATACTTTTACCAAATAAATTCCGGAAAATGATTTCAAGACTATACGTATGCACGTTAGACGATGTAAGTTATCATTCTTCTTTTTCTTATCGCAATAGAAACAATTATAATGTAATTTGTCCATTTATCGTGCACATATGAACAAGCAGTATCAGACTTTTTTGACAGCACGCATTTCAATTATTGAGAAAACAATTATTTCGGTCATTAATCCATAACGGATGACATTGTATCTAATTTTTTTAATTATTCAATCAGAGTCACGATATATATAAAAATAAATATATTAGCAGTTGTTAGCTGTGTTCGGTGCAATTTTTAAAGACCTAGCTAGTACACATCAAGTGAATTTAAATTAAGAGGTTTATCAGTAACTCAAAATGTTGGTTAGTGTGATTAGCCGTCATTATGAAAACACGATGTTATGTGATTTATTCCTTTAAATTTAGACACGAATTGAAGTAATAAACAGAAATACAATTAAATTCGTAGTGACCACATACCGAACAGAATTCCATGGACACACTATGGTATACTTCGTATCGCTTGACAACCGTATAGAGAAGTATTCTGCCGTCGCCGTAATTCACGGTTGTCAACATATGCTGTTGTTACATTTTACTCTGTAAATGCAAGTAATATATTGAAAACTCTTCAGAAGTTGACGTCAAGATGCCGAACCACGCAAGGAACCCGAGACCCGCCCGGAAATGATCAATTAACTCCAATGAAAAGTCATCATTTCGTATTTATACGAATTTACAAGGAAATTCGGAAATGTAATAATAACAATAATAACAATAACACGCGGTATGCATCCCATAAACAGTGCGTGGTGCACTGTACGTCATCTGGCAAAAGATTTACGGTCACGTTTCAACGTCAACACCGCACACCCGGCAAATCAGCGCTACTCATCTTCAAGCAGCACTGCGCTGATCGGGTGCAGGCTCTAGCGGAAATTAAAAAGTCCTTGGAAAAGCGTTCGAGGCGGAAACGTGTTTTTCACTCGACTCCTCACATTCGTTTCAAGAGAAAACGCGGTTGCCGGAGAAAGTACCATCGATAGAGTAGATCGACACTTACTGAAAGGAATTATATGGGCAAGCACTCTCGTTAAAACAGGATACTCCAGCCACAGCACCCTTCTCCGTATTGTGTGAGTGTATTCGACACCAGAATGAGGAGTGATCAACAGTCAGTGAGGTTCAAGTCTGGAAGGTCGTATTGGACATGAGGAACTTCTCTGCCCTCGGTCCAGATGGTATCAACAGCTGCTGGTGGAAGAAGTTCTCATCGACGCATAGACATCTGGCCCTGATCTTTACCTCATATTTAATTGAGTAGATACCGATTCCGAGTTGTCTACCGGAGGGACGCACTGTGCTTATCCCGAAGAAAGGAGATCTTTCAGAGTCGAAGAATTGTAGAACGACAACCTGTCTCAATGTACGTTATAAAATATTCACGTAAATCCTGAACAAACAAATAGTTGAGACCTTGGAGCTGGTATGGGAAAAAGATATACAAACAAGGTGACTGTAAGCGAGGCTTGGTCGGTTACACAAAAAAAATCTATTTGTTGATCGATCCATGATACAAAACTCAATCCATTATAAGCGCATTGTGTTCATGGCGTGGATCAATTACCGCAAGGCATTTGACTTCGCATTCGCTTATTTTGTAACTACTCGACTGCTTTACGGTGTGTCCTCGTATAGTAAGATGCATATAACACATGCTACCACGCCGGAGGCCTCGCATCACTATTTCATCTGATGGGCGCGTGAATCAGTCCGCAATGTTGGTCCAGTATAGTCACAAAGTCGCGCGCCTAGTTTATGTGAATGACCTTAAAGTCTACGCCTCCGGTAAGGATGATCGCAACCTCGCTCTCGATGTGGTTGACACCTAATCGCGAGATATCGGTACGATGATCAGATTGAGAAAATGCGCTGTGGACCATCCTGTGAGAGAGGGATCTGGACATCTTGCTGAGAATGTGCGATTCCTGGACGGGAGCATTATATTATAATACATTGAGGCCCGAGAGTTTTACCGATATCTTGGTGCGCCGCAGAATCTCTTGCAGGGTGCTATAGGCATTAAGCAGACTCTTCGTGGCAGAAAAGGTAGTGGCAGAAAAGGTAGTGGCAGAAAAGGAAGTGGTTCAGTACCTCAACCATTTCCTTTGAAATTTGAAATTCCGAATCGCTTGGATAGAACAAAATCCTTGCTACCAACATGCTTTCCACCCCGACCCTTCTCTATTCCTTCGGACTAATTAGATGAAGACGAGACGAGTTCGCAAGCTCGGTATCAGCACACGCAAGATGATGAACTTGCATAGAAGTTTACACCCAAGATCTTCAGTTTCCAGCATCCTATATATCCCACGCAACATAGGTGGCTGGGGCCTTCCGGGCCTCGAGTGCATGCACAACCGTTTGATCCTCGGTGTATCGTACGACGTTATGAGAAGTTCGGATCCGCTCCCAACTTTTGTTCACGAGCATGAGAAGGCAGGAGATTCGGCGTTTCTCGACAGGGCAGCTATAAGGGCTACAGAATCACTCGGCTTGGAATTTCGTGTCAGACGAAGCGGCAGAAGGTCGGTGGATTCCATAAACCATTACACTTTCCTCCAGTGGTATGTTAACAGCCTATGCACTGTGCGTTTTTCCAGTGCATCGTTGATGTGAACTTGCCGGCACGGCTGACTTGCGTTATTGCAATCGGTTGACCTTGTGTCCGAGACCGAGGCATTCATTCTTATTTGTCAGGATGACATAGTACGTTTCTCTACCAGAATCAAGTGTTGGATGTACAGGTCCCTGACATGAGATGCAGGACCTGCGAACGTTCACCAGAGACACTCCTGCATGTTTTTTTCTGCATGCTCCACTTATAGGGTCTCTGGCTATATCCATCGCCACTACGCGACCCTCAGAGCCTCAGAGTGTTGCACTACCACCTTTGACATTTGTACGAGGTAGACTAAACTCTGCTGTTGCCCTGCGTCCCTGGAAAGATTAAGTTTGTGGTAGAGAACGAGAAGTGTCTAATATATTGTAACTATTTGTACCCCACTGTCAGATGCAGTGGCAGGTAACAGCTGTTATCTTCCCGATAGTTTCCTTGATAGCAAACAAGTCTGACATTGTTATCCTCGATTACGAGGGTTAAATAATTAAATTTATCGGGTTTTTGGCTTCCGGCAATGTTAACCCTTTGCGGTCCTATGTCGAGTGTGACTCGACATCGCATTTCGTTCTAGCACGTCCTATGTCGAGTGTGTCTCGACATCGCATTTCGCACTTGCGATTCAGCGCGGATTTGCTAGAACGAAACGGTGAAGAGCGCTCGGTCCGCAAAGGTTTAATATCGCCGTTAAAGAGAACGACAAACGGACAAAGAATTAGACTCTTGATGGTTTGAACTTTGCCAGTTACACCGGGGATTCTGATCAAACTGGTTGTCCTAATAATCAACGTTTTCGGAATGATAAAACCGTTATTTGTCACGAATCTGAAGATCATCCCTGCTTGTCAGCAACATGCCGACGCGCAGGTTGTCCTAGGTTAACTCCTATATCTATCATGGCTACACAATTCTTAATTCACCAAATTTCTTACTTCCAGGTTGAAGATACAGTCAGGCAAAATGATTTTAAAACACGGTCCGCGCGTCCGGTATGTGCGTCAAAGCCCTGCAAGGCTGGCCGAGTGATGGTTCATGAAGCTTTTTTCTTCAATAATAATAAAAAGGAAGCAAAGTAGAAACTTGCAAATTGCTTTATCTTTATTTTTCATTTTTCACAAATGTACCGCTATGAGATAACTACTCTAATAAAAATTTACTTTGCAATTTGTTTGATCTAATATTGCTTTGCTTTTCGGCTTCTCACAGAGGAAGCTGTATGATAAATAGAAAATAATGATGAAACGATGTACAAGGATATTTTTTGCAACATTTTTTCAAAAAGTTAACTCACATTTGTTACATATTTTTGAAAACTTTGAGTCACAAGTTTTAAGAAGCTAGAGACGACACGGAAGAAATCAGCTGAATCAACTGATTTATTCTGTGTTAAAAATTGTTTTCATAATCATTTATATTAAAATTTGAAAAATTTAATTGTCACAACATCTGGACTCTACGACCGATTCTCACCATACTTAGTACGGAATATTGTTTAATGTTAATTTATATCTCTACACAGCATTTTTCATTAAAACAAAGCTTCATCCATGAGGTAGGAGTAACACATCCGCACGTAGAATCAAGACGACGAACATCCTTTATCGAGGAATAATATTTTAATAATTAAAATAAAATTATCACCTAGAGAGTTTGAAATCGAATGAATTTTCTGTTTGGAATTCAGCATTCGGATTACCGTTTTTAAAATACAACTTGTTAGAGAAGTCATATTACAGGTGAATACAATTTCAACGTTATCACGTTATCACTATCAAAGGTACACAAAGGATAGGAAGCTCTTGATCGCCTTGACAATTGGCAACGTAGACGTCTATTGACAACATAGATCGACATCACCGTTCCGAGAAATCTTGCTCGCGATTTGGACGGAAACTTACCAACTGATATAATACTCAAAACCGTAGCTATTCTCGACAAGTCTATGGAGCGCAGCGGGTTTTAGTATTGCTTCTATCAATACCATTAGCGGAGATCTCTGAAACGGCTAGTCCCGAACTACCCAACTTGAGTAACCGAAGTTCTAATGATAGTTTTGTCCTTTGAAATCCCTGCAATAGCTAAGAATCAAAGCAAGTTACTTTAGAGCCAGGAGTATCGACTTCGAAGCCAGTTTTCACCAAGACGGAAGTCATTTGACACAGAAATATAACACATGTGTCATTGGAGGTATCTAATAAATATCTGAAATACGTCCGATGCAACAGTTTCCTTCAAGTTTCAGAGGTTTCGGGGATCTGAAATGGTTTAATTCGATCCTCGTCGGTCAGGGAGGAAAAACGAGTCCGAAAAAAATTATTTTAGTCCAGAAAACGCGTAACGTCAAAAGCAAAATAAATTATTCCGACCAATGATCTTATCACAAGTCGGAGGATCTGCCGTCCTTCAACTTGTTCCAAGGTACTATTCTCACTGCGAGACCAACGTGGCTTTTCGTGGTAGTGTATCTACAAAGACGTAACTAGGATAGGAGGAAAGGGGAAAGCGAATGGGGCTGAGAAGGAGACCAGTTCGCATCGTGATTCCGTGCGACGAAATTCCTTTCCTCCAGATAACCACGTCGGTGTCCATGGATCTGAGGATGCGGCGATGGTAGCGGCAGGATGGCCAACCGTCCTGGCGTTCAGCTATTCGTTTTGCTCGTTCGGCACGACGAGTTACTGTCTTTCGTTAGTCGGTTCGCTGAGTTCTACCAGCGTTCTAGGTAGCTTCCTAACCATGAAACTGGGTATGGCGGGTTACAAGTCCCCGAGTCAGGCCGCGTCTCGCGTGAACCACCGTAGTTTCCTCTCGCGCGGAAACTTTTATTCCACTAACATTGCTCCATTTTCTCGGTGCCCTATTCCGGCAACTCCGGTGCTTTTCAAACAGTCGGATCGTCGAGGCGAAAACTCGTCGATTCATGAAAATGCGTTTGCCCCCTTTATTTTCTTATACTGCAAAAACATAAAAAGATTTCACAAAAACAGCAGCAACCTCGTTTTCGCAAACCGAAAAACAAAATATGCATTTAAATAGCAAGCTGCACCTCTTCTTTGTGCACTTTGTTAGGACTTTTAGGAAACATTACCAGAATTTCGGATCCTTGGCTCATCCCCATTTTACATTGACAAACAAAAATTACTGTATCAGAGATAGAAGAAACACTTCGTTAAATTCAAACTATGTTGCTGAATGAAAAAAAAAGTACCTATTTTACAGGAGCTTAACGTTTCTTTATTATCAAATTTTTTAATACCAACTTGGTACAAAATTTATTAATTTTATAATTTTTTATTTGAAAAGCTGACAATTATAGATCAAAGTATTCAACAACGTTTTAAGAGAAATGCATAAAGTCGATGTAATTAATTGGGCTCTCGTTATTCAATGTTTATAATAATAATTAAATTACGTTATATGAATATAACTAATATAATTATATATTGTGCTTGGCAACAGATATTAGCTGACGCCCGTAACCAACCCAGAATGCAATTTAGGAGACACCTCGTGAGAATATACAGATATGTTTCGTGAATTTCGCCAATTAGTTTTAATTGATATGCGTGACATGTTGTCGTCGCGTGTTTATTATCCTACAGCAGCACTGGCAAGAGGGAATGAACTAGAGTCGATCGATGTGCCACAGAGTCAGCGAATATCGTCACAATCCATAAGGAAAAGGGGCAAGGGAGATACGATGGCAAGGGTGGGACGAATAGCAGTGATCTTTGAATATCGATGCGGGGAATGAGCCATAGCGAAGCTTCGTTAGGAATTTCGTGGTGAACGGTATCTCCCTCGTTTCGATATACCAGACTTTGCGAAGCTCTCACCGGTGCACAGTGTACAGGTCGCTGTGTGTAGCGCGCACGGCTTTCACCCCCGAGCCATTTGGTATGCGTGCTCGGTAACCCGGACGTGCAGATAGAGGTGTAAAATATAGTGAGTCGAGGCGTAGCGAGGTAACCGTGCCCTGGTAAAGTGGGGTCGGTGACTGAGATATGATCGAACGGGAAGTCTTCTGCCTGGAGCGCGATTAGTACGATCCAACTCGGGCCTGGATCTTCGCTTTCCGTCTATGTAAATCGCATGTATTGCTATCTACCGTAGCTGTAATAAATACGTTTAAATAAAAAATATATTGGATACAATCATCGACAACGCAGGTGACGAACTTTGATACACTGTCCAGTTTTTTTTTTCTTCAATACTTGAGAATTTACCGTCACTCAATCCTTTAACGTATAATCCGTTTGAATATCGATCTCGTTGTGAACACGACGATACGGAATTCTCTCGACAATACGTATGCACACACCTTCACCCGAGCGTCCTATAAACTCTCCGCCTCCTGCACTTCCTCCTCTTTATAAAATATATGTCCTTGTAAAATCTATTCGAATAGTCGAGTCACGTACATGCACGGAGCATCGAATAGCGAAGCATATCCTATGTACCCTCTTTCTCGTCCTCCTCGTCGCATCTACATGCCTATAGGAGTACTTTGCGCGTGCTCCACTACGTTATACGCTGACCTACGTACTTTCTCTCTCTCTCTCTCTCAATAATAATAATCTTTTTATTTAGGTATGCTATTTATTTATCTTCTTTATGATGATTTATTGAACGAGTTATAAAAACGAAATGTAGAAATACTGTGACAGTACAGGAAACCAAAGATAACTCAAGCCAATTGTTACATACGATTTACATGAACAAATTTAATTTCATTGTTCGGACATCATGCAATGAATGAGTTCACGGAGGGAGGTAAATTCGAATAAGAGATTCGTTCATTGTTGGCTTATTTCGAGTTGACCCATATGTCCATGGTCACTCAAGATTACAACCAACGGTATGCTATTATCGTGCCAGTGAAACTAGTTTTTGTTGAATATATTTATGTTCTCGGGCGGTAAGTTGAGAGTGTAACAAAAAATCTGAAAGTCCCGGAGGCTATGCTTCTTTCGCTTCGAGGAAAATTCAAACATTTCGCGAGGTAGATCGTTGGGGTCCAACCGAAAGCGAACGAAATACAAACCAGTTACGTGTTAATTCGTGAGAGAGAATACACGTGTAATAAGAACGCAATACGCTCTGTATGTAAAATGCAACTCAGCCATATTATGCGGAGGCCCGAAATATGATACAGTTGAATGTGCATCGTATGAACGTCGCGAGACTGAATGAGATCGAGAGATATACTCCCTTTATTTTCATTTGCCATCCTCATTACGGGTTTTACCAGTTATATCCTTCGTTGCAGCTAGCTTTCCACCCTCCACTGTCGCACCAACAGTGATAGTGAGACCGCGCTCGTAACGCGGTGTACATTATCGTAGACATACCAACGAAACACTACTCGATGTCATCGTTACTTTTCGGCCTGGTATAACAATGAAAAAAAGTAAATGTTTTAGGTAGCATTCTTGGCAATCGCGTGTATATTAACAGGAAACATAGTAACGTTATTGATGATTATTTTTATTCGTTTACGACTGAGAAGAAGAAGCGTTATCCGATTGATTTCGAATTAATGATGAATCGATCATGAGATGTTATTCAATATCAAGATATGAAATTTATTAAAATCTGACATTCAGACAGTGTCACGATTTTTTTAGTACTATGGGGAAAGAAATTATACAATATTATGAGTTAATTGTATATTCCCATATGCAGTGCGTGTTCATTCATCGATATTTAAGTTCCATCCATTGGATACATTAAGGATATTGAGCGTCCATCGATATTTAAGGTTTGAATAAGATCGACTACATACCTTTTAAGGTGTCAAGGTCTCTGCACGGCGAGAAGAATATTGAAATGATTTCTACACTCGGTGTGGCAATTGATAGATATCTTGGCAGTCTTACAAATTTTTCCATATTATGAGGGAAAAATACTATTGTCAGTTAATTGAATATTCCCATACGCAAAGCATATCCATTCATCGATATTTAAGTTCCATCGATTGGATACATTAATGATATTGAGCGTCCATCGATATTTAAGGTTTGAATAAGATTAACTACTTAGCTTTTAAGGTGTTAAGGTCTCTGCACGGAGAGAAGAATATTGAAATGATTTCTACCCTCAGTGTGGCGATTGATAAATATTTCAGTAGTCTACAAATTTTTCAATACTATGGGAAAAACTGCTATTGTCAGTTAATTGCATATTCTCATTCACAGATAAACAGCATAAATACGTATACGAAAAATCGCTAGTCTCATGCCAAAATATCTCTCAATCGCTACACTGAGCATGGACAACATTTTCATTCCTGAATATGAAAATGTTATTAAAATCATGTTATCGGAAGATAAGCAAATAAATTGACATAAAGTTGGCCCGGATCTCGCGATAGAAGACTCTGGTATATGCAATAGCGTGCCATCACCCGTTCGTCGTGGCTAACGATTGGAATGACATTATCCGACACGGATCTACGTACACATTTATGAATTATTTATACAAACAATTCGTATACAGTAGAGCGTCGATTATCCGAGCTAATTGGAATCGAACATCGGCTGGATAACCGGACAGTAATATTCCGTGGAAGATAAAAAAAGGTAATCTGTTCAATATGACAGAAGATATGTATTTAAAAATAATTAACATCAATTTATTTTGTACTTAACAACATGTGACATCGGTAATTTTATTTGATGAAATAGTAATGATAATTTTTTTCCCTCTCTTTGGGAAAAGGTCACGGACATTCTTTTGTTTTTCTAAGGAGACCCATTTTATCGCTGTCAGTTTTCACATTACGGCACTATCATTCGGATCGCCGAACGCTCGAACAAACTGAATTATGGTTCTGATAATTAACGGTTAATTAACATTTGAATAATCGACGCTCTACTATCAACCGTGTATCCGGAAATTCTCTTTTTAATTATAATTCTACTTTTATTAATTTAAAAATGCAAAAGTATAAAAATGTACCTCAATTGATAAAACACTGATGCCTCAAGTATCTTATGCCTCCTGTGATGCTCGAAAAATTATGCTTTACTATTTAATTGATTTTAAAATATGAATGTCCCACAAAATTAATTAATTTTTTAACCATTGCACAGTTTAATCCGTTCACATTTATGTTCTACATATAACAGGAATGTTGATAGAAAATTCTATCGTAAGAACGTCATTAGGTTTTGTATGTGACGTTAACATCACAAGAGAAATAACAATGAAACTGTATGTTTTTTTATTACGTTAAAGTATAGTCATTTAATAAATTAAATGTTATTTATAAGTTGTTCTACTGTATTATCTATCCAAAAAGGATGCTTTACTATTTAATTGATTTAAAAATATGAAAGTCTCACAAAATTTATTATTTTTTTAACCATTACACAGTTTAATCCACTCGCATTGATATTCTACTTAAAACAGGATCGTTAATGAAAAATTCAGGTCCTATATATGACTCCAATGCCACAGGAGGGTTAATAATGCATATTACATGGTTGATTTTACTACGTTTAAGTATATTTACATATTTAATTAATCTGTAGTAGACGACTGATCTTGAGTTTTATTTTTGGTATTTACGCCTTCATAGCTTTTAATCGTAGAAAGAAATCTTAAGTTACCGTACATCTTGTACGGAGTATCCCTCACTTTCTTTTGATTACACCTGGTGTACATTATTCTAGAATGTCATCCAATTAACGTTTGCCTTTCACAAGCGTTTGAAATATTTCTAACGAGCTAACTAGAACCTACTATCTTTCCATACTTCGATCAACATAACTATACTAATCAATAATTTGCCATGTTCACTACACGTTGCAAGTGTCTTGTACGAATTAGGGCCACATGAGAAGCTATAAATATCTCGATATGTCTCGAAATATCTTAAAATACAGACCGTTGATATGCGAGTATTATAGAGAGATATAGATATCGTATTGATTTTAGAGCAAACTAAAACATACATGGAGGCCTGGTATCCTTGCTTCAATATTCATTAATCTATATATTTTAGGACAATATAATGAAAAAACTATTTAATATTTTATTTCAGCAATAGGTCGCTTTTCGATTACACGAAATTTAAACTTTAATAGCACTGCTCAAGAGTCAGATCAGAGTGCTGGTATTAAGAGCGCAATTTTCGCGGGGTCATGTAAGCTGCATTACTTACTAAGAGTATGAGCATCGTACCGAGCATACGAATTGGAAGCAGTTTTGGGGAATGGGTTTTGCCCGCATACCGGAGGGCGTTATCTAAATTCAGGTCTCACAGTTTTAGAGTGAATTTTCCAGATCCCAACGGAGTTTCTCTTTTCTTCTGAGCTCTTGAACATCGCGAGTCGTGATTTGGATTTATTTGACAAATTATTTTCAGAAACACGCGTTAAAAGAAGCTGTCACTTGTGCGTTCGATTGAAAAATATAAAAGGCGAATAAATCCATTGGAATTTTCAGATAAATCGAATGGTTGTGGTGCTCGAAACAAAAGAACAAATTGGCACACGTACGTCGTGACTACGATCACGCGACATTGTTGATCGCGATGGTAGTGGTGTGGAACCTCGTGTTTCGCGACTTAAAATCCAACGTGCTGACTGTACTCTCCTGCAGCTTGCGGAAAAGAGAGCAGTAGCAGCAGAGCCATAACAGCACTGGAACATGTGAACGAAAGAGAGAGAGATACGTGTTTGGCTCAAAGGGGCGGCACGAGCTGACCGTTCAATTCGCCTGGTCTGCCACTGCACGTGACTAACACTCCAATTATGTATTTAGTCTTAATTAGAAGGGCGTTACGGTCTCGTGACTCTCCTTCTACGACGTCATCTTGTTCTCAGCGATAGAATGTCGAGAGTAAACTGTGTGAGAACATCGTCTTGAGCACTATTATTGCTTTTATTGCCAGCGGAGCACGAACACCTCATCGATTCAGCCTGACGTCCTTTCTGCACTATTATTCCAATAAATAATATTAAAGGTTTGATGGAGTTTTCTTTTTTTTTTCTCACGCTTACGACAACTTTTCACTCTTGTAGTTTTTCCATTAGCATAGTGAGAAAAAATTGTTTGCAAATTGCATTACCGGCACTGCGGTTGCGACTAAGGTTTAAAAAACATTCAATTTTCATGGTAATTTCTGCTTCCAAACGTGCCACTATACGTCGCCGTGTGCCACGAAACTTATGCAATTACTTTAGCTTAACGTTTTCCCCAACTTTTCGTTGGGCAAGCAAAAGAGTGGGAGAAGGAGAGAAAGACAGAGAGAGAGAGAGAGAAAGAGAGAGAGAGAAAGAGATAGAAAGAGGGCTAGAAACAAAGAGGAAGACAAAATCGTTGCTAGGACCATGGTCGTTGCGAAAATAACCGAGACCATCCTGTGCAAAGTAACCCCAGTAGCACCAAAAAGCCAGGTAAGAGTTTATTCTTGAGTGGAGTGCTCTGTCTGAACCTCTTGGCCTATTACACTCCTTTGCTTCTAATAGTAATCTAGTGATGCGCCCTCTGCTCTTTCTTCCTCTTCAACTTTATCCTATTTTCTTTCTTTATCTTCACCCTTGTTTTTCCACCAGCTCCATAGAACTCGAACGAGCATTTAATATATCGATTCTATAGGAGGAAGGTACAGTTCAATCGTACGATATGACCATTAAAGCCTTATTCCAGTCTGGCACGAGAGGGGTTCGAGAAAGCTACCTACGGTTAGATAGCCATTCAATAGTGCCTTCATTTATTTTCAAGCCCTCGAGCCAGCCTTCGCTTCTCTACTTCGACACTCTAATCGACTACCTCACCTACCCTACCCACGCGAGCTAGTATACCTTCCACAGGAAATCGTATTCATGCCACTTCCTCTTCTTTTTCCACACGCTCCAGCACCTCAGATTTTTTTTTTTCCATTTAACAAATCGAAAAATCACTGCTGCTTTTCCACTAATGTGGCTATGCGTCAACTCGTCCACGACTCAGTCTTTCCTTTCCAAATCTCTTGCTAAAAGAATTATAAGCCATCAATCTATTTCCCTAGTCTATGCTGACACCCGTGGAGTAAATATTCTATACGTTCGTTCGAATAATAGATTTTCAAACTGTTATGGGAGACAGAGGCAGGCTGTGCCAGCGATCAAACTTATTACAAAAAAAACACAGCGAATGATATGAAAGAAATTCTTATTGCATTTAAAAAAAAATAATGTTAATATCAACCTATAATCATTTGTTTGATCGTTGCATGTGTTATGGGGGAAATAAAATGTTATTTCCTTCACGTCAAATCAGAAGATTTAAGTTCTGATCGTCCGATGTTCTACGATTTCTCCGCCATTAGCTACTTGATCAATTTTTTTTTGTTCAGAAGAAACCAGCGCATTAGTTATGCAATTTTAAGACTGTCGGAAAATGTTAAGGATTCTATACTAACGTATACTTCGAACATAATTTGTTATCCTGTGATTGAGCTGTGATCGAAGTTTGTACAAAAATTGTCGTGACGTTTTCTTTTTGTTAACACAAAGTGAATCTTTAAGAATTAAGAGTCAAAATGTTCCGCACAGACTTACCTTCTTGCACAATGAATTAATTTTGACAAAGATTCTACCGTTGGTTAGATAACGCGATTCGCAAAAACAAAAATTCTCTTCTTATCTCTCGCAAGACACATTACGTTGTGGCAAATTCATATTCGTGAAACAGAAGTTCTTTCGGCATTGCAACGGGCACTGGGTTTGCATCGAAAATTATCCTTGCGCCATTATTTGAGCTCCCGATCGTCCGTATCGCCGTAAAGCCATCAGTTACAATTGATTTTATGTTCCCTTTGGTCCCGCTCTATCCTTGTAATGATATTAAATAAAGATTTACTGTAACGCCAAATAAACTATTGCAGCTTGCAAATACGGTGACTTGCTTGTATCGTTATTTAAAACCATATTATTTATTTCCTGATTGAATGTTCGTGTGGCAAAAGCTCGTATTCACAGTCTTATGTTCAGTGAGAAAAACTGATTAACGCAATTATAATGAATTAATTAAATAACATTTTTATTGGACTAACAAAATGCTCTTTGGTCACACCAACATTTTCTCTCAGTACATAACATTATACGTATTCATCTTTAAGGTGGCCTACATTCCCGGTTTTCAGTATTCTAACTTCTCTGAGCTATACGTAATTAATCGATAATAATTCATTTGTAAATGACGCTTAGGTTAATTAATCTTCAGTTAAGTCTCCGATAAAACATTTAACTCAATTATCAATCAATTGGATTATGAGCAACTGCTATACTTGAGAACAAATTGAATAATGCGTTGCAGCGTTAATATACCATATATTCGCGCACATGTACAGTCAGAAGGAGCGTAATCGCAAGTCCATGTATATCGTATTAAAATTTCCAAGCATCGATAACAGGAGTTGCACCGTGCATTATTTTTCGTTAGATTTTCGCTGCCTTTGCAGTTGTGAGCATAAGGCTTCGTGCGACTGTAGAAATGTTGAGGGTGGTTGGACCGCGTGGGTTCGGTAACCTCCTCCTCCACCGGACGACCAACCAACACATATTCCTGTATTTCCTCGCAATCTAGAACCGCATTACATAAATTCACACACGAGAACGGAACACGTAGTCGTGAGATAGCAGTAACAGTTGCAGCGGCATTTGAGATACAGCTGCGGACTATACGGTTCTAATTCCGATGACGTATGTGCTTGCCTAACCTAGTTTTCTGTTTGCCAGTTGCTGGGTAATGAGTTGTCTGGTTACTAACACACTGGCACAAACCCTCCTTCATCCTCGTCCCGCAAACGCAACCGTTGGGTTTCCCCCACATTTTCTCGCGCTGGTTTCCTACACTTCTACTATTAGCACATGCTAGTGAATCTCTACCCCAACTCGTTGCTTCAATAATGTACACACCGACGACACCTGTTCGCTTAAAAAATTTATTATAATCAAGAATGAATTCTACCAGTGACTTTGTTATTGTATTTTCACGTTTTTCGATTTTATTTCCATCAACTCGGATTAATGGAATAACGAAAGGTTCGAAATATTTGTCCAACACAAAATAGTAGTTGACAATTATTTATTTAATAATTATAACATTTGCGTTTATCATGTAGACACACGGCTTTCATTTTGAATTTGAATTATTTGTAAAATGCATTTTAATACTAGTGAGAATGACAATTTTCATATTTACGATTATTATATAATAAAGATGAACTCTTTAATCCTGTTAAGGTGAGGCAAAACCCTTTTCTCTCTCGGTTATTTGCGATTCCGTAAGCCCAAAGCGGTCAGCAACAAACTTTTACATCCAAATTTTTTCTACGATGTCGAGACTTTGCAGATAAGAGAAAATCTTTTGCTGATATACAACATATCAGGCTATCGGGTAAAACTCGTTTTTCTCTTTTATTTTTAAATAGATTGCGCGATAAAAAAAGTTTCAACGTAAAGATTTGTTACCGACTAAGTAGCCTTCGCATTCCCATTTAAAGTGAGATGGAACATGTATGGATACGAGAGAGATATAACTAAATAACGTTTCACGGTGGAGTGAAAGAGATAAAGCGAATGTTCTTAAGTGTTAAGGTTTTGCCTTAAGTGTTAAGGTTTTGCCTTATTTCAAAATGAAGCGGCACATCCTCCTCGCTATATCCGCCCCGGGCCCAGTTGGTATCAAGAGCGCTAAACTGTTGTGGAAAAAATGAAATGGGATCCCACTGTACTTATCAGTTCTGCAGTGGGATCCGATTTGCTTTGGCTCAGAAATGTTTGGCACCCTCCAAGAAACAGCATAACAGATTTTTCTACCAATCGCGGTATGTCACCTAATCTTAAGATCATGCGCTGCACGTCGTCTATCACTTTCAGATTGCTATGCGTACGATAACGATAGCAGAAACTTCCCATCGTAAATTTCTCCGTTTTAAGATTGATCTTTGGGATAAAAGACGAGAGCGGAGAACGGTAAAATCGTTAAGGGTAGTTCACCGTTTTTCTCTTTTATCCAAAAGATTACTTGTTAAAAAGGAATTTGCATTACAATTTATGTTACCAACCAATAGGTTGTCCATTGTCTTAAGGTGGAACTGCTATTCCTGTGACAGCAATATTTTTTTGTTATTACGGATGACTGTATCGGTCAAGTCAGACTTCATTGAACATTATTAACATATAAACTTGTGAATTCTATTTAATTCTGATAAACGTAACTTCATGAATAGAGAGAAAATTGGAACTAATAACGTTTTCATGTTAAATAAAATTTGTTTGTAACTTTGTGTAATTGAGCTTTCAGATGATGAAAGATTCACCGCGCAGCAATGACACGAAAGTTGATTTGACGTCGTGTGCCCTTGTTAAGGCACAGAAACGTCTGAAGATTTATTATGTCACTGCTGCGTCGAAAAGAGTATACGCGAGCACACAGGAAAGTTAAGTGTTAGCGCGCGAGGAAGGATGCTCGAGCTGACAAGGCTGAGCCGACGACGGCTTTTGTACAGGCCGCGCGACAGCCCCGAGTGGACTTGCGTTTATCTTTAATTGGAAGCCGAATTCTCAAGGCTGTGGAAAGTTGCCATCCGGCATAGAGCGAAGAGGAGGAAGAGTGTCCCGGGGATTGTCTACCGGTACTGAAGGAAACGCGAGCACAGCACGCTCGAGAGGAGTGTATCATCCAAGGCGTGCTGCTGCTACTGCTGCTGCTTAGCGGGGGGGATATTTCCACCAACGGCCCCAGTCTATTTCGTTTTTCCACCCTCGAGAAGCGACTCGAGTGCGCGACTACTTCTACTCTTATTTCATCGTTCTCGAGCGCCCCGGACTTCTTTTGCCGCGATAACCTCGTAGCAAAAGCTGCGAGTAGTAACAGTACCACTGGTAACAAAGTAGTCTTGTACACCGAAAGTAGAAATAGGACTGCCATCAGCCACCAGAAGTAGAACTGCTTGTAGTGGAAAGCAGCGCTAGTAAAGGTACCAGTTGTAATAGTCGTGGAGACATGTCAAATATCATACGTCCAAACAAATAAAGTGCCTAATTTTTTTTGCATCTACGTGATGTGTAAACCCTAACACAGTGTTGCGGCGTCGTTTCTGACATGTACGAATTCGTGAGGGCGTACTTTATGTCATATGGCAAGTGTTGAGAAAAAGCTTACGACAGAGTGTTGAAAGAGAGGGAAAGAAAGAGAGAGAGAGAAGAGAGAGAGAGAGAGAGAGAGAGAGAGAGAGAGAGAGAGAGAGAGAGAGAGAGAGAGAGAGAGAGGCAGAAAGAGAGTGCTCGTTTGATTAAAAACGAAAAAAAAAAAATAGCAGCGACCAAGCAAAAGAAAGACTGGAGGTGAAAAAAAAATTTAACGGGGTGCCAAGGCAACGATAATCGGGGAAATGCTCGGCGAAGCCTATGTGGGTGGATATGGCATGCTCCAAGCTCTGTATCCCACGTGAACTCTTTGCACTCGCGTAGTAACGTATACGTGTACGTGAACGGATTCACGTTTATTCGGGCGCGTATTACAAAAGTATTGGTTAAGCACGCAACCCCGTACTACCTTTGTCCACTCGTACTAACGGTTAGTACGGTTACGGGAAAAAAAACTCTACTTTATTTTTTAATACTCGTGTGCCTGCGGGCGCACCGAAGAATATAACCGAAAAAGAGAGATAGAGAGACCATAGTTGCGGCGGCTCTCGTTTGTTCGCTTGCTCACTTGCTCGCTCACGTGGTTACCCCGACGCTTGCTCGCCCAGTCACCGTGGATAAAATGGAACCGTGACCGATAACGACTCGGAGGACACTCCGACCCAACCCACTCACCCCTATCCCTCCCTCTCCGTCCCAAGCTATCGTATAATTGCCATAGAATAGGTATATACGTGGTTCAGAGTTGCCGAGAAACGTCCAACGTTTAAATCCGAACCCCACAGACGCACACCAACACAGACCACGAGTAAAAACGCTAAAGAATATTACACGATACGGTTGTAAGCATTTTTTGTTTCCATACGATTCGAGTTTAAAAAAAAAAAAACAACATTTGTAGTTTATAATACATCAACGCAAAAATTTCACTGATAAATTTAACCACTTACGATAATTCCATACTTGAATAATTCGCTTTATTTTTGGTTGTGCACATACGTGTTAACTTTAATTTCATGAAACACAAATAAAAATTGTTCTATTTTGAACTTATCGCTACGTCCGAGTTCCAGAGACTGCCGTAATATACTCTAAAGATTAAAAACTTTATTTTCATAGTTCACGTAGTAACGATCTTGGTTATATATTTTTAATTTCAAAGTGGTCATATATATATGAATGAGTTTTTGTTAAATTAAGTCAGGTGAGTAATACCGAGATGAGAATATATTATTACTAGCTCCGAAAAGCATTATAAAAATTTACGGCATAAAATATTGAGCGGAGGGTAAAAAAAAAAGTTTTTTTTTTCTCTATTTATCATGACAGTAGTAGAACAACTAGATTGCAATTAAATAATTTTTAGTTTATTACAATTTGGTCATGCTTCGATTAATTCTTTATAACTTCATAAAAGTACATCTTCGCATTTACGAGAAATTATGTTGTCCGAGGTCTGAAAGTCATAACCAAGAATCCAAGTTTCAACATAAGTTTCGTCATAACTTTGAACTTCTTTTTATACTCGCGGCTGAAGGGTCGGCTCTTGACTGATAACGATAGCTACAATCAAAACATTAGGTAGAGAGACAGAGAATATGAGGCACAAGAAAAAATGAATGTCGGAAGATTTTACTCGAATATATGCGAAAAGCAAAAAATCTTATGGCTTTGTCGTACCATGAAGTAACGCGATGGAGAGACGAGGAATTAACAGCAAACATAAAAGCACCCTAAACAACAGCAGCCCTTCACAAATGAGTCGTACAACGAAGGATCTTAAGTCTTTTAAGATTCGACACTTTTAACATTCCGCTTAAAGCGTTTCAGCTGGGTCATTAAATATAAGAGATCTTGGGAACGACAGCATACCGGTTGTCTACGTTACTCGCACGAACACATTGCAACTTGCTTTGCAGTTGTTTCCCCAACAGCACAGTTTTCCGTGACTCTCGCATAGGGATTCGCATGCCCTGGTAACCCTCTCTCGCACCCTTACCGTTCCAGCTGCAACCGGTTCGTTGGACTTTTGTTTAATTTCACTTTAATTGCTGTTCAACGACGAGTTTTAAAGTTTCCTTCGTTGGTTACCTCTTGCCGTCGAGTTAGAGCACACGCTATAGCCGGCACAAAAAAAAGCACTACTGCAGCCTCATCATATTTTCTTTATTTTTACATATGTGCATTGCATGGTATGTACAGTAGGACAGTTCAAAAAAAGTTTTTAAGCCAATTAGTTGAACATTTGTATTTGAAAAATAAGAGAAAAATTAATTTTTCTCCGGAACATTGGGTTGTGCAATGATTCATTGTATTAATTATTTATTTATTCGAAGAGTCAACGAGAGGAAAAAATGACAATTCACAGAATAAAAGTAGTATGTAAAAAATTAAATAAAAAAGTACAGAAAAATAATGTTGCTAAGAAAATATTACAATGACGAAAATCATGACGATATAACTATAAGGAGAAACATACATAATAACACAGAATAAATATTAATGTAACGACAGAGTGATCGGTGGTAACGCAAAACGAGCTCCGAGACAGACAAAGTCGAATGATCGGTGGATGATCAAGCGTCAGTGGTCGAGATCGTCGTCCTCGAAGAGTCGAAGGATGCTGATCGGTTTTTTTTTTTTTTAGATTTCTCGTAAAGAAAGCTTTAAGTTATTTATTTTTTTTAATGGCTAATCTCACAACTTTTGATAAACATTGGGAATCCAAGATAAACTTAATACCGAGCAGCCCTCGTTGTAACTCAACTTGTATAAAAAGATTCAGTTTGATAGAAAAGAAGAATTAATATTTTTCTAAAGTTTAAGTTGTCTCTTTAATTTTAATTAAACTGTTTACGATGAAAAAGTAGGAACTGTTTAATATGTTTATCAAATTTTAGTCTGGTACATTAAGCAGTTCTAAAGATTAATTATTATAAGAAATTATAAGAGATCGTTTTTTATATAAGAAAACGAAATGAATAATTATTGTAACTTTTGAATCACTCCGTCAATTTTTGTAAAATTCAACAGCGATCATCCTTGATATATACTTCAGTGTTACACAAAGTTTTATTCCGAACACTTGAATACTTTTCGAGTTATCGCGTTTACCGATAATTTTATATACAATTTTTCAACACGACCTATGAAACTGTTCTTAAATTATAAACAGTTTACTTTAAAAGCCCTAGGCGCGCGCGTGTGCATACGCACACACACACACACATTAGACATTTTTTCTAAACCACTTTCCTGAACATTTCAGATAACCTTAATTATCCCGACATTGAAATCTTTGTTACTTCCAAAGGGGACGTAAGTTGTGAGTTGTCCGATTACACGGAGGTTATCTCCAGAATTTAATTCAGAATATGCTGAACAAGGATTGGAGACTGACTTCGCTCGCGATAGGAGGTTAGAAAACAATATGGAGCAATTTTCGATGAATTGATTGAGTAGTTTAATGATGTAACGAACGCGATTGAGTAGTTGGGCGTATTAGATATAGTCGTTTGAGTAAAGATTGGAATATGAGTGAGCCTTGAGAGGCTCCGTCCTCCTTCGTAAATTTCAGGCGGGTCATCACGAAAATGGAGTGATCGTTCAAGGTAATGTAAGTGGACCTAGGCGTGTTGATTTGTTAAAAAAAAATAATAACAATTTATTCAATGAAAGGATAGTAGTAGAGACGCCAAAGTCAATGAACAAGTGTGTGTGTGTGTAAACTGAGTGTGAACGAGTCCTTGAATTTGGATAAATAAATGTGTTTAACGCATAGAAGTGTCGCGGAGCTTTGGTCAAAATGTTAATGTCCGGTGCAAAATAATTGGAATGCGTTGTGAGAAAGGTGAGAGAACTATCGCAGTGCTGGGAAGCAGATCGTGTGAGTGTCCGATACTGGGCTGTATCGTGATTTGTGACAGCGACTCGATTAAGATTAACGCGGATAGGTCTAACTATTAGGACGAGTAACTAAAAACTGATTGATTGACGCTCAGCACAAAACAATCGTCGTTGATAGATAATTAAACGTTAACTTAATATTTAAGAGTTAGGCAAAGGATGCATCGAACGCAACAAATGGCGAACAGGCTGTTGCATTTGAATGTTTAAATATGTTCAAGTTTACTTGTGACGTGCAGTTGCATAAGTTGGATGTGCGAATATGATACGTAATTTATGTGATAATTGCTGAAGCATATCGATTGGTTTGAAACTAATTGTAAGTAAAACATTGACAGTTGTGCATCAAAGTCGATGATAGGCGCAGATACAGAATTTAGAGTTTTTGATTTCCCTCAAATGGGTTTAATCAAAATCGGAAAGTTTGCAAGATATTAGGCAAACTTATCAGTGAGCAGTTCCTCCTGGCTTTACTATTTTAATTGATTAGAGAGAGAACGGTCGCTAACGATTAGTGAGACCAGCCAGGGATCATGCCGTAGTGATAAGCGCAGTGCCTCAAAAAGGTTTAATCAAAATCGGAAAGTTTGCAAGATATTAGGCAAACATATCAGTGAGCAGTTCCTCCTGGCTTTACCATTGTAATTGATTAGAGAGAGAACCGTCGCTAACGGTTAGTGAGACCAGCCAGGGATCATGCCGTAGTGATAAGCGCAGTGCCTGTTATACATCTCGCATTTCCGTATGACCGTAAATAAGATTCGCTGCTTATTCAGTATTTTAACATATAGTTCAACCCACTATTTTAGCTTGTTAGCGAATGGTATATCTATATATAGCGAATAAATTAATAACAAAATATTTTAACATTAGTGAATCGAGCCCGGACGTGATATCTTGATATTTTAAAAAATGAAAACTAAGTGTCTTCTACATGGAAACAAACAAAATATAATTAAGATCTGACAACGACTCGAGGATGAGAGTTATCTTAAGCCAACGATATATTCCCATCGGGCGACCCGCTTTAAGGGGAGGCGAATCTTCTCTGTCGCTCTCTCGTTCCTTCGCGATCCCGTCAACGGCAACTTGGGGAGTAGCAAACCTTTCTGTACAAATTTTTTATATAGTTTCGGGACTTTACAGATAAGAGTAAAAGCTTTACGTGATGTACAGCACATAAGGCTATTTATGTAAAACATGTTTTTACTCCCAACAGAAATATACGTCTCACTGGCATGGTGCAAATATGCCAGTTTCTATGCGTCCGATGTTCTCCGAATCAGCTAAAGATGTCTTAACAGAACTGGGCACACAAATTCTGTTTATCGTAACCTCCATTTTTGTCCTAGATTGTGTATATTTAATAATATGGAATAAAAAAAAAATAAAAGATGTAAAAACTCCCGACTGCAAAAAACTTTAATAAACAGGACTTTAGCTTTAAAAAGTTTTCATATGAAATAAATCTAAAAAGGATTAAATAACTTCACATGTCATTTTAGTTAACTTCATATTTCAATTACAATAATTAATTTACCGCTGTTTCTACAATCGGGGAATGTCTCCTGAACTTTTAAAAATCTTTTACATATTAAGAAACATGCTGGCGTATGGACTGTAATTTTTTTAAAAATTATATACGATATGGACGTTTCCTAACGCAGAAAAAGACATCTTCCGACTGTAAATGAATTATTGTAATTTAAACATAAAGTTAACTAAAATTACATCGGAAGTTACTTCATCCTTTTTGCTTCCTCATAAAGAAAGCTTTTTGACGGTGAACATTTTTTTTAGATTTCCATATCAACGTGTTTTAAATGTCCTGTAACGTCGAAAAATCATATTTAGAAAAAATGTCCGGATGTTTATGTGTGTGTGTGTATGCGTGCGGGCGCGCGTGTTCCGACACTGTAAATTTGATCTTGTTTCGCACAAATGTTAATCTATACAACCTCTTTATTCATAGCAATTTTTGTTGAATTTACTCAAAAATTACAAATTCAACGGCTAGTTAGAAGCTTTCCGGCTAATTTTTTTTATATAAAGAGTATCATAGAGGGACGATTTTTATTGAATTAAGGAAACATCGGCCGAACGGTTAAGATTTGATATATTTTTGAATTTTTCGAAAAATCGTCAAATCGCTCTAATTTTTGTAACTTTCAAGATATCGTGCTGGTTTTTTTTTTGTTTTTAATAGAGTATCATAAAAGTAAAGTTGGCATAAACTTCGGAGAGAATCGATCAAACGGTTCGGATATTAAACCAAGCTGCAGATTGAAACTTGCAAATTGCTTCCTCGAGATTCCGCACGATACTCAAAGCTTTCTCTATGAGGAAGTCAAAATTAAGAAAGATAGTTCCTCATAGAGAGGACTTTGAGTATCGTGCGGAATCTCAAGGAAGCAGTTTGCAGCTTTTACATTTATTTTCATATAAAAACTTTCTAAAGCCAAAGTCCTGTTTATTAAAGTTTTCTGCAGTCGAGAGTTTTTAAAATTTTTTATTTAAAAACATTGTTTTTCTCCAAGCTCAATTCTTGCTAAAAAAAATTGGTCTGGAAATGTTTGTTACCGACTGAGTAGGTTCTGTCTTACCTTAAGTAGTACACGTCGTCTTTCCCTCTCAAAAGGCCATACGTTCGAGAGAGACAACAGAACTCTCTCATCGCGAGTTTCTCCCCCATGATTGATCTTTCTGATAAAAGACCTGAACGGTGAATTGTAGGATTGTAAGACGCGGATCACCGTTCTTCTCTTTTATCCGAAAGATGAACCGTGGCGGAGAAATTTGCATTACATTTTTTGTTACCGATCGAGAGGCAGCACATGGTTATAAAATCAGCCAACCTGAAGAACTTATGCTGAACACGCTCTAGCTTACTGATATAAATCTCATAAAGCAGTCTCCACAGAACCAACGTATATTATAAAATCGACCGAACTAAAGTCAGATACTGATTTCTTAAATTTTCCCACCCTACAAAAGTCATCGACAAATCTGTCTGTAAAATCTGGTGATAATTAGTACTTCATCATAAATTATAACATTTTTATTAAACGATTGGTTTCAGGTATTCTTTTGTTACGGTATTAAAGTACTCACCGTGTTATTTATCCCATAACACAAATAAGTCAGTTTTGTAAAACTTTATACATGCGTTACGATATTTAGATAATCTTGTAGGTAAAGCGTCTATTTATAGTGAGTAAGATAAAAATTTGCGAATCACAATTCAGAGGGTACAAGCACGTAATCGCCGTTGAAAGCGCGGGAATGAAAAGCTTAATTCAAATTCCGCATTTACGAATTTCTATACATGTCGGATCTAATTGCATGAATCAATTAATTAAAATTGATTACTCGAGAACGGATTACTGGTTCTGTCTGAAAGTTTGCACACGAGTCGGGTCGCAATCTCCTCGGCTTGCTCCAATTTTCCCCCAAATCGCTAACGGGTGTTTCATTTTATGGTTGTTTGAATTTTTTGAAAAAAAGGGTGTGTCTCTCTAACTTTCGTAAACTTTGAGGTATCGAGGTAAATTTTTTTACAAGAATAGGTCAAAGGACAATGTTGTTCGGTATTCAGTTTAGCAAGAAACGATCGAGGCGCTCAGATTTTATAGAATTATAAGTTTTAGTAATTTTTCGAAAAAACTATTTTTGCTGTAAATTTTATAAATTTTCATCGATCAAACCAAAACTTGTCGTACAAATTGTCTACGATACAAGAATATTTAGTATTGAATTTGGTGTGAATCGATTAAGAAGTTTAAACTTTATAAAATTTGCAATTTTAGCAAATTTTAAATTTTACTGAAAATTTTAATACCACTTCCTCTATGAGGAAGCCATAATTGTGATAACCATTTCCCATAGACGAGAATCTGAGGATAGGCGATAATTACGAGGAAGTAATGTACAAATCTCAAATTAGAATGATTTTTTTTCATTATGTTGTAACTTTTCTTGCTGTTTTGCTGTTCCTGTTTCGTTATTTATTAATTGCCATTCATTCGTGTCACGTACATTTTTCTCATCAGTCCTTTTAAAATGTCCCAATGTGATGTTTTACCATTTTACTCCTGTTATTTTTATAGATACCAGGCTATACAACACAATGATGCAATTAAAAAGTTCGACGATGCCTGATGAACAGTAACGTACAATGCATTTAAACAAAAACAAATAAATAATTTATCAGGGGTACAAATTGAAAATGCGGGTTTGATAACAGATGGCGTTACTAACGCTATACGCATCAGGCAGTACTGTGACTATGTTCATGTCAAAGCTACGTCTTATAGCTTTAATTTTCAGTATGTGTCAATTTGTCGCAGTGTCAAATTCATAGTTTTTTTGAGCTCTCAATATGTCGAGTTTCGTGCCAACAAAACAGCATTTGCGGGAAGTTTTAATTTACTTCTTTAATTTGAAGAAAAGTGCTGCTGAAGCACATCGATTGGTCTCCGAGGCTTATCCGAGTCATGTTCCATCGGTTTCAACGTGCGAGAGATGGTTTGTGCGGTTTAGAAGTGGTGATTTTGACGTTGAGGACAAAGAGCGGCCGGGCCAAGTGAAAAAGTTTGAGAATGCTGAATTGGAGGCAATACTCAATGAAGACTCGTGTCAAACTCAACAAGAGCTCGCAGATTCATTGGGAGTGACACAACAAGCCATTTCCCATCGTATAAAAGCCCTCGGAATGATCCAAAAGCAAGGACATTGGGTGCCGTATGAGCTGAAGCCGAGAGACGTCGAGCGCCGTTTTTTTGCATGCGAACTGCTGCTCGAACGGCAAAAACGGAAGGGTTTTTTGCATCGCATTGTCACTGGTGATGAAAAGTGGATCCATTACGATAACCCGAAGCGCAAAAAATCATATGGTTACCCCGGCCATGCATCATCATCGACGGCCAAACCAAATATTCACGGCGCCAAGCTCATGCTCTGTATTTGGTGGGACCAGCTGGGTGTGGTGTATTATGAGCTATTGAAATCGAACGAAACCATCACAGGAGCACTATACCGAACTCAATTGATGCGTTTGAGCCGCGCACTCAAAGAAAAACGGCCACAATACGAGCAAAGACACGACAAAGTAATTTTGCAACATGACAACGCTCGGCCACATGTTGCAGCGCCGGTCAAAACATACCTACAAACGCTGAAATGGGAAGTCTTACCCCACCCGCCGTATAGCCCAGATATTGCTCCTTCCGATTACCACCTTTTCCGATCGATGACACATGGCCTAGCTGACCAGCGCTTCCATTCTTACGAAGAAGCCCAAAAATGGGTCGATGACTGGATAGCAGCCAAGCCGGCCGAATTTTTTCGCGACGGTATCCGTAAATTGCCAGAAAGATGGGAAAAAGTTGTGGCTAGCGATGGACAATACTTTGAATAATTCATTTGTTACCATTTTTTCAGAATAAACGTTCAAAAATAGAAAAAAATCCCGCATTTTCAATTTGTACTCCTACGAAACTTCGATCTTACGATTTATACAATTTAAAAAATAATGAGCCAAGATAAATGTACACGTGTCTCAAATTTAACAAAACTCTATTATTAGCGTTAAGGAAGGAATGATTCAATAAACGCTTGAATCTCGATAAATAAAAATACCTGAAATCATCTCTTTAGCATAATACTTATTAATTTAAAGAGAGTAATAAATATATACGAAAGAGCAACTTGTTAACTTCAAAATGTTTTTTTATTGCCTCACCATTAACGATGATATCCATTGCATCTTTTTCAACGCGGTCAGTCAGTCAACCATTATGTAAAGTATCGACTGGACACGTTATTCACGTGTAGAAATAAAAACGCTCAGTTTAATTACAAACAAGCCTCAAAAAGTAGAGCCTCGCATATTGCTTTCCCATTATTTTTCACCATTCACAAAGCCACCTCGATGAGGAAGTATATGTTGATCGACTTTAGTTTCCTCATAGAGGAAACTTTGTCAAAGGTGAACGGTAATGAGAAAGCAATGTGCAAAGTTCTATATTGCAGGCTTGTCAAAATACATTATACAGAGCCATTAGTGTGTACATTAGCTTGTTTTCGAAAAATTTGTAAAAGTTATAGAGAATCAACAATTTAAAAAAAATTGCAAATTCAATAACATTTTATACGCATTGCCAATTCCAGATAAATTCAATATTAAGCAATCTTAGTCGTAACCACACTTGTGCAGAAAATTTGTGTTCGATAACATGAATTTTGCACGACTCAGAGAGTTTATGTCGTTTTATATTATTTTAAAAAAATTAACCCTATATAAAATGTTAGTAACCTTATCAGTATTAATTAAGTTCACTACAATAATCGCGCATCAATTGCTCGACAAATTTCAGCCCGAAATGCTAAACCATTCTCGATTTGTAAGCGTTAAATCAAACTTTTTAAAATAAATGTCATAACTTTTGAGTGTTTTTGTTGACGTTTACTAAATACAACACCAACTAACCTTGGTTGCAACTGTACTTGTGTAGAAATATTTAGTTCGATAGCTTGATATTTTCACGAGTTATCTTGTTTACATTATGTTATAATTGTGTTTTTTAAAATAATATTAACATTCTAATGACTACAATATTTATAACAAGAATGATTATGAATTAAGGGGAATGTCTGCTTAAATAGCATAACTTTAGCCTGATAGTTTTAGCCATTATCAAGATATGAGAGATATAAGGGTTAACCCTTGGCACACATACGCATACATACAAACGAGAGAGTGCGCACGCGCGTGTATCCACGCGGACCGAATTTTTGGCCCTTCGAATGCCAAACAGCGTTGAACAAAATTAAAAGAGGGTCGCTACCGTCACTTTTACATTGTTTACGCACCTAACGCGACTGTTTACGCACTTAGCACCATTGCGTGGCGTATCTTAAGCAAACTAACTTATGATGATCTTGTACCGTCTACGCGATCGATTTATCTTTCGCAATCGCATGATAATCCTGTAGTAGTCTATGGTGTTTACGTAGCCCTTGCCGAGGTCGCACGGCACTTTGAGTCGCTCAAGTTGTACATATGGCTGTTTTCGCATCGTCAAGAATACTACAAATTACTCTGATCACGCGGAGTACGCCTGGGGGCATAAGCAAGGTATCGGCGGTTAGAACGAGAGAGCGGCCTGTGTCGTCAGATTCCAATCGTACATTGTTGTCTACAACCCGAGGTGTTACGCATTTACTATTTCTTGATAACTACTTGTTTCCATATCCATTAAATTCGTACCATCTTGCTTCCTTATAGAGGAAAATTTACTTGTTGCGAAAAATGTGTGTGTATGTGTGTGCGTGCGTGTGAGCGCGCGCGTGTGTTATCTTGCAATATCTCTTGAAGATATCGGATTCAAAATTGATACACAAATGGATTAACATGAAACTATGGTTGCCATAGAAAGATAACAATTTTATGAGAATTTTAATTTATCGAATTAGGAGAGAAATGTGAAAAAGACCGTTAATGTTAGAAATCTCTCCTATTTTTCAGTATTTCCAACAGACGTTTAATCGAAAAATAAAGCTTTTAAATCATCCCACAAATCATGAGCTTATCGAAGTAACCTTTTTTTTTCACAAATATTAACTCTACTCAAGAACTTGTAGACCCGAGTTTAAATGTTTGCATGGAATTAAACACAAACAAATAAGGAGGATGCCGAAGATGTTTGGTATTGAATTTGTGTGGAATCGATAAAGACGTTAGTTCGTTTTGTCGTGTTTTCTATTTTTGTTAAATGTGTATCGGTGATTGAAGCAAACAACAAATAATTAACCCAACAAGCTGATTTTTTTAACACGAGTGATGCAGCTGCTCCTCTATATTCGGTGCAACTGTTCTTGTAAATTCAACAAAAGGTTTATGAAGGTTTGAACTATTCTCAATGTCTCATTGTTCTTGCTCTCGGAAAATTTGGTTTTACTAAACATAGCTGGGGTATGGAGTTAAATATACAAAAGCCTGCAAAATAGAAATTTGCAAATTGCTTACTACTTTTACACTTTGCAATTCCTCCATGAAGAAACGAAACTTGATCTAGACACTTTTTCGTAGATGTTGCTTCGTGAAAAGTACTAGAAAGTGAAGAAACAACTTTCAAGCTTCTGCTTTGCAGACTTATTTGGTTGATTTTTGTGAGTTGCATTAGATATCGTATATTTTTTGTTATGTCGTAAGAGTACAAGTCGAATAATTATTTACTGAACAACTATTTAGATGATCGACTTGAAATTTGGTACAGAAACGTAATTTCCATAGACGGTTACCCTCGATTAATTAAAACTAAATGTTAACGTTGTTAAATGTGCAGCTATCCTCCTTAAAATTGAAAATATGTTTCTTAAACAAAATATTCCATGTCGTCATCATAAGATGAATGTGAAATAGTATTGATCTACATTTATTTTTGTTTCTCTCGTTGAATAGTCCTTCTGAAAAAGATTTAAATGAAAGTATTAAAAAAAAATAACCAAACGAAAACGTTTATTATTTCCGTCAGGATATTGTATATAGATGAAGCTGTGTAGATATCTGCGAAGGTTTTTCGTTTTCAGGCTTATACGCTGCTGCTACTGGTGGTCCACTTCTCTAGCTTGCTCGGCGACTCGAGATCATATCAGCTAGCAGTTTCAGATCGCTTTTACGAGGTCTCTATCTCGCTTTAGAATCTATGAAAAGAGGGCCAAGAGCAACGAAGCATCGCTCAGCAAGCCGTACACCCACAGCCATAGACTGCAGGTCACACAATATTTTGCACTGTGAACGCTCGTTTTCCAGACGCGCCAGCAAGTGCGAGAAGTTTTAAAGAAAATGTTGAAGTAAGAAAAAGGGGTAAAAGAAGGGTGCAACACTCTTACAGGGAACGAAGAAGAGAATGTTCTTATCTCCCATTGGCTTCCTTTCCGGTGTACTTCAGTTCTGTATAGACTCCGCGGTGTAATAAACGATCGGAGAAGTGCTGTAGGAGAGGCTACAGCTAGTTACCGGTAGTCAAGACACTCCGCATCACAACCACCACCATCGCTAAAGTGCGCCCACGGGGTGGCCGATGACCTCTAGTTTCGTAGCAAGATCGCTTATATCGTTGGCTTTTCATCGTGCAACTTGTGCTGTTTCGTAGTTTGTTCACGGGGTCCGGAAGAATCTTCGAGGGTTTTTCTTTATTTCTCTTCATCCGATATCGAGGCGATACTTTTGACCGTAGCGATGCTTTTTCCTCCGTATGTACTGCCGGAAAGACTTCCGTTTTACCCGAAACTTGTGCCCAAGTTGAACTAAATCATATTCGGGAGCACGAGCGTCACCAACATCTGCCCATACGCGATGCTTTGAATTGTACCGCAGCTCCATCGAGGAGAACATAACTAGTCGATTGTGCGAGATGGTCAACGTTGTATACTTTCGTCGCAAACGACCGAGGTCAGGCTCTCGACACCCCGGAGCACCCTACTCGAATCCACCGCGCCAAACCCACTCCACTTCCATTACAAGCTTGAATGCCCTCTTGGCCACGGGGTCCGGGCGACGAGCGATCTCGTCAATCGTTTCTTCCATCGCAGCCCCGAGTGCACCGACAACGTCATCCCTTTCAACGACCGCTAATACCCGAATCCTCCTTCCGTTTTCACGAATCGGAAGGAGTGGAGAAAGGGTTTGGGAGCTTCACCAGTTCGGTACTACTCTCGAGTTACAAACTCTGTATTTTCTGTCTTCCTCGCTAACGTCGTAAGGTCTCTCTCCGATGCTCTGCCTTTTGTAAAGAGCCCGAGGTCTCTGGGGTTACAATTATACGAGAGACAACGCTTTGCGTGAGAAATGACATTGATTTATTGGTTCGAGAATGGCTTTAATTTTCCAATCGATTGTTCACTCTCATCCTGATTTCTCACGACTTGCTAACTCTCAGCGGTGTTTATTCTATCGTGAAGACACGCGAAGTTGGGTGGATACTATATTTTCGACTCAGTACGGATGATGAAACGCGGTAACAGCGCGAGCAGTATTCCAACTCTCAAGAGGTACGTGTACAATTGCCTCTTCTGCTGTTGCTGGCGAGTGTCAAGAACAAGCGTGAAATGCACGAACGCACCGCGCCGAATTTATAACGTCATATATCATTGTAGGTGAGGGCAGGCGAGCAGGCATGGCTGGCGCGAAAGCGGTGGGTGGGCCTTGGAGACGACGTGAACTCCGCGACGCCGTTTTAAATCTTTCAAGTAGCCGAGGGAAGAGCAGAAGCAACGCGAGAGTTATCTACGCGCGTTGCTGCAGACCTTTCGCGGGCTTTCTTTCGCGTCTTCACCACCGCCAGAGAAAAGACACCGTACCAGCTCCCCCGGCACCGTATGCGCTTTATATACATATATCGTAGCATAGCCCCCATGACCCTTTTCACCGAGCAAGTCAAACATATAAATGTTCTGACGGGTGGACATAAAACTAGTAATATATCGAACCCAACAAATACTGTACGATCTCTCAAAAGAATTCTCGCGTAAAGCGCCACTATGCATCACATGGAATCTTGCATCAACCTCCCCGCAATTCGATGTTTCTTACATCCCTCGTTTTTCCCCATCTCGACTATTCACATTTATCTTTTAATAGTTTGTGTATTTAATCATTTTTCATTTTATATAAAGCGTCCGGTCAGTAGGATAAATACTTTTACGAAATACGACTCAGGATGCGAGATACGTGATGGTGATTCTAAGCGAGGAAATTCGAGGCCTGATTTCGTATGTGCGAATCATTACAAATATCGTATCTCATTGCTTGAACCAATTGAATGAAAATTGATTGAGCAATCAGATTCGAAGATTCTTTAATAAAGGAATTGTGAAAAAATTTAATTATTTTTAACACACGTAACATTTCTAGATCATCTTCGATCCAACGGCATATTTTTAATGACTTTGTACAAAATGAACTTACAAAAGTACACTTCTTTTTTAAACCCACATTTGCATATTCATTTTATAATCTACATAATAAACAATTTATTTTCAACTATTTGGATTACTTCAAAATTAATATAAAGGTGAAATTTTCAAAAACATATCTTTAAATATTTCAATAAAACTTTTCATTGTTGTTTTTCTTTTCATAGGAATTTCTGATTTTTGTTTCTTAATCTTGTCGAGACAATTATATAATTTTACCTTATTTACAACAATTTGATAGATTTCACATGTTTTTATGTACTTAACAATTTATCGAATATTTTGAAAAGAACCCTAATTGAGCCTCTATCCCCGAGGGAAAATAAAAATCTATCTGATTTTATGATATATCAAAGATATTGTTACGTCTTGCGAGATCCTCCTTCTTCCTTTATTGTCTCGTAGGTACGAGATGGTCACGATGAGCAAGCAAGGCAATCGGAGTAGTCATCCCTTTCACCTGGGTTATCCCCTCCCCCTCCCCCTCCCTCCCTCTACGATTCCCTTCTTGCGGCGGGCGGCGCCTAACTAGCATTAGTCATAATAGATATAGTTCCGATTGCCTCTGCACCCGCCCTTTCTCGCGAACTCCCTTATCGTGACACTCGGCACTAAGAGCGAATACAGATAGGATAAAGTATAGTTTCAAAAGGAAAATTCGTTAAAGGGGTTAGTAATAGAACTAGACCGGTGAATCACGTCTTCTAGGAGGAGAACCACCTCCCACGAAGGTGAATAAGTTGAGTCATGCTAACCTGAAAGGGGAGGATCAACCTTTGAGAAAGAGGATTCGAAACCTAGAATAGCGTTTCACCCTAATTCACGAATCTTCCTAATCAATATTACTACTAAAATCTAGGATATATAAGAAAGAATTTCCACAACACGGTTCCTCAGTTTTCCATCACTATTGCCCGCAGTCGCGTCGCGTAACGTATTATCGCGAATAAACGATTCTATTTAACCGTAAGAGGCCAGGGTGCTTCTCCTACGATATTGTTCTGAACATTGTATATTTATAACTTGTGTTTCGTGGATTGTGTATGGTATAATTGTCCGGTAACATATAAATTAACGTGTGTCGCGAATGAGCCATTCTTCTAGACCGTAATAGGCCAAGTTGCCTTCACTACGATATTGTGCAAGACCTTGTGTGTACTTAACTTGTGTTTTATGGGTTGCGTACGATACACTTACGAATAAACAATACAATCGTCTATCTGAATACGATGAGCAAATATTTCTCCTTCCATAGCCAACAAAAGGGTACGAGTCGAAGAGAACCACCTGCGAACAAAGATTGACAACACGACAAGGAAGAAGAATTACCACAAAAGAGGACAAGTGTCAACAGTACACCTTCGAGTCCACCTCTATCAAAGCTCACCAGGTAAAATGCTCCCATTTCTAATGGGAAAAGGTGAGGTCTCCGTCCCCGCTGTAAAGGGCTGCCAAGCCTTGACGCATAAGCAAGACCGACCGCGTTCGCCAGACCCTAAATCTTGGGCCCGACGTAACAATATATCTTAGATATAACGAATATATTTCGTCGAAAAATTCTATATCCCGGATAGATTTCAGAATAAACATATACGAAATATATTTAAACGAAAAATATATCCAAGATATATTTACAATATACTTAAAATGTATTTCTTATAATATATAAACGAAGGAAAACTTGTATTTATCGAATATATTTTTAGATATAATTCTTTTCCAAAGTCGCAACAATAAAATCTACCCCGTGTCACATTTTATGCGTTAAATTTGTAATATGAATATCGTTACATCCTATATTTCACTGCGTCAGAGTCTACGTTTTAATTAAATTTATAGCAATCATTCCAATTCGTCTTGTCATGTATACTTTTTGTTGAGCCGGGAAGTCAATTTATGGCAAATGGTGTTTTCGCGACGGCGAGATGAAGTGAGAAAATTCGATCGGATTCAGCGATTTTCTATAGCGCGGAAAAGTGACTGCGACGGGAGGGTATTCGATGAAAAAAAAAAAAGCATCCGAGGGAAACGGACAAAACGTTCCCATTATTAGAAAACGGCCGTCGGTTTCGCTCTCCGCTTGTCATAAATCGCACCTCCCATACCAGACTCCAAATGTTCTATATCCTCGTCGGACGGAGGGGTCCAATCGGGAGGGTAGACGAACGGGAGAAGAAACTTCGGGAAAGTGAACTCCGCGGGACTCCTGTTCCCGTTCTACTTTCCGGTGGTTTTACCTATACCGGAAACGCGGCAATACTGCTTTCCCGCGCTCCGGTTCGCTTCGACTCTCCAGTCGCTTGCGACGAGGGAGAGAAGTTTTGGCCGTCAAAAAAAGTTACATGACACTGTAGCGTTCCTAGGGGGAATTCTCTGTCCCTCCGATTTCCACCTTCTTATTCTGGAATGACCGTCTTCGTCAACCATTCTAAGCAAGAAACTTTCATACAAAGTTCACACTCATATAACTTTGAAGAAACATACCTCATCGTTCCTCACGAATTGTTAAAATATGTAAACTGTCGATTGTCTCAAAAATAACATTTATTCATTGTGTTAGATTTTTTTTACGAACCCAAACATAGAGATAAAAAATGAGATTTTGAGTAATTAAACATTTTTACGTGTTAATAATTATCAAATGGATAATTGCTACGTACATAATTATTCATAATCGCTCCCGAGTTATGAGTTCCCAATTTTAGCGTAATCTAACTGAAATTTATTTGCAGATAATATTTTAAATCATTATAAAATCCTCTCCAAACTGAGGTTCATAAAAAACCTGATGAACTGCTAAGTGATCAATCAGGATAAACAAATTTTCATACGAGATTCCTGATATAAAAGGTGCAACATATGTCTGTAAATTGAATTATTGAGTTATTGAGTTGGATTATTTATAAAAACATTGTTTTTATACCATTATCTATGAGCACAATATTACAAATGTCGTATAAAGGTTTTATCTTAAGGGTTGAAGCTTCGCTTTCCTAACTGTAAGTACCAGCATTATTGGCCAAATGGCAGTGCGCCAAAGATTTTTTCGAAACTTTGTTCTTCGTAACTAGATATCACAGCAAATACGATGTATAAATGGGTTTAAAACTTACAAGCGTTTCAAGATTAATAAAATGAATAATAGAAAGCATATTTTGTGCAATTTGTATAACTAGTTCGGAAAGTTGAAATTTCGTTGAACGCACACTTTAATGATCAATGTTGCTTCTTGTATTTCGCTTTAAAATTAATTATAGAACGTTTTGGCAGTAATAGATGAACGTGTAAAAGAAATATATTTAACGTATAAACGTTTATTTACGGGATATAATCAACGGGATATGGAATAAAAATCCGGCAGCATGTGGGCTAACGATATTGATATTACAAGCATTCAGGATTACGCTGATTAGTTCAAAGCTCGAGGGAACTCTCACAAAATTCGCAAGTGCGGTGATTAATACAGCGAGTAAGGGATAATGGATATTGCGGTCAGCAATGTAATTCCATATGTCAAGAACAAGGTTGAAGCTGTTCAAGTAAGCTTCGAGGCGACTATCGAATCCAGCAAAATCTTGATTAATGCGAGAAAATTCGCGATTAAGTGGTCCCTCTCGTACGTCGACAGAACGGAGCCTCGTGGGTACAAAGTTTTTGCTATTGCTGACCGCCAACCCTCAGCGCTCGACAATTACTAACCCTTCCACATGCTCGGTAGCAGCGTGTTTGGATTAACGATTCAATCACACCAGGCTGTATACGACGATTGCTAATGTTTTTCAATCTTCGGTGGATCCTATTACATCCAAACTACATTCGATCAAGTTACGATCGGCAGATATGTCATCATTTGAGGCGTGTTCTCCATAGAATAAATTATTTAACCTTTTTTTTTTAACTAAGCGTACATATAAATAAATGTATTATCCGAAGGCCTGTGTACTTTAAACAAAATTAATTGTTGCCAACTCGAGATAATTATAATTCAAGTTGGAATTATTCAACACGCACAACTACTGGTAACATTTTTCGTTCTACCGGCTGATCAACATTTAAGAAATTAGCCAAAAACAAGAGTAATAAGTTAGAGAAGCATAAAACGAATATGTTTGAAAAAAAAATCATACTGGCTTATCGTTCTTCTTTTTGAGACATCGTGCGTTAAATAAAGATAGTACACGAGTGGCGTGCGCATCTATCACATGTGACCCCCTGGACATCGCACGCAATACTTTATTTATCGTCACAGCTGAAACGAGGGAGGTACCTTAACAACTAAATTTGCTGTGTAATCAATAGTTCTACACTGTAGTATAGATAAACTATCTACCGATATAAGTCATAATTTCTATGACAGTGATGGAAAGCTTTGTTCTCATAAATATATTGTACTGTCATAAATATATTTTCATGTCAGTTAAGAACATAGGTGGATCATCACACAAAAAAAAAGTAGAAACCATTAACCAACATAAGTCGTAATTTCTACGACAGTGATTGAAAGCGTTGTTATCGTGAATATGTTGAGACCGTCATAAATATATTGTCATGTCAATTAAGAATATGACTGATTCTACACACAAGGAAAAAGCTTGTGTCGCCTTTCTTATATCAGGGTCGCGCATGATCAATTCGTTCAGCCGGCTCATCAATGACACGTTTCCCTCTACTTACTCACGAAATTCAGAATATCGTCCATCTATAAAACGATCGGTCAATTTCACAAGGATTACGGCCCTCGGATGAATAGATCTTTTCGAAATTAGGACAAAAACGAATTGGTCAAAATCGCTTTAGCAGAAAAGACAGGTTATTCCAAATTCAATCTACATAGACTGATTGATAGATCAATTTCTGGATTCTTGCAGTCCCAGTAGGCCGTCCCGATACCTTTACATTTCTACTAACAAGTTATTTCGCCCTTGTAAGCAATCCCGAACAAAGTCAGGCAGTTGTATATCGTTTTCAATCAAGGATTCTCGAGTTAAAATATGTAGACCTTGTGCTAAATGACAATAATATTTACAGACTGATTCTTAATGATAGGTACGTTTAAAATAAACGTTCAGCTTTGAATCATCTCTATATCTGCTAAAGGTAAAGTAACTTCTTTATCTATTTATTGTTTCCGCATAGAGAAAGCTTCGTTTTCATGAAAACAATTTTATTTTTTATTTTCATCCAACTATATTCAGAATGGTTCAAAACATCGAGAAGAGTCCTCCACCCTATAGTTAAAATTATTGAAACTGTAGGTAACGCCCTTCGTGGCGAACATCGAGACATCTACAGATCAGATACAAAAATTAAAATATGTCGTTTAGTCTAGCAATTGACTAGAACGAGCACGAAAAAATAATCGTGGAAAAAGCAAATGCTTATTTGATTGTGTTATGGTGGGCGCCCTCAACCAGCATTGCTTTATGGTGGTTGCCTTCAGCGAGCACTTGCGTTATAGCGATTGCCTTCACCGAGCGAAGGAACTAACCATGGGAAAACTCGCGGCCGGTTTTTTTCCGATATCTTCGAGGCATCGAAGTACCTCCGCCTCTCGTTGCAGTAAATCGGAAGTAAAAATTGACACGAGGGACGTCACACCTCACTGCAACCAACTTCCATTCATTCTTTTTCGACTTTTCGAGCTAGCGGTCGTCTTCGAACTTTCAACGAGTTCAGACACTCGAAGAGTCTGATAGTTGACACTCGGGTTCGTGTCTTGTCACTTCATTCACACCATTTATCGCTCCAGCCGTAAATTCTTCCAACATTTCTAAGTGTTAACTCCTGTGTATCTTTTTTTTTCTATGCTAAATAAACTTAATTATTATTAAAAATAAATGCCTGCGTCATCTTAATTGATCGCGTGGGAGTTCGGTGTCACGGTTCAAATATCAATTCGAGATACGGACTTACAATCTGCATCGGCACGAGTTCCGAATCCGCATCTGCGATACCGAATATGTGGCCTCTTAAAATTCAAACGACGATATTTTGAGAAACACCTCGATCTATCGTTCTTAGCTTTGGCAAACAAGTAGAGCATCACACCCCTTTTTTGGTAGAATTTCCACGAGATATTAAAAATTTTTATAAATATGTGTGTAAACATTTCTAGTTTCGTAAATTGTCAGCTATCGAGTCAAATATCTTTTTATAATTGCAGATACGTTCTAGTTGATTTGGTATTCAATTTTGCCAAAATTGTAAAAGCGTAATTGTAAAATTAAGTGACAGGAATGAAAGCTAACAGGTCAATCCGGATGGACGCAATTCCACATCTCAATCATTCACCATTGAGGGTCTCTTTCGATGCATCATACTTCCGTTCGTTTGCAAACAGTTGACGATCGAAAATCATTTATGAGGGATCGTGCGGCTTCATATTAAAATCTAAATGGGATTTTACACGGAATCCTAACTTAATTTCATCCAAATCTTTCAATTTTTGTCTGTTAAACTGTAATTTTTCGTGCATGCAATTTTCATCAAATAAATTGACCGGAGAACACTCGTATATCCATAAATATCCGAAGCGGACTAACATCTTACAGCTTTTGCGGTACGAATTCGAGGAGTAGTAATTGGAAAAGTTTCAACCGCTGCTCACAGAACGTACGTCGACGAAACGTATCTTTTCCAGTGGTGTGTAAGTATGTCAAACGTGCGCTAAGAGTATCGTAAAATTGCGTTCGAGAAAACGTCAAGTTTTTACCTGTTACTTTGTCTCTCTTTTTCCTTAGGTACCTCAACTCTTTTTCGGTTCGCGCTCGCACTCTTTTCTCTATCTCTGCCACAGTCCTTTTCTCCTTGCGTGCTTTGGCTCGCGCGCGTTCAACCCCGGACCCTCGACCCCTTGCTTGCGTCGCTATCCAACGTTTCTTAACTTCTGCGGTCCCGAAGGTACTTTTTGTTGGATGGAAAAGTGCAGGCCACGCGATTCTCTACGCGAGAGCGTTCACTTTAAAACTCGTGCCACGAATCACCGGGGCAAGCGTTCCCGCGCACTCCCTCCGGAATCCCTATTCGCTCGTTTCTGGAAATGGCACTTTGGAATCACTTCTTTAAAATGTTCTCTCTTATATCAAGCACGTGACATGTCGGATTTTCGGTCGAATCGTTTACGATCTACCAGTGTGCTCGAATTACACGTACTATCACGGATGGTTACCGAGCTATAACAATCCACTCTACCCTCAGCTCGAACTATTTTATTTAAAATACGAACAAATCTTGTTTTTCATACATTCCATGAGTAGCACATTTCTATTAAATATATGTTCGGATGGCTGCGACAGTGAAATGCCGTTTGTGCGTATCTTCCACGCGTGCGTATCCCCAAAGGAGGATGTAACGCATCGATGAACTAGATCGCCTAAAGCATCCATGTGTGAAGGTAATATGACAGTTATGAATAAAAATCGGATCCAGCAACTTCCCCAACTCCTCAATAACCGAAGTGAAGTATTGAGTATATTCGTATGGAAATATATATATGTTAAAGCCATGGAAATAAAATGAATACGACATATATTTTGTATGGATAAGACAAGTTCCACCAAAATTGTACAATTCGTATTTATTATAAATATATGTCATGCACGGAGAAAAAACTTTAGTTACGATTACCAATTACCTCAGCTGTGCCAACCAATGAATTTGCCGGATTGATCAATATTTCGGTAGCTGAAACCGATTAAAGGTAATCGTAACTTATATTTTTCTCTCTGTGTGGGTCTATATGTTTCATATATGTTGAATATATATATATATATACATCGGATGATATATTTTACAAGTTACCGTCATATAATTTTAATATACATAACGTATATACATTATTATGTATATCCTTTGCGCATGCGGATGCCGACGACAGTTTCACCTTCCGTTCAATCTACGCAGAGTGAAACGGTATTGCTGACTCTTCGCAGAATTTCATGACTCGTCGTTGTCATCTTACGACTTACTCACCGAGCCTCGTACAATCTATCAGACCAAAATTGCTTTACCCTTTATACGACGCACAGAACTACTGTTGAATCTATAAAATCTACTAAAATTCCATTGACCGCGACGAAGAAATTAACGCACGACTAAGCAGTCACCGCAACGGAAGCTACTTGACATTGATAACCACTGATGTAGTCACTCTTGTCGGTATAAATGTCAAGTTACAATACAAAAAGTTTATAATGACAGATTGATGACGACCACTTGCGATATCAACATTTTATATCCCATGCGCATTAAAATTTGGACTCGAGGGTTTTGGACCTCGCTGTGTACACATTTTGGAGTAAACACTTTTATTTCAAAATAGCTGACTGAAATTTTCAATCGTCTTTTTTTTTACTTGAAATTAATAACCAGCGCGACCAATATCGACTCTTTGACAGAAGCTGCATTGAGTCGGCCATTTTTAATTACAAAGTGTTTGATTAATCAACTTTCGAATCGGTTTGAGTTATATAAAAACCCTCCATGTCCCATCTTTGTCCCAACAATTGTCTAAAAAAATGTTTATTTCAATGACATTTTTTCGAGGTTTGAATGTACGTGCGTGCAATCGTACCAGCTGGAGGGGGGGGGGGGGGGCATTCGTGATGGCGTGCGTGCGTACATGCGCGAAAAGAGATGTACGTGCGCGCAGAGAGATACCCATGCGAGCGAGGATGCGTGCGTACATGCGTGCAAGCGTGCAATTTACGGGCTGCATATATGTTTTGTGACGTATTTTACACCGAAGCACTCAAACGGGATCGAGAGCACGCCACCTTCAGTTATCCGCCCCCAGCTCATGCATCCGTAAGCCGGTAGGGCACCGGTTATTTGTTGTATCATCGGAATTAACAAACCGGTAAGCCCTGGAAATCGAGTAGAACCGAATTGACTCGTCAATTAAAAATAATAAATAAATGAATACGGAACAACGAAATAATACAACGCGACAAATAAATTAGCAATAAAAGGGACCTGTCAATCTGTAGAATCGCGTAATATGTTCATTAATATTCTTCGATAACTCTGACTACGCGAGACAACAAAATAATAATCTTTTTTGGTTAATAAACCCACAAAATCAGTCGAAATCACCTCGAGAAAACAGAGCAGCCAGTAAAAATACTCGGTAAAATACGGGAGAACGAAGCGAACGCGATAACGATAGCCGAAATATCGTCGAAATCGCCGATAAATTATCGCTGTAAAAATTGCAGAAACTCACCCATTGCAAATAGATATCCTAGGACCTTATCACCAGGAGTTGTCTCTTAATAAAGACACGATATCCCATAGCACAATGCTGCACTTCACGATATCACTATTTTCGGAGAAACCTGTATCACGATCACGGGTACATCGAAAAATAAATCTCGGTTGGCATCGAAGAGAGTACACACAGTGCAGCACTTAGTCGTAAACGAGAACCGAAGTACAATGCACGGGAGCGAGAACAACGAGCGAAGCGACGGGAACAAAAACCGCACACATCAAAGCACGAGCTGAGTCAAGATGCCTGCTCGGCGTTTCACGCTAAACTGACTAATTCTAATATCCTACGAGAGTTATAAATTATTATTATTTTTGATCATACAAAACACTTGACAGATACACGGAAAAATAATTTATCAAGTACTTGGCCGCGATAACCAATAACTTTATTGGTCAAACTAATTATATCCGGTTGGCGCTTATTTAACCAAGCGCTTGGCAGTCCTAATCAAACGCAATTAATTACTATAATGTTTGTTTATCCACATCTCGAATACTATGTATATACGCAGGGATATAAAATGTACATCATATTCTCGTCAATAAGTATCGTATATACTGATGTATTTCATATTCATATGATATGATGAATTTCGCATGTGTGCATCCATGGGATATTAAATATTCGCATATATATGTATGTAAAATATATGTTAAAATGCCATATAGATAGTGGATAGCTATATAGATAGAAGCAAAATATAAAATAATGTGAAAATAATGTAAATTTGTGAAATAAATTGTGAGATAAATGAATAAGGCAGAATCTATTTCAAAGAAGACAGATGAGGTGACAATCTTAGTTTTTAATTAATTTCTGTACGAGTTTGTAAAGGGTGGTTAAATTTTAAGGGCCGATGTTGATTTTGAATAAAACACAAATTATTTAGGAAATTATTGTCAATTGTTTTTATTATGATAATATGGTATGGTTCAATTATGTATGGAACAAAATATCGGCCAAATGGCCGCCGCGACCTCGGCGGCACACCTCCATCCGATGGTCCAAATTTTCGATGACGCTTAGGCATAATTGAGGTTCTATGCCGTTAATGTGCCGAATTATCTCATCCTTTAGCTCTTGAATTGTTGCTGGCTTATCGACGTACACCTTTTCTTTCAAATAACCCCAAAGAAAGAAGTCCAACGGTGTCAAATCACATGATCTTGGCGGTCAATTGACATCGCCACCACGTGAGATAACACGGCCAATGAATTTGTCGCGCAAAAGAGCCATTGTTTCGTTAGCTGTGTGGCAAGTGGCACCGTCCTGTTGAAACCACATATCGCCCACATCTATATCTTCCAATTCGGGCCATAAAAAGTTCGTTATCATCTCACGATAGCGAACACCATTCACAGTAACTGCCTGACCGGCCTCATTTTGGAAAAAATACGGCCCGATGATGCCGCCAGCCCATAAACCGCACCAAACAGTCACTCTTGGTTTTTCGACAATCACTCTTGGATTATGATTCGCCCAAATGCGGCAATTCTGCTTATTGACGAATCCACTGAGGTGAAAATGTGCCTCATCACTGAAGATGATTTTCTTCGAAAATTGATCATCCACTGTTGCCATTTCTTGCCACCATTCTGACCATTGACGACGTTTGGAATGGTCAAGAGGCTTTAGTTCTTGAGTCAATTGCACCTTATAAGCGTGTAAATGCAAGTCTTTATGCATAATGTTGATCAACGACGAGCGTGAGAGGTGCAATTGTTGGGCACGACGACGAGTTGAGGTGGACGGCTCTTCAGCCACACTATCGCGAACAGCAGCAATATTTTCTGCAGTACGAGCTGTACGAGCATGCACTGGTGTTTTAATATCTCCTACAGACCCAGTTTGCTCAAATTTTTGCACGATTTTTCCGATTGTACGCACATTTGGACGATTAAATTGACCGAAAAAATCACGAAGTGCACGATATGCATTTTAATTTGAACGCCCATTTTCATAATAAGCCTGAATAACTTTAACGCGTTGCTCGATTGTGTATCTTTCCATGGTTCAAATTGAGTTAGTCTGAAATTGAGAAATGTAAAATGAAATGCAGAAAAAAACTTGACGTTTAGGTGTGGTTCACATTCAACATCGGCCCTTAAAATTTAACCACCCTTTACATAAAAAAACGTATTACGTTCTCGCTTCGATACTTCATTGATTATTGTATCATTGGTTACAGGGATAGAACACCAGCGTTTTTCATGAACATGATTGACCAGGCGGTATCGATGTCTCCGGTGGACTTGTAACTCCGTCTACTGTGAGAACGACCTTTGAACTCGAGTTTCATTTACAGCGAACCTGCAGCACCCATCCAATGTACGGCTTTGTCATACGCGTCACAAAAGTGTCTGGCGGTCTGCTGTACCCTCGTTGTCTGTCCGCTTAGCGAGATAGAGTGTACGGAGTATTAGTGAGAACGGGAAGAAAGATGAGAGCCTCTACGGTGTATCCACTGTTAGAAACCCGGGTGAGAAATTATTGTGCGTGTTTCACACTCTCCACCTGGAACAATGAGCTATATACTCTGCGTACAACAGTCACACATAAGGTACACTATTCGCCCGTACCGTCGCAAGCTTGCGCTTTTGCTTCTGCTACTATAACCAGCCTGCCGACAAAGCGACTAGTTGAACAATGTACCAGATGTTCACCTTGTGTTTCCACTTCCACCCGAGATGTTTTGCGTTGTTTGTTTTTCAATATCAAAGCTCTTACTCGCAATTTCAGGTTCCACAAAGGGTTGTAGTCTTCCTTTCGACTGTAATCCGTACCGGTTAATTAGAACATGATAGGGTGATGGTAAAACTTTCATACATGAACGACACGCTTAAAGTGATAGGACTAAAAAAAAGAGAAAAAAATTTTCATTAATCATTTTTCGCAGTTGTATACAAGCAGTAATAAATTATGATGTTGAAAATTCTATTTTTTTTTTGTTATATTGATAAAATTTTAGATAAATGAACAAAATTCTACATTCAAATTTTATATGTTACAGTTGGAGGTACAACGTATTTGAATGTCGTTCCTCACGTTAGTGTGATTTCGTAGAATTAGGGGTAACCGGGTACAGCGCCGAGCGTCGACATGATTTGTGAGATACATTTATCGCACCAGGATGCTTGCACCACCCGAGTCTGTAAAGTGTAACGATATGACAGGAGTCAAGCAAGAAACACTTATATTGCTGTTGATGATGGTATACTGCACTCGTACGGATCTCAAAACCTGAAGAGAAAACTGTCTCCGCGGTGTTGAGTAAAGGTTTTCACGTTAACTCTGTACAGCAGCAGAGAAAAATGAAGAGACAGCGACTCGACCCGACCAGTTAGTCAAGTCTGCATGATAATATACAACCTTTTCAATAACTTTGGGCAGAGAATAATCTCTACTTCGTCATTACGAGCGTTAATAATCGGGCCAATTGTTTATTGACTTGCTCTCTCAGTTGGATCGCACGTCATCCGTTATGTATTGAGTCTAATGAAAGCTGTTCATTATTTCTTCGGTCGAGGTCAAGTACAGTACTTGCTCGTTATCTTACCGTGAGCTGTCTCATTAACCTATAAACTGTGTTTATACAAAAGCCGAATCACCGAATATTTTACATTATTTACCGAGTTTCCACCACGAGTGAGATTGGATTGAAATCAGCCTGAACTCGACTCGAAGTTCAAGTAAACCCCACGCTCTTCGAGTAGCAGCCAATCGCGTATGTGCATCAATCGTAGGTCTCGAAAGACCTAGAATTTTTGCACTAGAAAACACCAGCTTCAGTCTGATATCAGTCCCGGTTGTAACTCAGCAATCTCTATGTATTACAAAAATATCTTAACGGAGCCGCCGTGTAGGAGAATTGAGAAGAGTCTCTGGATTCTAAGAAATTCTCTAGGCCTTGTATATTTTAAATTCCCATGAATTAACCCCCTCAGCCCTTGGTCGGATTATTCTAAGAGTCCCAATGACTTCAGTCCCTGGTCCGGATTATTCAAAGTCTCCTAATAACTCTCCTTCCGGCCCGGAATATTCTACGTCCCCAATTACCTCCTCCCCCCAAAAGGTCCCGATTATTAAAAGACAGAGAACGTTCAATGATAGATTCGAAGAACACGTAGCGCCCAAGCTGCACGAAACCTCTATAAATATACTCGTACTAAATGTATACTCTCCTTTTATCGCTTGTTCCAGTTAAAGACGCACGTCTCCAGCACCAACTCATAATCCGCCAAGTTTCTTTTATGTCAATCACAATCATGATTTCTCCAACTCAAATATCGTTGAAATTTCTAATACTTTTTCTTTCACTAAAGCTATAACCGAACTCAATTATCAATACCTTAACTTTATATTCATTAAAACATTTTGCAAGTAGAACGAATTGAATATGAAATTACAAGTATTAAACTCTCGCAAAGAACAGTAAGTGCAGAATTTTAGTCTTCAAACAGCTCTTTATGAAGTTCCTGCTTGATGTGGAAGAGCGCAGTTTCAAGTTTCCTTAATTGCTGGAATTGGTTCCCAGTTTCTGCTATCTTACTACTCGCATCACGTCGCAATATGCTGCGTGCTCATTTCCGTATTTTATTATCAAAATACTCTTCTAACGCATGTACAGTTTATTTGAGTTCTTTGTCGCATTATATCTTCCTCCATTCCAATTTTCAATATTGCGTTTTCTTGTGAAATGTACGGATTTTTTGTAATTCATGTACTACTTGTTGTGTCCCAGATTAATCGTCAAATTACATTATTTGTTGCAACATTATTCCTCCTTCGGTCGGTCCCGAGTACGTAAATAGGCTGCTCGCGAAGTAGAGCCGCAAAGGAGAACGAATTTGCTGATGTACAAAGTAATGCAATTCGTACTCAATCATTGATGTGTAATCAATTTCGCCAAAAGTGGTTGGTAGCCACTGGACCGAAATCAGTCTAAAGTTTAACATCAACCTGAACGGTTGATCCCGGGTCGGACTTGCCCGAAATATTAAAGTCGTAAAACAGATTCGAACGAGACAGTGCGGTTCCTCATCGGTAACTCTAGAATTCCTAAATTGTACTTTAGTTGCTTTATTTGTACGAAACATCGTAACTGTAATAAATAACGGAAAGTTGCCGTTATTTATAATAAACGTCCAATTGACACTTTTATAGTAATTTCACGTGTTTATCACAACCACGCGAGATCCATCTGCTTATCGGCTAACGATCCCAAACATTAACTTTTTTAAATATTATACCGAGGACAGTAATATCCTATTACGCGTTACCGGCATAACATTTTGGTTCATGTGGAATCATATGTTCATATGGAATCCCTTAAGGAAGCAATTAATGTCACTGACAGTGGTAAGTACGCGATCTGCGTGCTGCTCCGGCTGTTTCTCGATATAAGCAGCATTTTCTGCTGCTGTTACTCGGATACGTGACCGGTTGGATGTTAGACTGATCATTCCTTGATCATTCCCTGCAGAACACCAGTCTTTGTTGAAAGGGCCGACTGTAGCTATGTGGCACAAGTTTTCCGCAGTTTTTCTGTGCTCATATGTGAATACGATATACAATATGGGTGTATGTTGGCAGTGGATGCAATGAAGGTGGAGATCGAACTCATAAACGGGGATCCACCCCATGCGTACGACGGAACAAATATTAAAAAAAAAAACAACTAATGTCATTATAAATAAAAACGTCTGTTTAACTCAATAGAAAATAAGAGTAACCAAGGATTTACGATTGTTCGTCCACAAGTCTATTGAACATATGAAACGCATCTTTTCGCATATGTTCAGCATCTATAGATTTTTCCTTAAGGGTCCAATGCGTAAGACTGTATTTTTCGTTCTAATTTTAAACTTTGACAGTCCGTAAAAAAAAAAAAATGAATTGGTTCAAGCTGTTTCAGAAAACGAAAGGAACTCGAAATACAGAGTCACGAAGAGCTCGCCGGGGATTTTTATTCGTGAAAGACCAGAAACTGAGGATCGAGTACTGGGAGTGCACACTGCTGTCCTGAAAATTACAGAGAAAGGTAGTTGGAGGGTTGAAAGTGGATGAAGTACACGCGTGTTAGAAGGTAGAAAATGCAATTGCGAATGAAATACGTGGAGCGAGGATAATTGGAGTTTCTTTTCCAACGTAATCGAGCGGGAGATGAAGAAAAAGTCTCACTGGCAGTCATCTCCGTCGTACCTGTTGTAACTGCCCTGAGTTTTCCACCGCAGTGATGCTACTGTTGTCCGCGCCAAACTACGGACGCGTGAGCGCTCGTGCTCACGAGTCACGTTGATTAGCAGAAAACAAGTCGATTTTATTTCACCACGCTTCAGATTCAATTAACTCAAGAGCTGTGAGCGGGAACTCAATGCGGTTATCTTGCAAACCTGGAGGTGTTTCCACACCTTTGCATGACCTTACCACCTATCCAACACTCTCTTGGTTTTCCCACCCTCTGTTGCTGATGCTGTTGATGTCAGAGCCCAAATCCCTACCTACTGGCATCCTCACTCGTGTAGCTCGCGAGACAATCGACCTTCCACTTAATTAATATGCGTTTCAAATACCATTTCACATCATCCTCTCTGCATCATGCTCGGAGCTCTATTGTACTTTGACAAGATATTAAACTAGTTGCCATCATCGCTCTAAAGATAATAAGACGACAAATGTACGATAAAAGACTCCAGTCTCGTTTGGTTTGGACAAAAATTAATAAATGGTAGCAAATAGAAATGACATCGAGAGCAAAATATAATATTTGTAATATACTCTTTTCGTTTTTTTTTTTCTATACATACTATTTACTTAAAACAGAATGTTTTTCAAGCAGTATAACAGTATTTGATCCGTATCGCGTTTTATGTTCGAAAGAATCGTAAATTAAGTTCAAGGTGTTAAATTATTTCTTTTTTTGCATTTGATTAAGTGAAGAAAGGTCCTGGAATGTATGCTTCAAAGGGCATACAGATTTGTTTGTATAGGCTGTTTCTTCTTTTCAATAAATGGTTAAACAAATTTTGACGAATCTTTGAGTTGAATATATTATTGATTTACGTTTTCGACGTGAATTTGTGTTTGGTCAAATAAGCGTAACGTTTCCAACAAGTTCACATATAGTTCAACTTCAGGCATCAACGCAACCCGCTGAATTCAAACAATCAATTAGAGTGCTACTTACAAAGCATAGTTCAATCCTACGAAACGTTTACAGCTTTTTGGGAACAGGGTGATCAGGAAAAAATTGTTTATTTGTTTTCGAAGTAAAAAAACCTTGAAAACTATTACAAATTGTAAAGTTAAGTAAATGGAATGACGTATTCCTGGTAACCTTCATCAAACACGAATCTATAATATCTCATTTTCCTTATCAAACCAATAGTCAATTTTTTTTTAGCTTATCAACAGGAAGTTAAAGAATTGATCCCCATTCGCTCATAGAAATCGTAGTACCTCTGGCAAATATTACGTCGAAGCAACTGTCAACTGTTATTCCATAGAATCATTATTATAGTTGCATGCTCTATTTTTGCAGTGAAACCAATTAAAGGTCATTACGATAATTATAATTATGTTAGATACAATTTTTACCTGTTCACGATCTTGGATAGCATAATTACTTTCACAAAAAAATACAACAGAGGAGATTTTTTAAAAGGTATTTTCACAGAACCTTAAGTTTAAACCGAAACTTAATGAAGAGTAAAAGGATCGTGTGAGATTGGACACACCATGGTTCGATGGTATACATTCATCTCACGTACGGACAGTCGGAAGCTAATCGGATCGTAGAACGACGTGTAAGCTGCCGATGGGAATAATTGTCGGCGCATTTGACTTCAGAATCGGGTCCACGAGGCGCGTATTCACGTTGTTCGAGACAACTTCTTCGATATGACGCGCTGTTCTGGAATTCCCTAGTGAAATTACGGCAGTGGACAAAGCGTGATAGGCGTTTCAGGACGATATTGTGCTTGGCCGTTGGTTGACTGCATTAAACACGTATCAATACAATTTTATCGACACACGATCAATCTAATTGTCTAGCAGCAAACTGGCGGGGAGGGGGGAGGTGAAGCTAACGGTATCAATGAAAAAGTCTTTCATCCCTGCCGCAAATTTCATCATGTTTACCCCAAACCCTTAATTGGTAATCGAGAGTTACGCTCGATAAACGTAGACTGAATACCGTAAGGTACCTGTTTACAATTTTCCCTATCGACACAATGTTACTTATATTTATCACATGATATGCGATAATGATACAATGTCATCGCACATTAAGAATGATTCATATATGACAGTGAATCGTATAACACTCTCCTGTTTTCTGTCGCTCATGAGTGTCAGATATATGTTATATAGCATATCGTGTAACCATTCCTGAGAAAGTTTTATTCGGTCTGTTAATTCCACTATAGTTGAGCTAGCTTTGGAGCTTTAAAGGAAACGTTTATGGCTCTGACCCCGGCAGTTCATTCTAACCTGTCTAGGAGGGTTAGGAGTGGCTGAGAGACCGTCGGCAGCACCCAACGGCCAAGGATTATTCGCAAATTACCCGTGGAACCCAAAGTCTAATTCATACAATTTCACTAGAGGAATACGATACACGAGAGTCCGAGTCGTATACGCTACGAGACCGCATGGCTATCAAAAACTCTTCAACGGAAATAACCTTCGCTATGACGTAAAAAATTTAGTAACCCGAGATATTATGTATTTTACATTAACATTTTAGACGAGACTCGTGAAAAGCAGAGAAAACGAGGTGTTGAAATAAAATATTAAGTCAAACCTTACACGTTCCTCTCTCATTATTTTCGTTCGTTGCCCACGCAGCATTCTCTAGAAAAAAGTAAGTTGATACGTTTTTTAAATTCCTTTTAGAGTAAGCTTTGTGAATGACGAATCAAAAGCAACGTGAAAGCAACGTACAAAGTTATATTTTACAAACTTTTTTTCGTAATATGTCAAGAAAGTTATCGTTTATGCCAGTTATTTATTGTCATACTAATTCGTTCATTTACGCTTTTCACAAACTTCAATTTATTATTCGAAGAAATTAATCCATCCGTTATAAAGCAAAACTAATAATCTCCAAAAACCAATAAGTCTTGATACATTTTTACGAAAAAGTACAACAAGCAAAGACAATTTTTTGGTTTACTTCGGTACCAAATTTTAGCTCGATTCATCAAATTATTCGCGTTGTGTTATCACAGCAATCTACAATTAAAAGATGTTCTATAAAATTCGTACTCGTTTTACGATTTTTGGCCAAATTACATTTCAAGCATTCTTAAATGTTATTACGTATAATTTAAAAAGTTTAAGATTGTTTATTGCAAAATTGTAAAATTTCGAACGTTTACGAATCAAGAAATTAAAAAATTTGAACTCTCTTACCGATTTTTGATCGAACTGAGTGTCAAACTCAGCTGAATTTTACATCGTTTGCGCGAAAAGCTTTATTTCAAATATTGACAATTTTTCAAATTCAAAATTCTGTAAAACCCAAAGCCATGTTTAGATTCACGACAAATTCAATATCAAATATTCTTAACAGTTACTTTATTTGTTAAAAAACGATTTACCTCGATAATTAATAATTTGTCGCAGTAAACGTCTTTACAGACATTTATCGGAGAATTTCAAATGCAACATTTTTTTCTAACCCACATTACTGAATGTTTTTTGATCATTTTGAATATTCTGATATTGAAATGTCATTTAAAAAAATTCAAACAACCATAAAATGAGACTCCCATTAGCGTTTTGGGCAAAAATTGTAGCAAACTGACGGGGTTTGCGACTTGACCCGTGTGCAAAGTTTCAAGATGATCGAGTTCCGGTTTCCGAGATATATCCTTTTCAATTTTTCAAGTTCGTCACACACACACGCGCGTTTTTTTCTAAATATAATCACTCGACGTTTTAGAACTTTTTAAATAATCTGACATAAAAATCTCGATATAAAGTTTTTTTTTACGAAAACATAGCCTCCTTTATAAAAAAGCTAAAAAATAGAAAAATTGTAGAACGATTGACCTGTTCGGCCACATCCTTGTGCCATCGAATCGCTATTAACGCCCCCGATTGTAACGTACCATTTTCAGTGAGTGCTCTCACGCTCACCCGGTCAGTCTCGAGCTTTTATCTGTAAAAGCCCTACTTCGTAATGGTTAAGGTAGCTAGAGGTTATATTCCTTTTTACGATTCGTCTTCCTTTATCTCTATTTCGCCAAGTCGTTTTAAGCTCTATAGTTTTCACTGCCTGCGAACATCAGTAGTTTGTGTTAGGTACTGAATATATATATATATATATGTATATACGTACTGCTCCGTTTACTTACTTTCTCGAAGAGCGTGAGGACTATCATATAACATTTATTGATCGTCAACTCGTCATGACTCCAGTACCAAAAAATTATTAACTAATTCGTAAGCATAAAAAAAATTTATATCACAAAAAATATTAACGTTCTTGATCCTTCCGCATAACACGTAAAAGTACGTTTCTTATAACGTAATGAATATACAGGAAAATAAAATGTAAAACAAAAAGTTTATAATCAAGTAATCAGTCTGAAATTTTAAGACTTTTATAGAATAGACCAAGAGTAGAATATTTTCAAGTTAAACAATTTTCGAGATATTGATTATTGAAGTGAATAAAAAGGAATTAAAAATTCAATAATAATCATTTTGTAACACATGCAGAAAAAGTACAAATTTCCGTGCCCGTGAAGTGTGGCGAAAGAGCCGCTTTTTAGTAAGACGTACGAAAAAAAAATACTGCGCATGCGTAAATCATACTAATTACTTTTTCGCGCACTTTTTTGACACCCTTGTTAGTTTTTAGCACGTTTTCACCACATTACAGGCATGAAAAGGGGGAGTTTTTGTGCATTGATTACAAAAAGTAGTATCTGACACGTGTACGAAAAAGCGGAAACTCGACGAAGAGTGTGAAGTAGGTCCACTCGCTTTTAACTCGTACCACACACATAGCACTCGCTTTCGGCTCGTGCTGCTTAAGAACTCGCTGCCGGCTCGTGTCTTGTACTCCACAACCTTCATTGAAAATCCGCTTTTTTACACTTGTATCACAAAGTATCATACTATTTTGTACTCTCAAAATGTGTATTAATAAATATAAAAAACTTCAATTATCTTTGACATTTCGTTCACTAAAAAATTATAATTGGTCAACCTTTTACAATGACTCCTTAAGACATTATATCAAAAGTTCGTGATGATTCAAGGTATAGTTTTTGAGGTTAATCGAATAAACAAAGTACATTCTACGTCCAACTGTGCAAGTAATCACTGTGCAATTTTCTCGCACAGTGATTAAGGCGATGTACTACACGTCGTCTGTCTCTATCCCATCGACATAAGTGAGAGAGAGATAACAGAATTTTTCCATAGATAATTTCATTACCACGATTGATCTTTCAAGTAAAAGACGAAACCGGTAAACTTTACACCGTTGATGGTAATTTTGAAATTTTCGACCGCATTTTTTATTAACTTATGAGACGATATTTATTGGCACCGATGATTCTTTTGACAACAAATGAATCCTTTTTCTTTTTACGCTTTCCGTAGAATGGAACTGTTTTGATCGTAAGACCCTCAGATTCTTGAAACATTGAAAACGAATGAATCCATCCAGTCGTTCAGTTCAAACTTCTCGACATTTGCTGAAGAATAACTCGTGAGTACAGCTACAAGCATGCACTATCCAAGGGCGAGTTTTGCAAAGCTCATCAATTGAAACAAACCAGATGATTTGAAACATAAAACCAAACCCGTAAAAAGTTTATATCTAGCGTGACACAGATAGAAGAAAAAACTTAGGGTAGCAGACACATTACATTCCTTTTGATACATGAACCGTCATGGTAAAATTGAAAGGACTCTCTTCATGGCAGTATCCTTATTCCTTTACTTTAATAGAAATCCTTCTCGATGTAATATCTCATTCAAGTTTGATAAATGACGAGTCATCGGTCGAAGAACAACTTTGAAAGTAGGCTCTTTCTATTCGGTGCATTCATCATAAAAATCACAAGGCCATTTGTTTTCATGTCAATTTTCTCATTCAATATTCTCAAGAAACCCAAATGACTACCCAGTAAGAAAATCTTGCCGTGACAGCTACCGGCAAAATTCTGTCATGTACATCCGCGCCAGGACGACATTGTAACGGCACGACTTTTTAACAGCGTGCCAATACCATTCCTGTACGATTTCAGCAAGTCGAGAGGCCGTACAATGTGCTGCAACCTTGCGGATACAATGTTGGCACGCTGTGCTATCGGAACATCGTGACGTCACGGAAGAAGTAATATGCGAACGTACAAGACTCCACTGTACCGTTACACCGAGCCGCTCCGTACCGCCACCGTGCCGTCACATTTCTATCTTGGTATTATTATATTTGGTTTTTCATTTGTTCATGCTAGCAGCTAGAAGACTAAAAAACTTGCGGATAACGTTACCTCAAACTGTGATTTTCCCGTTACGATTGTTACACGCGTCATCTATTGTTGTGAAGCTATTTGATGTTAACAACTGAGTTATGCAAAGCTAAAAATTGTGACTCACAGCTCGGTATATAAAGCCACGCAATGTTCTGGATACATGCGGGAGAGGCGAGACTGCGAACTCGCCATCTAGTGGATCAGTGGAGAAGCGTGGAACCTGATTCGGTGTCGCCGCGACCCATCTCGTGGAATAGAAACGTACTGACTGTAGTTAGAGTTAGCCCGGGTGTTTCGTATCTGACAGTTCGTGTAATGTTTATTATTTCGCAACTGGAATTTTTCGATATTCAACTGTAACGCGGTATACATTAATGTTTCGTGAAGTGAATTCGTTGAAGTATATAATAATGAGTTATATTAATATGAACAATGATTTGATAAATGGGCAACTATGATTGTAATAAGTAGAATGACTGTTCGAATTCATTTCGCGATGATGATGATCATTAGTGCAATATTTAAACAGTTTTATGGTTTTTCATGTTAATTTATCATTTATATTTTCCTGTTTCGTTTTCTACGGGAACATTTGATGGGAATATTACATCTGCGGAGAGTAACTGCTTTAAGTGCAGGCGTATAACATTGGTGAAAATTTTCACATTATAATACATGTGCAATGTATAGTAAAATAACCGACGATCTGTTTTTATTTCATTAAGGTGACTTCAAAAGGTTTTAACCTCTGCGATTAAATCTGCTGAGTGTAACTGCATTTAATGCAAGCGTACAACCATAGGTGAGAAATTTCACTGGATAATACGTGCACAATGCACGGTAAAATAACCGACGATCTGTTTTTATTTCATTTGAGTGACTTGATAAGATAATGAACGTACCGCTGTACTGAATCCCTCAGTTTATACTGACTATGTGTATGTAAGTCGGTCTGTACATTGAAGAACCAAAGCAAATAGCCAGAGAGCTCGAATATTTGGGTGTCGTAACAAACTATGCTCATACTTTAACGAAATATTGTCATAGATGCAAATCTATTTCGTTACCATAGAAGTACGTGAAAATATTGTGAATACATTTCGTAAATTTCGGCGTTTGTTAAGATATTACCTTAGTTCAATAATTTATTTAACAATTTGTTAAAACTTTTACAACTATTTAAACAAGATATACCATTTCCAAGTTAAGGTAATTACAATTTTAATTGACACGTTTTTCACACTAACCGTATAAAAGAGATTTAAAAATTGAACAAAAAATTTGAGCTCTTCAGAGAAATATATCAGGGGTACAAATTGAAAATGCGGGTTTGATAACAGATGGCGTTACTAACGCTATACGCATCAGGCAGTACTGTGACTATGTTCATGTCAAAGCTACGTCTTATAGCTTTGATTTTCAGTATGTGTCAATTTGTCGCAGTGTCAAATTCATAGTTTTTTTGAGCTCTCAATATGTCGAGTTTCGTGCCAACAAAACAGCATTTGCGGGAAGTTTTAATTTACTTCTTTAATTTGAAGAAAAGTGCTGCTGAAGCACATCGATTGGTCTCCGAGGCTTATCCGAGTCATGTTCCATCGGTTTCAACGTGCGAGAGATGGTTTGTGCGGTTTAGAAGTGGTGATTTTGACGTTGAGGACAAAGAGCGGCCGGGCCAAGTGAAAAAGTTTGAGAATGCTGAATTGGAGGCAATACTCAATGAAGACTCGTGTCAAACTCAACAAGAGCTCGCAGATTCATTGGGAGTGACACAACAAGCCATTTCCCATCGTATAAAAGCCCTCGGAATGATCCAAAAGCAAGGACATTGGGTGCCGTATGAGCTGAAGCCGAGAGACGTCGAGCGCCGTTTTTTTGCATGCGAACTGCTGCTCGAACGGCAAAAACGGAAGGGTTTTTTGCATCGCATTGTCACTGGTGATGAAAAGTGGATCCATTACGATAACCCGAAGCGCAAAAAATCATATGGTTACCCCGGCCATGCATCATCATCGACGGCCAAACCAAATATTCACGGCGCCAAGCTCATGCTCTGTATTTGGTGGGACCAGCTGGGTGTGGTGTATTATGAGCTATTGAAATCGAACGAAACCATCACAGGAGCACTATACCGAACTCAATTGATGCGTTTGAGCCGCGCACTCAAAGAAAAACGGCCACGATACGAGCAAAGACACGACAAAGTAATTTTGCAACATGACAACGCTCGGCCACATGTTGCAGCGCCGGTCAAAACATACCTACAAACGCTGAAATGGGAAGTCTTACCCCACCCGCCGTATAGCCCAGATATTGCTCCTTCCGATTACCACCTTTTCCGATCGATGACACATGGCCTAGCTGACCAGCGCTTCCATTCTTACGAAGAAGCCCAAAAATGGGTCGATGACTGGATAGCAGCCAAGCCGGCCGAATTTTTTCGCGACGGTATCCGTAAATTGCCAGAAAGATGGGAAAAAGTTGTGGCTAGCGATGGACAATACTTTGAATAATTCATTTGTTACCATTTTTTCAGAATAAACGTTCAAAAATAGAAAAAAATCCCGCATTTTCAATTTGTACTCCTGATAAAATAAATATGTTAAAAAAAATTTTAGAATGGTTTATTTTAAAGTTACCATGAATTAAATAGAAATACGGTAGCGCGAAAGTGGCGCACGTATTTATCACACATAATCCCACTCCACACCGAGCACCAACCAATTCAACATCGCTGCTGTAGCGTGGTAGGTACCTTAACAACTAAATTTGCTGTGTGATCAATAATTCTACTTATAGTAGTACATTGTGCACCTTAAGTGCCATAAATAATAGCCTGAAAAATATGGTTTTGGCACTCAGACTGATCTGGTTAAACTCATTTATAAATCACCGTAGCTGGACTTTTGCACATAGCCACATCCCACGACTGTTAAGAGAGGATCGTAAGCGGTGAAGCATTTCTTTCTGTCCAACAAACGCGGTGCACAAGGTTGGTTACCGTGGATTATAACTTTTACTAAAATCTTAACGAGCATAATCCTGCTCATCGCACTCTGTGACCTTCTACTATTACGAGGCTGCGTAAGACCAATTACTGTGGTACTGGCACAGCTACGGCTACCGCTAAAAGCTGCAGCTATCACTAAGGGAGAAAGGATTCTTTTTAAAAAGAATAAAGAGAAAAGTTGTTGCCAAATGGTCATGGTTTACGAGGTCGGGAATCATAATCTGCAAATTTGTACGCACTCGTAAAAATGACAAAAATTAATTGAGGAATTAATAATCTATGTACGTAATAATTAAGTAAATGTTGATTGGACATTTACACTGATATTTACGGACACTTGATAATAATCACAGGGATTCTCGTACAAACTTCACGTAGTTATTCATAGCCACTCACAGATGCTCGCATTAACTCACAGATACTTGCAGATATTCACAGATACTTATAGATTATCATAGATACTCATAGATACTTACACTGACTTACAAATACTCCTCAGAAAGGTAAAATCGGTTGCAACTGTAACAGTGCCGTAATAAATGAAACTCCCTGTATTCGTATGGTTCTGTCTGTCTGTCCTTCTTGACCGCGCATAGGTTAAGGTACAGAATTGCTAAATAAGGAGAACTTTACATAAGTTAAGTTACAGGTCAAATGATTGCGCATCAATGCGAGCGTTCGAAACGCGTAGGTCACAAAATAGCCTGCGCTACTTGTTATTATAATTAATATTATTATTTCACTTTATGAACTCTCATTGGATTTCTGTATAAAACATAAATGTGTATTCAATTGCTCGTTTATATATAAACGATCAATCTAATTAAATGCAATATTTATATTTGCATTAAGTGTAAAATGAGCCTTCAGTCATTTATAGTAAAATCCTTTTTGTTTTATTAATAAACTAATTATACCCTGCGTACCAAATGCTGTATCGAGCCAATACCAATTGTAATACATTTTTTCAGAATCTACAACCTCAACTTTTGTACACAATTATACATTTGTTAGTTTTATCGTTGATAACACAAAAATTTAATTAAATGAAAAATACAAAGACACACGGGATGGAAAGTTAATTTACCTTTTTACATTATTATCGTTGAGACGTCTTTTTGAAATCTTATGTAAGCAAACAATATGAATTAAAACATTGCTTAAAGTATCGATTTAATTTACACATTATTCAAAGCAAACATTCTTCGAAGAGTAGCGGTTGTAGAGATCCCAAGACACGGGGTAGGTTAGTGACGTTTAGAGAGGGTTGGAGACATCTAAGGGAGTTATAGACATACGGATTGGCAGGGCTGATAAAGGACTTTATATATATTTATGGATCGATACATATTTATATTCATCAAGTAATTCATTTTATTTTTATATTCTGTAGCAGATTTAATTCGTTTTTTATCCTCTACCCAAGTTGATTTATTTGGGCTCCATGTAACATTTTCACAAAGCTTTCATTTATTGCAGAAAAATATCAAACACGTTTTTATGTTTTAACAGTTCGACATTGTTTCCACAATTTTAACAAATAACTGCAATAGCCAACAGAAAACGCAATAAATCCAATTAAAAGCTTCATGGCGAACGCCATCAAGACCAGTTGGAAAAGCTTCATTCGACGGTACAAACTCTAACTTGTTACACTCGTGAGAACGTTAATTTTCAATTTGCACAAGTTTTCAATATGAGCATACAACGATGATAAACAACAAATCTATTATTATGGTTGTATCACTCGCTTACGCATTGATCTAATTATATACATTATTCTGATGGAAAAAGAATGTTCCTTTTTCTGTTTGAAAAATTCATTGAACTGATTTTCTTCGTTATGATTCATCGCTGGGCTTCTCCATAAAATATAAAGTTGTAATAAATTGCTCGTTTATGTATAAACGAGCGATGTGATTTAATTTGATTAAATGCAATATTTGCCTAATGCAAATTATGACGAATACTCATATTTACATTTAATTTGAAGATGAATATAAAAGCAGAGTGATGATAGATTGACTTGAAATTTCAGTGCGATTCTAATAAAGAATGCTCTGAAATTTGCCATGGTTCTACATCAAGGTTATTATTATGGAAACCTTGTTGATCCGATTTGTTGTAGGAGCGAAGAATGTTTGTTGTGCATACGACATAATAAAATGACGATAAAAAATATTGGTGGTAAACCAAAAACATATTTTTTCGACTCGGGTATTAGTTCTTTAGATATATTTTGTTATCAGCGATCATTGGGTAGCGGTTTTCACCGAGAAAAATGTCCTGTCTATATCGGAATTTGTACCTATGACCCACCTACCTCGCTAACTATTGTATGTAACACGAAAACGCTACCGAATATGCCATTCTACTACTGTTGAACTCAATACATCTAAATGACATAATAGTCGTTGTATGTAATATAATCTCATTTAATTCAAATCAAATGCAATATTGATATAACATTTAATTTGATCATTAATTGCAATAACAACACGAGAGAGAGAGAGAGAGAGAGAGAGAGAGAGAGAGAGAGAGAGAGAGAGAGAGAGAGAGAGAGAGAGAGAGAGAGAGAGACGTGTCAACGTGTAGCGTGTGTGACATTGGAAAACAGAGCTACCGGTTGAGGGATTCGATTGTGTCCGTATAGAAATATTATACTATTTACATATTGAATACATTATCTGTATAGTATACATATTATTGAATACAATATATGTATACATAGATTTCTACTTACCATCTAGGCCATCAATATATATTCTAACCTAAGAAACGTGGAAGAGTGCTTACACGACGCTGAAGTCATACATATTGCGAGACTAAAACCAAAATGACGTAAAATTAAAATAACCTAGTTTTAGCCATATATTAGTTTAGCTTCGTTATTTATTTCTTTTAAGTAATGTATACCTTTCCATATATATATATATATATATATATTGCAATGCGCGAATAATTTTGATTTGCTGTCGTAGCGTTGGACTTTTATATTTCGCTAGGAAATCATGTGTTACATTAGAAAATCTACTGATACATTAGCAAATCTTTCGTGATCGTGCATTATTTGCTTTAATAACAAATATGTGTTTGCTATCCGGACACAACTTTTTATACACTAACATTTTTAATTGCTGCTACAGCATGTTTATGATTATTCAATTAACATTTGATGTAATAACACATGGGTTCCTCTCCGTGTTGGATACTTTCTTTATGAGAAAAGCCAGATCCGTCCCTGGTAATAAATTCAACGGGTCATTAACAAAAATGTTCATTAAATTCTCACCTATTTGACGGAGTCGGGACCGACGGCGATCTCATATTCTTCGCTGTCTACTACAGTAGCTACCCCACTCAAGGCAATTGACGTCTGGAGTGGGGATTAGTCCGTCTCGGCGCTTCGACCGGAGGCGAATTGCCCGAGAGTGGGGGAAAGTTTTTTACTTGGCTTCGTCAAAGAGGTGCGAAAACTTTAATAAAATATGTTGCGATGGTCAAATAGATCATGGTCAACTTGACTTGTAAAATCGTACTCGATGTTTTTAATTTTTATCATCCCGTTACATATTCCAATGTATTTTTTGTTTTAAATAATTAAGCTAATGGGACACAATTTCTACCTTGGAACTTTAATGGAAATTTATCGTACACTTCTCCATAGAGACACAACAGCATATCGAGATATTATCACAGAATTCAAACACATCTATATAAACGCCGAGTACCATCGTGGAAATGGAACGAATGCTAACTATATTGTTGGGAAGCAGCTTTCGTAAACTTATGCCGCAGCATCGAGTGTGTCGCGTCGCTAAGCTATGTGTGCAACGGTAGAGAAAGTAATTACGTGCAAGTTTGGTAATGTCCTATATATATCCATATAGCGAAGATAGAGAGTCGGTAGCCATGAGCAAGCCTGACCACCAACTGTAATATGGGAGTCAATTCCGCGCGAAGGTGATTCAACTGTACGGTAGAGCAGCTTTTGACCATTACATGCACAATGCAAGCACATTCGCTTCGTACTCTCCTAAGAGTTGGTTCTCCGCTTTCAGTTGGTCTAAAATTATTTCCACCTGGCCCTCTTTACGGTGAAATTGGTCGTTTAACCATGAGTTACCGAGCTTCATCGTCACCGGAATATCTTCACCCATCTCAAGGGTACCGTAATGAATCGCTTAGATGAATGTTGAATTATCTCTTGTGAGACTTGGTCGACACGCTATGTGCATTATCCATACTCTATCGCGTAAGTATAATTAAAGAATAATTTTGGTTATTCTAATACTCGTATATCCCTCGATTGAGACTATAGTCTACCGGAATATAGAAAGCCTTAGGTATATACGTATTGTAACAGCGTGAAAGCGGGAAGATAATTGGGGTTAAATCCACTTCAGAGCTTCGAAGCGTTTCTGGTTACAGAGACGATGAGTTCGCTTTGTACATTACAGAATGTTCAGAGATCCACATGAAATGGAAAAAGACTTAATTATATTCTTTTATTAGAGTATTTGAGGATCTAATTATTATATGGAAATTTTCCGTCGGTTCATTTTTCGTTTCATTTTTTTTTTCTTCTTCTTCTTTTTTTTTTGTTCACGATCTTGAGGAAATATAGGGTTCTTTTGCAAGTTCCCAAGTACCTTGAGGGTATAGAGATCTCCTCGTACATTCGCCCACAGGACGCTCCACCATCAGCTAAGAAGCCTCGAGGTTTCATCTCGCTTTATGTCGAATGCTTTAAAAGTTCACTGCTACTTTAACTTTTGTCTCTTTTACCCCTGTTGTAGATCCTATAGATGTGTCTTAAGTTATCTTGGGCTTATATTAAAACGGTGGCAGTCACTCCGCTTCTGCGGACACTCGGTTTATAACGTTTTACCCCTCCCTGTCGGTTAAAGTTATCTATATATATATTTTTCTTCAGTCTCTTCTCGTTTTCTAGCACTATTATTATGAGGAAGAGTGATTGATCGCTCGAAAGATGATCAATATGAAAGCAAGCTTTCCTTTTTCATCCATATTAAAAGAAAGAGTTTCACATGATTTTCGTAAGATGCTTTTTATCACGTTAAGGTATACGAGTAAAAATATAGTTAGAACTCTCATTCTGAACGACCCAAGAAAATTGTATGCGAATATTCCTTTTTTTTATGGAAAATGAAATAGTATTTTTTATATCAAATAAATATGTTAATTCGCGGGCGTTCTTTATGTAGATTGTGAATACATTTTTGTCTCATAAAGTTTGATTCTTTTTTGCGGTTAAATAAATTACTACTTACGCTTACGATTTTTTCTAGATTATGTATTTTTACGACAGTAATTCGAGGTAAGCGAGATCGTGTAATTGTTACTATCGATGTAGCGTCTATAATTGGTCGAGGTAGGATGGACATTTTTTTGGTGAAACGCAACTCAGGATGCGAGCAAAGTGAAACAAAATGACTATGAATGGACGCTGCATCTATATAAATATAATATTTTTTTAGAATTTTTTTCCATGGTGTCAGATATAATAATTTATTGGAAGGGATAATTATATTGGCCATTACTACTTCTAACACTACCACCACTATTGCTATTACTTTTCTTTGTTTAAACTAAAGTATCAGAACTGCGATAAAGATGCGGGCTGAGGTAAAATTAGTGCGCGCGCGAGAGCAAGACTTGTCCGGTGAGATTTCGAGCTGTGGAACGAGGAGGCGATCGCACGAGCTTCGAGCTAACCGAGAGCGAAGTGGTTTGCCGTGCTCGGAAAGAAAGATATTAAAGTTTTCCTTCGTTTTTGTTCTCCTCCAATTTCTCGTCGAGAGGCGAAGTTTCGCGTGCGGAACGACGCCTCGTTTCAAGCGTCTTGAGAGACCCTTCGAATCATCGGAAATCGTAATGATGATGATGATGATGCTTCTGCTGATACTTTAGACGTACGGTTTCGTGAATCGAGGATTCACGTTATAAAACAACATATTTATAGCGCATAATGCATATACAGTATCCGACGTCTTTAACTTTGAGCTTTCGAGATTTTATGAATATGTACGTCCGTACGGGACGAGCTTTGAAGTCAGAGCAAACTCGATTCGTTTTTTGCCATATTTCAACGGTTCAATGATTTCGTTCGGATATTGAATATATCTAGTGTACAGACGACTGAGTCGAGTCAGCGATTCAACGACGTGATATATAGATATATTTATATATAGGATATGCTGGTTGTGCAAGCGGTCTGCACTTGTTTCCAGTGTCTCGATAATTGTATAATGTAGACTTCTTTATAAATGTTGTTTGTACGAAACGTGTTACCATTATTGTAAATGGTAGAGAAGTATACTAATTTGTGGAACCGAATTGTGTACAATTTTCGAGAAAGCGTGAAAATTGGGAACCGAAAAATCGTGAAGAAAACATCTTTTGAGCATACTTTTCGTATATTTCTGATATAATTCTGCAAACTTCAAATAAAAATACACTCTTTTACATAGAAAAGACAGGAGAAAACTTGAAAATTGAGAAAAGTTGTAATTCAGAATAATTATTAGTTCGATTAGCAATTATACTAATTACAATTACCAATTCTTCCAAAGGGGGAATTTTTATTAGGTCGGGCGTTTCGTGTTTGAATATCTCCGGGTTTATAAGGAAATTACACACAAAACCAATTATTCCATAGCCTTTAATCTAGTATATTAGCATTATAACCGTCTTTGCATCGTCAATGTTCCAGTCCCCGCAAAATGTCGGTGTTAATCCTCTTACGACAACAGAGATAGAAATTTTAATCATCATTAAAATCGCAGCAACCCTAACAAGTTTATATGGATGGATCAGTGCTCGATCGACTATAATTGAGTTGATAGGAAGTGATGCGAACAGGACAGGTTAAAGTGCCGTAAGTGATAGAACTCGCGGTTCGACTAAACGCGTTCGTTGAAATGCATATGTTACGCTCAATATGTATATATTGTATAAATACGGATATACGTCACGGATAGTGTTCGAGAGGGAGAGAAGTGGCGCGAAGCAATCGGGACATTGTGACTTGACGGGCGAGACGAGAATCGAGGGGTGGAGGAAGTCCGGAGCGTCGCGGCCAGTGACGCCACCACCGACTCTGCCGCCGCACAACCGTATCGTCCAGAGGAGGAGATTAGCAGGAGGACGCGGTACGGTTCGGGCTTGATGCGATGCGTTGCATTATTCATTTCTAGCCTGGTTACGGAAACCACCCCTGACTCGCGACCGCGCGCGCTCCACAGGGCCCTGACATGCCTCGAACACAGTTACCGCGAAGCCATCACAGCTGCACGGGACGCAGAGCCCTCAGCAGCTACGAACCAGCGGAGTACAACAGCCAGTTCGCCTCTAGGACCGGGACTAACCCGAGCCCTACCTCGATGCTGGCTCCGCTGTACCACCAACGCCACAACCGCGGCCCCTTGCCAACTCCAATTAGTTTGTATAGGTGCGGATATTACGTCGTTTATAACTACATGACTCGGGTACCGCATGACGGCCATTCACATGTTCACCTACATTTTTGTTGAAATATCGAAATGAGAATCGATAGAAACGACGATCGTGGACGTCCCTTCAACCACCGATGAGCAACCTTAATCCTACGAAACAGACGGATACTTAATTTAGTTACCTCAATATTATCTACGCTTCGATTCGTTGACGGAAATATTTCCTGTATATCTGATGTACATAAAAATGGATTGTCAAGAGATTTTTAAGTTCTTTATTATAAATATGCCTTTAAAATTTTCTAATTTGCATTCTCAATTGATAACTAATTTTGTAAATATAAATTTGACTTGATTCTAATATAGTTCAGCATTTTCAAGCTTATAACGTCAACTTTAAATTCATAATTAACAAGATGAAAAATTTCTGGAAAACAATTTTTATGTAAATTCTACTTCTCATTCAACCACAAAAAAAAACATTTGACGTAAAATTCAGAAACAATGAATCCCAACGACCCCTAGAAATCTCGCCTAATTCAAATAAATTATTGTAACGATGCGTGCTTCGTATATAAATAGACAATTCGAGTAAGAAGAATGTATAGGTGACATCAGCGCAGAAGTTAGCGCTCTGACTCATTTCCACACAATCTCGTTTCGATCCGCACGTGATCACCATATACCGGTGTACCGGTTAATAATACAGATTTTGTAATCAAAGACAACATGATTTCAAGAGAAACATCAAAAGTGCTTTATTCAAAGTAATGCCCATTGCTAGCTACCAGGTCTATAAATATGAAACCGAAATTTGCCCATAGATGGCCCTAGCTGTCAATGTAGTTACCGTCAAACCGCGTCATTGGCGCCATTTTCTTGTTGACATCTCTGACAAAGATTTTCAACTCACAACAATACAAGTTGTAATATTGAATTATTTTATTTTTGAGTATGTGATTTTCCTTTTTGCAATTTACATAAACAACACGAGTATTTACTTAATTATTAGCAGATATTGGTCATTCGATATTATTTCCTTAATTTTATTTCTTTTTAAATCATCTCAGTCGATTGCAAAGAATCTTGCGTGAGCCGTCAATTACAAATATGTACATATAGATATATAGATATATTACTCATCTTATTTATTATATAGTAGATGTTCGTGAAATCCCTTTCGCAAATTACATAAACAACACGAGTATTTATTTAATTAATAGCAGATATTAGCCATTCGATATTATTTCCTTAATTTTATTTCTTTTTAAATCATCTCAGTCGATTGCAAAGAATCTTGCGTGAGTAGTCAATTACTAATATGTACATATAGATATATAGAGATATTACTCATCTTATTTATTATATAGTAGATGTTCGTGAAATCTGTTTCGTAGGTGTGTCCCCGGTACTGGGCCTCGTAGGATTCGCGTATAGTAGATGAGATGTGGCAGGATATATGAACGCACAAGATTCTCTGATATATACTTTGTTATAGTAAGGATGTGTCTGTACGGACGACTGGACGACGAGTAACTCCTGACCTCCTTGCTCATGCAAGAAATGGCTTCGTTCATTAGAAGGTGGGAGACAAACGAGATTGACCAGGGACTTCGGTCCTTCTTGTCAATGATCGGAAATATCGTATCTAGACGTTACTACACGCTCTTTCATCACAAAGTTTCATACAACAGCATAGTTTGTAATAGCGTTGAACATGTCGAATTTTGTGCCTGGAAACTACGATTTGCGGACAGCATTGATTTTCTGTTACCAAACGAAGAAAACTGGTGCAGTATCGCATCGAATGCTTGTCGAAGCTTATGGTGAGCATGCTCTTGGTAAATCACAGTGCTTTGAGTGGTTTAAAAAATTCAAAAGTGGCGATTTTGACGTGAGAAACGAAGAACGTGGAAGACCACCGAAAAAGTTTGAAGACAGCGAATTGCAAACATTGTTGGATGAGGATGACGCTCAAACGCAACGACAACTCGCGGATCAATTAAATGTGACGCAAGAAGCCGTCTCAATACGTTTGAAAGCCATGGGAAAGATCCAGAAGATGGGAAAATGGGATCTACATGAACTGAATGAAAGACAGCAGGAAAACCGAAAAACCACTTGCGAAATGCTGCTCGCCAGGTACAAAAGAAAGTCATTTCTCCATCGAATTGTGACTGGCGATGAAAAGTGGATTTATTTTGAAAATCCTAAGCGTAAAAAATGATGGGTAACTCCAGGCGAACCATCGACATCGACTGCAAGGCCAAATCGCTATGGACACAAGACAATGCTCTGTGTTTGGTGGGATCAGAAGGGTGTGATCTATTATGAGCTGCTAAAACCTGGCGAAACCGTTAATACTGAACGCTACCGACAACAAATGATCGATTTGAATCGAGCTTTGCGTGAAAAACGACCAGAATATCAAAAAAGGCAACACAAAGTGATTTCGCTTCATGATAATGCACCATCACACACAGCAAAACTGTGTCAAGGAAACGATTGAGGCGTTTAGTTGGGAAATACTTTGGCATGCGGCTTACTCACCAGACCGATTACTACTTATTTGCATCGATGGGACACGCACTTGCTGAGCAGCGCTTTACTTCTTACGAAAACGTACGAAAATGGCTCGATGACTGGTTTGCCTCAAAAGAGCAACAGTTTTTTTGGCGTGGCATCCACAAGTTGTCAGACAGGTGGGAAAAATGTATAGCTAGCGATAAGCAATACTTCGAATAAAATATTTTTTATCATTTTCATACAATAAACGTGTATTTTCTATACAAAAATTCCGGTTTCATATTTATAGACCTGGTACACATATCTCCCATATTTAAAGTAATTTGTGGATACCATGCCAACAGAACTTTTGTTGTTTTGAGACAAACCATTCGGAGACCCAATTTTCCACTTCTTCGTACGGTTTCAAGTGCTGCTCAGAAAATCAAGACAAATGGTAATACGAAGGAGCAAGGTCTGGTGAATACGGCGGGTGGGTTAATAATTCCCAAACAAGATCTTTTAACGTGTGTTTAACTGTTTGTAAAGTGTGCGATAGTGCGTTATCACGAAGCAAAATTACTTTGCAGTATCTTCTCGTCTACTCTGATCATTTTACGATCAAAGCGTTGTTCAAATTGATTATTTGTTGTCGGTAGCGATCAGTCTTAATGGTTTCACCTGATTTCCGAAGCTGTTGATACACCACAAGTTTCTGATCATACCAAACACAGAGCATTGTCTTTTTTCCGAAGCGATTTGGCCTTGCAGTCGACGTTGATGGTTGACCCGGGCCAACTCATGATCTTTTGCGTTTGGGATTCTCAAAATAAATCCATTTTTCATCGCGAGTCACAAATCGATGCAAAAAAGCCTTTCTCTCGTGCCGTTGAAGCAACATTTTACCGATGACTTTTCGGTTATCCATTTGTCTTTCGTTCAGTTGACGCGGCACACATTTTCCTTCCTTTAAAATCTTTCCCATTGCTTGTAAACAATCGGATATTGTTTGTCGAGCAACGTTTAATCTATCTGCATGTTGTTTTTGAGTTTGACAGATATCTTCATCCGATACAACTTGTAATTGTTGGTCTTTAAACTTTTTCGGTGAACCTGGACGTTCTTTGTATTTCACATCGAAATCATCACTTTTAAAGCATTTAAACCAGCGTTCAAAAGTATTTTCAGATGGAGCAGGTTCACCATAAGCTTCCCGAAGTATACGTTATCTTTCAGCAGTACTTTTCTTCAAAATAAAGTAATGAATTAAAACTTGCCGCAAATGCTTTTTTTTTTGGCACGAAATTCGACATTTTTAAGCGTAAAAATATCTGCGATGTTGATCCTTCAGAAAATTATACACATGAAATTTTGAAGCTTGTTGTCAGTACAACAAAATAGCATATGTATCAACATATGTGTCGATTTATTGAAAAAAATCACCATTATTAACCGGTACACCAAGTATTTCCTCTCTTCGATACTTCGGCAGGCCATCGTCGCTACCATGCTACACATTTCCCCAAATTCTCCATTCGGTCATCGCATTATGAAAGAAAAAGTTTTGTTTCCCTTTGAAACAGTGTATATACGCAACACCGCGGTTTAAGTGGCTAATTGTAAGAGAATCGTGTAAATCTTTGCAATAGAAGAATTGTATAATTGAAATAATTTGCGAAATTCACTGACTCGAGTAACCCAACTTACAGCCGTAATAAACATTCGTATAGTAAACCCCCGTTACAAATGTTTTTAGTTATGAGCATCGTAAGCTTTCCTACAATGTACTCTTTTCCTGATGAATATTATTCTTTCTACTGACTTTCCGGTCGATGAGAGATGCAGCTGTATAACGATGGATTATATTATGCGAAACTCCGCAGATACGGAGATTTCTACCGTGAAAAGTATTGCCACAAGTTCGCAACGTAATGAGAATTAATATTGTTATTGTTGTTAATAATAAAGGAGCGGTTTACGTCAAGTAATTCTACGCAATTAGCGAGAAGGAATCCAAGGGAAAAGTTTTTCAGCTTCCTGCTCTGTCATCCTATCTTCTTCGTTATCTCGAAAAACTGCAAACTACTTTTCCATTTGTCATTTATTTCATTGAGGATGTAGCTGTCTCACGACCATTCTTAATCCAATTAATAACCTTTGTTTCATATACCTCTTTATTTTACTATTTATTTCCATGCAATAGTAGTATTGTACGATAACTTTTAATGCAGTCCCGATATTTAATGATTGGCTCAAAAAAGTCTGGCGCCGTATCGAGGTCAAAGTATAAATGTAACCGTTTCGAACTCTGATCAATATAATGAAGGAAAGTTATTCAGTGGTTCACACAACCAAAGCGAATATAATTTTATACCGAACTTAACTTTCGCGTTCTGTAGATAAAACTTCATAATTCCGTGCCGATGAATACAATTTTTTAATTCTGAGAACCTAACGAACATCCATAGACATAGGAATAAATATTCATTGAAGAATGTGTTGAAAATATATGTTTTATACAAACAAGATGTAGAACACTGATTTTAGCGGACGTTCTCTTTGTAGAAAATGCCATTTTGAGAAGTAAGAGAAGAGAAAAATCCATGTGCAACCCAGGAAGCATTCTGGAGCGTCCATATAGTATAGAGAGGTTTGCGAATCGGATAAATCACTTTGAGGAATGCGACAGGGGAGGCGAGCAAGCGTATCCTGTCAAGACGATAGTGTCTCGCACGCTTTGGGTCAGCCAGCCACACCGAATCTGGTTTGAATTTACTATCGAAAACGTGACCGTGGGCTCCTCGGAGAGTGCGAAGCTAACTTCAGACTAGACTGGGGCTAGCGGGACAGGTGAATTAGCGTCCTATGTGTGCACGAGAACTGGTGGCGCTGCTGTGGTAGTTTTCAGCAGTTTTTCACTAAGATTCAAACTATAATTTTATATTCTAAAATAAATTTTAATAATATGTTTACCACAAAATTTTGAATAAATACAACAATGATGTAAAAAAAAAAAAAAATGAATCCGTACAATAATGACTCGTGTATCATGTAGTTCAAACATATTTTAATTCACTGTGATAACATCAATCGGTACAGAATGTAATCTTACATCTCGCTATACGGCAATAAATGTTTTGAAATTGTTTCCCCGAGATGTCTTTGAATTCGCTTAATAATTTTACAAGTGCATCGTGTACGAATAATCTAAAGCTGACGATTTACGGTTGACAAAGTATAACATTACTCGTGACATCGATACATACGTAATTTCAATCTGTTTTCAAATAAAGTACTTGCTTACTTTTATCGAAATACACAGTCAGTATACAAGATTGGCTAAACCGTCTTATAAGAAACTACTAGTAGTAATGCACGTAGCGAATACGGAGAAAAAAGCTGCACAGGGTAGGGACGTTTGGAGACGATACGACCTAGTGATGCCGGTGTTGTTTGCTCTGTTTTGAAACCAGGAGCTCCTACCTCGACGTCCCAAAGGATTGCGAAACTCGAAGATAAGACAAGTTACTCCACAAAGACACGTATTGTTATATCTCCAGGGAATGTATTGTGTACACTAGCACGTTTTCCTCCTGCACATTGTAATATGGAACAAAACTTGATACATTTTTACGTAACCCTGCATCCGCAAGAGTGTATGTCACCACGTTACTTTACACTATACTAGAAATAAACATAAAGTTTAACAATTTTTAGTTAATTGAATAAAACCACTGCATTTGAAAAAAAATTTTATCACCGGTGGTTCGTACATCAATTTTGTACACAATATTGCTTATATTGTATTGCATTAATATTGTATTGCATAAATGTGCCACTTTAATTGTATTTAAATTTGTTTTACGGACAATGAATAAATACACGCGTTTAATTGATAAATAAAATTACAAACCAACTCAATGACATCGACACAATAGTCTCATTCGAACGTTAAGAGACGTCGCGACGCGTCGGTCGTCTGCTGAACGTTTGACGAGATAGAGTCAAGGCGTGAACCATTGAGCAAGGAGGCGAGAAGTTTCAAATGGCAAAAGTATCATGACAGATGCCAGACAATTATTATCGAATGCGCGGTGAGAAAAATAGTCTAGACTTTTAATTCGTCGAGGGACGGACGGCATAGACGTTTCAGACCGGTGATTTGAAAGCGGGAAAGTGCTCGTCCGAGTGCGAGAAGAATAAAAACTTGGAAAGTAGGACCACCATAGCCGTGCGTCTGTTACCTCCAGGGAGTACCGAGTAACTCGTTAGAGAAAAGTTTATCGCCCACGACAGAAGCACGTAAGACGTGAATCCGTTATGACGGAAACAATTCGTTTTCAGCTGCCTCGATATAAAAAATTTGATAAGTTCTCACGCGAACCACATGAACCGAGCTCATTTATCTTTCTCGTTTCGATCTTTTACATGCTTTTTGTTGAGTGGTTACCGTCGCTTTTGTATTATGCCGGCATGTTATTACGAGACGCGCATTTTGCTCACGGAGAAAACTGAATGGTTAAATACGGTCCGGGCGATTCTTTCGGTTGTTAAAAATTAATCGGTTGGCGCAACCAATTGATTGATTGGCGTCCAACTACTTTGTTGGAGCAACTGATTAATTTGTTGGTTCAACTAAATTAATCACCTCGAGCGTATTGAACATTGCAAATTTTGTTTACCAATCAACAATATATTTCCATGCGCGCTCGCTGTAGCTTTAATATCTAAACCAGAAATTCAAGGATTTTCTTGTTCAGAATGGAGTTGGTTTTTAAATAAATTCATTCAACAATGTGATCGAAATTAATTGCTTATTCAACGTAAAACGAGTTGTGTAGGTGATGACATTTTTTTTTTCTATTACACTAACGATTAATCGAGGACAATAAGCATTAAAAAAGAGTTTAAGAAATTGGAATGAAGGATGATATTACATCAAGTCAATGAAAGAAGAGGACGAGACGCTGAGTCTGTAAGTTTTTATAATTGTAAGCGATGTCACAAAGACACGTAAAGAGGTTGAAGCTACATCGCTTTTACCATCTTTAATAGAGAAACTTCTACACAGTTGACAATAATCAGAAAATTACTTTGAGGGTAGACTGTACCGTGATTTTAACTCTATGTGAACGAATTGCACTAAAATCGTTGTACGATACTTTTATTCAACTAAAAATTTCTATAATATTTTAAACAATTTAGACATAATTTTCTGAGACATGAGGTACCAAGTGCTCGAATTGAATCTTTATGTACAAATTGCATTGCCAATTCTATATTATTATTTCCATTAATGGTTTTTTCCGATCTGTCAGACGCTAATTTTAGATTCACCAATTGACAGCGTGTCAGGGATTTTTCTAAAGCTTTTACCGTACCGAAGATTTCTTTATGTTATTTAGGTTAGCCTTAAGCTCTGATTCTTCAGTTTCTTTAAGTTCTGGCAAACTTGTGTTCTGACAAACAAATGGACAAATAACTTTCTTAAATATGTATATATAGGTTATCTAGGTTATTTATAACAGATTCTGAGCCAAACAAACAAATAAATAACTTTCTTAAATATATATGTATACATAGAACAAGGGGGCTCCACCGCTATATGTGTTTCACGCGCTGATCCTATAACCCAGTCGTCATTTGTTTCTGTGGTGATTGTTTTTTATTTTCTTACCCGATCGCCTTTTATTTTTCTCTCAAAAATGTTTTCGTCCCCTCCCAACTCGCCTTTACCCCCTCCCCCCGGCCACTCGTAGTTTATTTTCACCGTCTTTGTTTTCCTGATTATCCTTCATTTCCCCCTGATCGCCTGTGTGGATACGCCCTCGCATTACCATCCCACAATCCAAACAACCCAACCCGAACACCTCCTCCTACTACTTAGTCTCACTCGCCTCCCGATTCCATGGCCAACTTCACGACGTTCGCACTTCGATTCTATGGCCATCTTCATACTACAGGTCTTAATAATTCTTCTGTAGAATGACGGTGGCAGCGGGCTAAACCGACGGCGGCAAGTGGTGGCGGTAATGCCAGCGCGATATTTTTATATTATAGAGAGAGATTATTTATATTTACAATATAGAGAGACAATTCGCTTTTATAAAGCATTAACTCCTTTTTGCGGAAGTTGAATAAAGACAGTTTGAAAATTGTTATCTTTTAAAGATGTTATTATTCAACTTGCTGTCAAATAGTCTCCCGCTCTATTTCACTTCGCCAATCCGTCCTCGTACTTTTCAACGTACCGACGTACATTTACCTTCATTTTCACACAGCGTACCACTCGCTGCTCTTTCTCTTGGTTGCATCGATCGACGACTGCCGGATACGTGCGCGCGCTATGGTATAGGACTAGAACATATTCCCTCCCGACGCAGAGGCCAACTCTTTTATACCTCCCACCTGCTGCCATTAATATTTGTACTCCCGGCCACTGGCACACATTATTTTCATACCATCATACCCCCGGCTCGCATGCATTGCACCATAGTTTTACGTTCAATCTTGCCACAAGCATTATTCAAAAGTTCATGCATCTATTCTATTCTGCTTCGCGAATGTGCTTGCATATATCAGGATTAAAGATCTGCCGGCGGCGTATAATTATAATATAATGTACATCCGAATATTATCACGGTTTCATGAAATATCTGACTTTCTGAGGCAAAATCTTTGTGTCATACAACCGTAAAGCGTTTATAGGAATAAACAGGAATCCAATGGCACTGCGATAAAGGTCAAAAACCGTTTTTTTTTCCAATGATTTCGAACACTAACGAGTAACATGGTACATGTTCTATCGTCTGTCGCAAATGAATATCAACGCACCAGTACCTATACTGGGATGAATCTGTAACTCCCACTGCGCATCAAAAAGTTTTTAATGGGATACCCAGAATCGTTTGATTTCAGGGACAAAGATGAAAAATGTATAACGAAAGCGCCTACGCTTCGCGCTATCTTACTCTCCCATAAATGTGCGGCACGGGTCAATGTTTTCAACAATTGTTACTTCATCAAATTGTTCGGTGACTGAGTCTCAAATTTTACAGCTATTGCGGTTATGTTTACCGAATATTTCCAAGAGAACGTTTTGATTATCTGAGCGAAGCTATTGAGTTGCATCAGCGCTTCCTCTGCCTGGTTGCATATACTCAAGGATTCACTCAATATTGAAAAACGTACATGGTACATGGTACATGGTACATGTTCTATCGTCTGTCGCAAATGAATATCAACGCACCAGTACCTATACTGGGGTGAATCTCTAACTCTAACTGCGCATCAAAAAGTTTTTAATGGGATACCCAGAATCGTTTGATTTCAGGGACAAAAATGAAAAATGTATAACGAAAGCGCCTACGCTTCACGCTATCTTACTCTCCCATAAATGTGCGGCACGGGTTAATGTTTTCAACAATTGTTACTTCATCAAATTGTTCGGTGACCGAGTCTCAAATTTTACAGCTATTGCGGTTATGTTTACCGAATATTTCCAAGAGAACGCTTTGATTATCTGAGCGAAGCTATTGAGTTGCATCAGCGCTTCCTCTGCCTGGTTGCATATACTCAAGGATTCACTCAATATTGAAAAACGTACATGGTACATGGTACATGGTACATGTTCTATCGTCTGTCGCAAATGAATATCAACGCACCAGTACCTATACTGGGGTGAATCTCTAACTCTAACTGCGCATCAAAAAGTTTTTAATGGGATACCCAGAATCGTTTGATTTCAGGGACAAAGATGAAAAATGTATAACGAAAGCGCCTACGCTTCACGCTATCTTACTCTCCCATAAATGTGCGGCACGGGTTAATGTTTTCAACAATTGTTACTTCATCAAATTGTTCGGTGACCGAGTCTCAAATTTTACAGCTATTGCGGTTATGTTTACCGAATATTTCCAAGAGAACGCTTTGATTATCTGAGCGAAGCTATTGAGTTGCATCAGCGCTTCCTCTGCCTGGTTGCATATACTCAAGGATTCACTCAAAGTTGAAAAACGAAAGAAAATCATCCACGGATCTGATTTTTTTGTAACGCTCTCCGAGAAGTAATATGTTTGAATAGTTCAAACCTCAGACTTGAAGTACTTACCTAACGACGAACATGCAAACAGCTAAACCAAACCGATTATATGGATTTCTGTTACTTGAATTCTATAATAGCTACATCGAAGGTGAATTATAATACAAAAAGTTACTTGATTCTTACGAATTTAACTTTCAGAACGATGATTATGAAGCTAAACTTAAAATTCATAAAATACAAATGGCGAATCCAATATTGCATACTGTTACGTTCTGGATAATTTATTGATTTTCAGAAATATAATATACTAATTCTACATTTCAGAGCGAAATGTATCACTCAGAGATTGAAGTTAGTCTGGTGATGGGTAGTTTAATATTGATTTTTACACTGGAACATCGTAACAATAAGAGATTGTATTTCAAAACGATGCAAAATTACGAATATACATATAGAAGGTATGTTATCACAATAAATGTCTGAATAAACTTTTGATAGTAGGACTTTAAAATATTGTTTTCGTACGTGGTCGACCGCAATGGTCGCCGCACGAAGTAGAATTAACTATAGACTATCACAAAAGCAGTGGACTCGTGACCACCCAAAAATATCATGAAATGAAAAAGCAGCGAATGATTAGAGCGGCGCAGCGCGTCTCAAAAGTTTGTTGGATCCCGCTGTCAGCGTGGGAATACTGACCTAAGCAAAAGTACCCAGCAGTGATAAGCACTACTGGTTCGCACAAGAACAGATGAACGTATGCGCGGTTCAAGCAAAAATATTACAAATAATTAACAACAATTTAGTGCACAAAAAATCATAATTAGTCCGGACGTAACACAGATAAAAATATATAAAGTAGCCTGATTTGAATGAAAATAGATACTCTGGAGGGATGGTTTGAAGACACGGTGTACCGATAATTAGACGAATTTCGATGAGACGGATATCCAGTGCTACGACTCTTAGCGTTGCTTTGACTATATTTTTCAATCAGTTCTAATAACCGGACAAGTGTGAACGCAGTACTCAATGGCGTGTCGAGCTGGGACGACAATAAATTGCTCGCCGACAATATGCCAAGTAAGTAAAACGCGCTATGCACGGATACGATTGTCGGCCGTACGTCAGTAATATTTTCCGGCCAGTGCGAACACAAGTGTTAGGGCAGTGCGACCGCTGTACTCAATGGCATGCCGGTAAGTTTGCTTGTCGACACTACCCCCATAGAAATAAAATAAATTCGAAATATATATATAAAGGGAAAAAGAGGGTGTACCTCTATACGTCGTTTATATATCTGCCGGATATATTATAAAAGATATCTCAAAATATGTTTCAGATGTATCTTAAAATATATATTTTTTTCGGGAAAAAGTTGTATATCTGGTATATATGAAATACTTCTTTTTCGTGTGAGTAAGACGAGTTTCGGTCTAGTCCACAGCCAATGCGTCGACGACTCTCGAAGCTCCGTCAAATATTTCATCGGCCAGTACGAGTTATACGACGCTAGGTGTGACGGTAGTATTAAGCGCTGCGGAGAAACTTCGATAATTTTCACGACAACGATATGATAGAGGGTCATCCTGAGATACGCCCAGAACTTGGACGACTCTCAGCTGTGTGTTGGCAATATTGTTCGGTCAGTGCAAACACAAATATCGGAGTAATGTAGTCTCGGGCCTCAGTCGCATTTCCGGCTGGTACTGACGGAGTTTGCTCTCGTCTTAGCACCATCTGTGTTATCTTCAAAGTACCGGCCGCCAGAATTAGTGTAGCGCGAGGCTAGTGGTCTTAGTACTGGACCATATTGGCAATTCTGACGGTATACCACGATTCCCATATGGAATATTTCCTTAAAGTTTAAATAAGGTTCTACTTTGTGTTTGGTCGGAAAAAGGCTGGAATGGTAAAAAATTCGATATATCAAGCCACTTTCAGTTTTCAACGAGAGACTCATCTTAGCCGCGTTAAGAAGACACTGCTGGCAAGATAAGAAGACGTATAATTTTTTTTATCCATAATTATCGATATATTTTACGGAAGTTTAATGCTGATGATGAACAAGACGCGTGCAGTCTACCTTCGACTCACAGAGCGTAGTATGTAGAACATCCGATCGCGTGTGGTCTCGCTATCGAGGATCCTTCTCGTTTTTATTTAACTGATAGAGAAGCGCGATAAGTCAATATACAGTGCATAGTCAAGGGCTTAGCACCGAGGAAATCGATCACTCGCTAGCTCTATTCTAGAATCTAAAAATCGAATCTCGCGAGCCTCTTGAGGTGCGACGGTACTTATAGCGTGTGTAACATTTTATTCGTACAATCGCACATCGAAAATTAATGTAACAAAAGTATTCTACGCGTACTCTTGCGTACCATTTGTTTTTTTATTTCTTGCCGAACATCCGGTATACGATAGATATACTTGAACGACGAAGTAGGACACTTTTAGACCTCATCCAGAAATTCGTTGATCTCTCACAAGAGAATTTATCGCTCTGCTTGCTATCGGCTTTCGAGTCTCCGATTGTTTCGCTCTTTTTCTCTTCGTGACCTACGATTGGCTCAACCATTATACCGTTATACTATTCTCTTTTACTTGTTTTCTTTTTAATTCTCACCCCTCCCCTGCCTATTGTGTACCGCGTATATTCCTCCTGGGCCTGCTCACTTTATCCAGATCAATTCGTGTATACCGGTGAGTAGCTCTTGCACGTTTTTTGAACGTGAGAGTCGACGATTACCGGTAACAGCAGCAGCACCAACAGCAGCACCAGGAGTACCACCAGCACTAGCGCAGCGCAATGACCGGTCACGCTATACCCACGAGATCGTTCGTGTCGGTGCTCCATGCTCTTCAGGGACGATAGTTAATTGCTGATCGATTGGAATAAATTGCCGTGTCCTCGTTAATGCTCCTATAAATGAGAGAGGGGGAGAAAAACTCGGCGAAATACATGCACCCGGGGCATAGTATATATACGAACAAGCATCTATATATACACGCACCTTCATAGAACAGACACGAACACTGAGTCGTCCCCTAAAAAGGCCATTACTCCCGTCGATAGACCAATTTTTTACAAAACAGGTGATACGGACTTTACTTGGAGCCACAAAATCACCTAACAAAATAGGTCGTTGAACGTGTTGTTTTTTTTTTGTAACGCTACGTTTTATTATTTATTTTTTTTCAGATCAAGTGACAATATAATCAATTGTTTTCTCCGCAAACTGTACACAATATAAAGGGATCCATACATTGCAAAGACAAAAATGGTATTGTGATCATGTGTCTACGTCTAAATACAACAAATTGTAGAAGTTTCATTTCTTCCATTAATTTCATTATCTTTTTCTTTATTTAAAACTAAATGTAACTTCTTTTAAAATTTCTTATGGTCAAATGGGAGAATTTTTTTGACATTATCGCAACACCATTACGAACAACCAATTATATGGGGTGTTTGATAAGTTTTTTTACTGATAAAACAAATTAAATATATATTTGAAATTGGAGTTTGTGCTTCCTACCTTTAATTTCATCGTAAAAAATAAAAATTTACCACGAGTTAATTCCGAAAAATATCTGAGTGATATTACAGCTTCAGCATATTACGTTACAGCGAGATTATATGATAACTCTACTACTAACAGACAAATTTCCACTTTTTACCATCAGCAGAACAATAGAGTTATTTATGGGAGAATTGTAATCAAATGGAGTTGTTTCATAATAGAGTTGTGACGTGGTAGAGATATTTTCCATAATTAATACGCGATTGATTTATTGTTTGTAAAATAAATTAATGGTAAAGTCATAAATATTTCGTACACACGTTGCACCAGAGTCCATTTTTTACTGCAAATGAAAATAAAGCCGTACGGTGAGTTGCAAAGTTGATAAATTTATCGAAGGGCCTCAATGTTAATCCGCGAATGAAAGAAAATGTCTTTTCCGAATATCATTTGTGGATTTATATTATACATCGATGTGCCTCAGTCACTGTCGGTTATATTCGCCGAGCATATCTTTGTGCATATACAGATCCACTTTTTCCATTTCCAATTTCGCAAAGTATATTCCGTACATAAGGAAAGATATAAAAAAGAAGAAAATAGAGAAAGAATGACTGTCGACTTTCGATTGGAAAACTTTATAATCCAAGGTAGGTATACTATAAACATCGATTCAGCTTCTTTGTGAGGGTTGTGCTGCTTGTGAGAAAATGATTCCGAGGTCGCACGTACATCGCACGTACATCGCTCGTGCCTATACCTTTTCACCTCGAAGCTCTATGCTCAACCCAATCTTGGATTCACCCGTCGTTGTTGTCCCACCCCGTCGGGAGAAAATATATTTCATCCGCGTAGTCCTTATCCACGCGCTCCGGTGAGGCTAGCCGGAGTAGAAGGCGGCGAGCGTAGAAAAAGAATGCGACCAAGACCGAGAGGGTAGCACAGAAATTAAGAGGTGAGAGACGAGAAACTGGGCGAGAGATATTGAATTCGATCTTTCGCCGTTAAACTCGGTATAGTAGCAGCGCGGTGGATAACGTGGCCAGAATTCGCGGGCACCACCACAGCTCGTGGCCGAACACGAGAGCCATCGAATGAAGAGCATAGCCTTCATAAATATACTTGGGAGAGGGGAGGACGCGTGCGCGGACGACTTACCGAACCGTACGAAATTAGGATTTAATTAATTTAACATAAATTCGGCTCGTGTGAATTCCTCGCGGTCCATTAATCTCCTCGGAAGTACGGAACATTTATCAAGTCAGCCACGCGGCAGCGTACGAGCGCTTTGGCTGGCTGGAAATCCTGCACCCGGGCTGCATCGTCTCTACCGTACAGCACCCTCTCTTCCCTCTGAGGAAACGCTCTCCGAACGCTCGTGCAACCTTCCGGGAATGCGGAAGGTGCTTCTCTTGGTCTCTTGCCTCCTCTCCCTGTCCGCCTCATTGCCTTTCGCTCTGGTACTCGTTGACGGCACGGGCCAAGTTGCAACCCTTATATGTATGTTGTTCGTCGTCCGACATTTCCGCCAGTGAACATAAGCCAGGTTGGTTGAATATGCGGCGGGCAGGATCTTCGCTACGCAGTATTTTAACTTTTTAGACCGATCGAGTGTATATGTGAGATGAAATCGGCCTAACCGAGCTATTGAATTCTTTAGAGGCCCAACCGCAATGGCAGGTGCTCGTAGGTTTACGAATAGTGGGTGATAGGGAGCGGCCTATTTTAAAAAATAAGGTCTGGGAAACGGCCTCAATTTGAAGAAGGAAGGAGAGGTAGAGAGCGCCCTCTAGTCGCCGGGATGTCGGGCATACAGTGCACTGCACCGGAGCGGAAAGAGGTGGTGAAAGCAGTAGAGTCTGTCGAGAGGGAAGTCGCAAATTCGAGACTCCAAATTCTCCTCGTCCTCTCGATTCCGATGTTGCTGGCCCTCCCAGCGAAGCAATGCGCTGGTGTGCGGTATGGAGCTGCGGCGAAGTAACACCGGCACATCGACTCTCTCACTTCCACCGACTGCCTCTCCGGCTGTCCCTCGGTTTTCGACCTCCGATCTCGCCGCACACCCTCCCTCAAAGTCATGTTTGTGCACTCCGCCCGTTCGGCGTAAGCTGCGGCCGTCGAAAAGTAAGCGAGTCGATTCATTTGCTCCGACACTGCCACCGCTGGTATTCACCCTTCGCCCCTCGGGACTCCCGTTCGCCGTATCGAGTCTCGATATAACGCAAACGTACACTTTATTCGTGGCCGAGCGGCAACGATTCGGTGTATATACCTCAAGATCGACACGATATATAACAACTTACGCCGATGCCAAACTTCACGAGCGGGATCCGATTCTCGAGTACAATGAGAGGCAACGCAAGGGCGCGTGTGTATACAATGCATAGTAGACAGCATACCGCGTGTCCCGTGCGGTGCACTGAAAGAACCGCAACCAAGTGCACGCTCGATTCGATTTATTTCTTTCTCCGTAAACCCCCCCCCCAGTCCCGTTCCTACCGTCCACATTTTACTCTATTTTCCTCCGATCTTTTTCCATTGCAGCTCGGCCACCAGCTCGCTTTACTCCAACTACGGACTCTAGAAATGCAAAGAGAGTGCAGATGTACGGTATATGTGCTAGATACATATACTAATGCATATACCTAGGTACGAGGGCTTGATATAGTGTATTATCGACAACGAAAGTTCACCGTCCTCTGCTGTAGCAAGTACACTTAGTTTATTCTCACAGGAAATGCATAGCTCGAGGGTAATAAAGAAAAATAGATCGAAATTCACTTTTCCACAGGCTAATATAGATGCGTCATGAATCGCCTTAGTGTAAAGTTGACGAGTCTTTCTTCGTTATTCGTTTTTTTTTCTTTTTTTTTTCCTACCACTTCCCCTATAGAATAAAGGGCGACGGTCTATGCTGTCTTTTTGCAATGGCTTCATCATCACAGCGCGGTGGATACGAGGGCATAGAGAATCTATCCAAGAGTCGCGATGTAAACTCGAGTCAGCGTCGTACTCGGGCTATTCAACTCTCGAGACCGGAAACAGCCTGCGCCGAGCAAGAGAAAGAGACACACGTGAACAAGCCCAGAGCTATATTCCCTTCCCTCGTCACTGCAAAAGGGTTTTCATAGACATACGTGCATCTGCTCAGACTATCAAACTCGATGCATATACCCTTTAGGGGGAAGGCACGGTAGAGCGTCGTTGTATGCGGCAGGTATGATTCAAAGTCCTTTGGAGGGCGGAGGAGCACCAGCGGGGAACGTTGCTTGTATGACGCGACGATTCAACACAGTTGTTGGGGTAGTTGCACCAACGACTAACGGGCAGTCTTTCAGATATGCAATATTACTGTACGTACTACGGTGTACACTGTAAACCCATGTTCTACATCTACATCTACGATCCACGGCTCTCTCGGACTAGCTGCGATGGTAGCTGAACCAAGGAGCAAGGAAATGTGGAGAGTGCGAGAGACAGACACCAAGAAGGAGGATGCGAACAGGAGAGAAATTTTATTTGCGACGGCGAAAGGCATTCCTTCCTCCCGTCTTCGTCCCAGTCCTCCTGGGTCCGCGCGCGCACCTCACTGGCTTTATCCATTCGGGGTCGGAGCACCCCGGGTCAACCAGCCGCTCCACTTACAGCCGCGCCTTTCTCACCCTGTACCGACTAACCATCCGACCATTCTCTCCGTCTCTCTACGGTCCACGGGAAACCTGCGGAATTGTAACGCTCCTAGTTTCTCTCCAGTTGTAGAGAAGTACGTATATTGTACTATACGTTAGTTGTACTACGGTAATAGCGGGACAGAAGGTTCACCAGGTTCTCTCTCGCTGCCAACTCGCTCTTTTCTCTTTCGCCATCTTAACCGTCTCATACCCTACCCCGAAAACTCACTTCGTCCCAGCTTCGGAATAGCAGCTTCCACTACCCAACGGAAAATCCCTTTTCCCACCCGACCATTCCCGAGTTATTCACACGCGACAACTCGCCAGTCTTTCTCATATCCTCTAATTATCTACCGTAAACCCTGTACTATATATAGTGGATATAATGCAGACTCTATTCATCGGCGCTGAAGCAAGAGACCGTGCGTGCGAAGGTTCCCGTCCGCCTATGCTGCCCCGTGTCATCGGTGTGCCCGCCGGTATAATTAATCGTGGGCGCGGTGGCGACAGCTTCTCGCGGACATTCCCGTTTACCTGGTTCGAACACGCGCGTGTATGACGTACGTCTCGTCTCAAACGCTTTGTACACGATTCGGTTGTACATAGCTGTGTACACCGTTTGAAATACTTTTTCAAAATCTACGAATATTGCTCTATAACGCTCGAGAACATCACCGATGTACTGATCGGAATTCAAAGGTTACTAATACGGAGAGAACAATTCTTTCACAGTAACAAAAGTGTAGTTGGCCGAGCAAATCTTTCGTTCAAATAGTAATAGCAAATGCGTTTGTCGTCGCTATATATAAATGTTGCCCCACGGAATTTTCCATTCCATTGGATTTCATTTAAGACAGAAAACCAAGTTCAATCCTCTAGTCTGATCGCCACCGAGGAATGTTGACATAGCATGAGGCGACTTGCCTGGCAAACGACGATAGGCTAATGCAAAATTGCAATCCAACGATTTTCGGTAAACCCAGTTAGCATCTGCATATACGAAGATTAGTCTGGAAGTAAAATTGTAGTCGAACGGTTGGTTCTCCGTCGGAGACTCGAGAGCTCGAAAATATCTTATTATTTGCTTTATTGTAATTATTCTTCTGTTATAATAATTGAGCGAAAGATTTTTCTTTAATTATAATAAATTTCAACCACTTCGTTTTCCTTCGAATTCTCATATTTCATTCGTTCACGCGAGTACTAACTCCTTAACGGTAAACTATCCCAACAGTAACTTTTTAAATATTATACCTGTGACCGTATTATTCCTAAATACGTGTCAACCGGTATAACATAACAAATCGACAAATATTTGTTCGCTTAAAAATTTCATTTTCACCGTGCGTGAATGTATTAACACCACAGGAGTGATACTAGAGTAATTTGTCGTGGTTACATGGTTGTTGATGGTCTCCCCGCTAACATATTTTCCCAATTATTATTTAAAGTGACCGAAATAGATGCGCAAATAATATTTTTTATTCCTCGCTTTTAGTTAAAAGTTTCGAAAGATATTTGTCGCACTGTTACGGATAAAAATTTGGGACGCGTACGCACATTTTCAATACGAACAAAGTGTATTACTAGATTTATGATGTTCAAAGTAGTAATAAATTTATAATATTGTTTGCGGTTTGAAGTTGAATTATTCACCAAATATAATTCTCATGTGCGGCTTACGCATCTTCATCAAGCATCAATTAAATGAAATTAAATTTATGAAACGATAGTTAAAGATTGTTGTTGACCTTACGAAGATTAAAAACGATTCAATGAATCAATTTTTGTAATTTCTAATACCATCTACGTTAATATCAGTTTAAAGATATTGAATTCAAGACTGATTTATTGAGTATACAATGCAATGAACACGTATTCTGATTTATAATTTTTTACGTTTCATATGACTTTGTATATTAAACAGGTTGTAATTGTTCAAAAAAAATGTTAACAGCGTACAAATAAGTTTTGGTTCCAGTTGTAATTTTATCCAGTGGCCCAAAATATTAATTATTTTTATTGAAACTTTATCGAGACCACGAAATATATTTTTATACGAAACACGCTTCAAAGCATAATACAAGAGAACAAAATAATTTTACAAAAATTATATAAATATTAAGTTTAAAAAATAGAACCCAAGCTTTATAGCGTTCCTTCAGGGTTTCAGCTAAATTGTAATTCAGCTACAAAAGCGTATAAGACGTTTGCCTCCAGACCCTCCAGTGTTAATAAAACAAAGAGTTTACACGTCATAAAGGTGTAGTTCACAATCGTCGACGAAAACTGGGCTATTAAAATATGCATCGGGCTTCTGGGTAACGTCGTATATCAGAAAACTCGTAAACCCCTCATAATTTATTTCTATCGAATTGGCCACTGTCTTTTAAATACAACATTGTCAATATTAAAGATTATCTACAATTTAGTAAACGTAAAACATCAAATATGTATTCAGCGACGTCGATAGGACGAAATCGATAATACGAAAAGATTCGCCTCCGGCGCTGGGCGTTCTGCATTTATGCCAATGTGATGCACACTTCTGTGCAAGTTTCTCTCGTTGGTGATGCCACTGCTGCTGCACACTAGTTCACCGAAGAGTTTATAATGCCTCCAGCCCTACCTCGAGGAGTCAGCGGGTGGGATAGTACGCTGGGTCAAAGTACACTCATACACAGTATACCATATACGCTTAAGGGTAGGCGAAACACGTATCCGTATGAGAGAGAGATAAAACAGAATACCGGTTCAAGTGGAGTGAGAGAGAAATTGTTAATCTATGTGAGTGTCGAAGGTTCGCCAGGCCTTGTGTAACAGTATACACATAGAAAGTCTATGGTGGCATTGGAGTAATTTCGGAAAATACATACCCATATTTCTATGGTGGTATTCGAAGTGCGATCATTATCTTCCACGCGCATTTCACGATTGTGAAGTTTCTCTCTTCCTCGAACAGGTATGTGTGTAATTTTAGTCCAAACCACCCAGGCTGTTCTCGATTCTACAGCGATTCACATCGGTATACCTACGTTGTGCAATATACACCTAACTGCACGTAAGTTAGAGAGAATACACGCGGAAGTTTATAATCCGAATTCGAGAACTGTTTTCTCTGTCTACATATTTACCAACGTGAATTGAAATTTCTGATCGTTTCTTCAGTGTGAAATACGTGCGATATTTTCGTGGAGTCGGGTAAGACGAAGGTAGTATATATATGCTCGTTAAAGTTAAATACAAAAATGACATTGACAACTTCCGAAATTAGCTATAAAATGAAAATTCCGAGTCAATGAAATATATAAATTAATTATTAATTTCAGGAAATGTCTTTCACGTCGGATACTTTTGAAATAATGTCAATAATATTATTTCATTAATAATAAAAGCGAAAGAAAAACTTTCCCACTTGCCATTTATTCGTAACGCTCTCCGAGAAGCTTCGTTTGCGGAATTGGAATCTAAGGCCTCCAGGAACTATCGACCTACCTGACTAACTATACCTATCGACGAGCACGCTATCCACTAGGTCAAACCTACCGCATACATGGATGTCTTTTACTTTAATTTTATAATAGCTGCATCGAGGATACCATTTACAGGGATAATAGACAGAGTTATGAGATGGTAAAGGGTGAAGATAAGTCGGTCGGGGTAGGATCTATAAATCACACATCTGACACGAAAATGGAGTCACGGAGGGTCTACCGACGATCGGATATAACGGCTGGCTCTCCAAGTAGGATATCTCTACGTTGAACGGAGGGTCAAACCACCGACGTCCGCCTTCTCGTGTACAAAGGATTTGAGGTTTACGGAGGTTAAAAATTTTGACTTGGCAGCTCGGTTGTGTGTGGTCGCAGTAGTAGTACCGAGGTATACGTTATGGCCTGCCATATACAATATGCTATAGCAGAATCAGACGAGAGTAGTCGCTAGTACATACGGTGTGCACGCGGCTCGACATTCACCGCCAACCTAATCACTAACGTCAATACAACCCTGGTGCTCGTTGCCTCCAACGCCAATACCACTACTACTCTCTCACCTACTTGTCGACGTGCAAGCACACCGAACCAACTGGCTGAAGCAGTGGTATGCGGTGTACCCCGGAACCGAATTGCTCCGTGAGCGCAAATACGTGCGCTCAAGCCGGGATAAGTCTTTCGCGATAGAACGCAGCCCGTTCCTCCTGTCTGAGATTATAGCGCTGACTGAAATTGGCAAGAAGGAGGACAATGTTACTACCGTCAATGCTGCTTTTGTATTTAATACAGGGTAGGACGAAGAGATTTTGAAGGGGATCTATCGTGTTGCATCTTACTCATCATCACTTGGTAATAGCAATGTTGCATATGTTATTTATAGAAACAATGGTAAATACAAAAAAAAAAGAAAATAAAAAGAAAATAATACAAAACATTCTGCTATATGATTTGTGACAAGAATGTGTTTCATTAAATATCTCATTAATTCAAGAAAAATGTTACATGATTTAATGAAAATTTTGACGATTCGATAAAAAATGTTGTAAATCACCAAGATACGAATTATTGTTTCAAAGTATTTGACTTATTTTTGAGCGTAGGATCCGTCAAATTCTGCAAATTTGCAGCAAAATTTTGTGTGAAATGGACAATTTCACTTTGATAATGCATACAAATTTATGAAATACGTATTCATATATTTAATATTATGAGCACACCATTTAATCTTGGTTGATCCGTCTGAAATGTAGAATGAAGAAGCTTATCAGAATAATATCATAGAAGAGATAAAGCAATGAGTGTCCGATGAGAGATAGTAGCCTTCAGCTCGCTCAAGGCTTCAAGCTAGCTAACATCTTCAAGCATCGAGGATTTCGCAGTGGTAAAAAGTGTATCCGACTTCGGTTGTGTTTCGTACGGAATATAATCGCAGTTCGTTAGACCGAAAGATTCAGTACAGTTCTTCTGTTCTCTCTCACTTTCTCTGCATATTCCATCATGCATATGAATGGAAGAGAATGTTTTTCCGAGTGCTGCTTGTGGAAGAAGCCCGGATATACGGTTGAGCATTTATTCATGGGATTCAACGTGCTTCGTTTGCGGGAGCAGCACCCGGGATTTCAGAGGCAGGGAGGTCGTTGGCGTCGAGCTCTTTGTTTCACGCCTGCACCTTTGTCGCAAGCACGACCCCGTTGTGGGCGTTCGCCGGCAAACTCCCCTCTCAATATTATCGAATCATAGTTGTCTAGCTGAACTGCCCGTTTTACTACTGACGCCAGGAGCTGCTAGAGTTTTCCCGGTATCCTATCTTCGGCTCGGTCACGTTAATGTATGCCAAAGCATTCAACGACTAGAGAGAAATTTCGTAAACTCTTTATTGTCCCGCATTTGTAATTCAATTCCACTCCCATACGACAGCGCGAAGCATCTCTTGAAGATTCTGAATTTTCTACATTGGATATCTGGATCGTTTGCAACTAGTTTTTTCGATTCATCCTGAGAGATAATGATCACACTGGTATTCAAAGGTATGCATACAGTAGGCAGAAGAGATCGGGGAAATAAGGGCCATTCAAGGGACCATTCGTATATTTCTTACACAAACTTTTCTCAGTGCAAGAAAACTCCGAGTATACATTCTGATACAAAGTACTCCAAGGTCTTTGAGCAAAACGATCAACTTATTACTGAACTTTGAGACTGAAAAGCATGCTGGCAATGCCCGTATTCGAATAAAATTAAAGTTAAGATGGTATATGTTTGTTGGAACCTCTTCGTAACAGGCATTTTTCAAGCGTTGTATGATGCACGGAAATAAACGTAAATTGAAGATTTATCTAGTTGTAAGAAAGTTATAGCTTATCTAAGTTATAATATGGAAAAAAGAGAGTCAAACAGGGTTCTTCTCCTTACTCCCTGAAAGTAATTTGTACAACAATATGAAATAATCGTTGTTGTACGAACCTAGCGGAGTTTGTATCAACAGTGGCTTCCATTGTCTGTTATCCTAAATCACTGCAACCTCGGCTACCTATAAGTGTATACGTGATGGAGCAATGGAAAATCCCAGCACGTCGGCGGTGACTCGACGACAATTCGTCTGGATCAAAGAATCGTTCGCACGGCTCGGTGACTTTGGTCGACTACGTCGAGTTCCACGCTTTCACGACCACTACTACCTTACAGAGTCACAGAGAGTCTGAAATAGGGGCATATGAGAGGTCTTGGCTCGTTTAGGAAGGTTTTTTATTAGCTCACGCTCTGGCATTAGGGCAATGGCAACCTTTTGTGACCGTATTTCGGGTCTCTACGGTACCTCTTTGGTGAGAAACCTGATGACTATTTCAGGGAATACGATGAAAGCCTTGCTTCTTGCGCGAACGAGGTTATCCGTAAAAGAATAGTATCCGGAAAGACCGAGTGAATCTAGATAACAACTTCGAGTATGTTCGTCCCTTTCCAACAATTAATCTCATCTTATCCCCGAGTCTTGGGTGAGTTATCGCTTTCGGTCATCAGCTCAATGATCAAAATCTTTAGTCGTACGATGGAAATTGTATATTCTATAGGCAGCTTACTATAGTATACCTTAACGGATCTGCGTTATAGTTCGGTAAAACATTAGTCGCATTACATCAGGCCCAGATCAGATTCTGTCGAGGCACTGTTCGGACCGAGCTTGATCCAAACCAAATAAAACGCTGAAAACTTATACTCGGACATTATAAAAGATACGATGGAGCACTGACCATTCAATGCATTTTCCGCACGCAGTCCCACCGCGGAAGTAGAGGGTAAATGACCGGAAATGAGAAATCGACGAGGAAAAATGTGATTTGGCTGAACGAGACGAGTACCATGAGTCAAGGTATCCGGAACGCGTGATAAAACGAGTTTCCAAGCCTCCTGCGATCTGTCCCATTGCTATATGGGAAACCTAGATTTCTTATATATACGAAGATTAACGACCGCGATGGAATTCTCAAGCGAGCGACCAGACGAAAGAAGCGAGAGAAGATTAAGGCTCTCTCTGTTTTTAGCTTTTCTTAAAACGTTGCAAGCGGAGGCAGAAGATGTTGAAGATCCGGTGGGGAGACTTGGGGGTAAAACGGAAGAAGGGCGTCGGTTGTACAACGACGTCGTTGACGATGAGGAAGTCGAGAAAGCCGAGCGTCCCGTTGGAAAATCCAGTTATCTTCCTACCGACTGGACGGTGCAGCGACAAGGGCTGATGCAAAAGGGGTGAGTGCAGGAATAAAGGAGCGCACGAGTGGGAGCGTGCGCTTGCAAAGGTGGTAGGAGTACCAGGATGAGCTCTGAAAAAGGAAAGGCTGGGACAAAACCACGCAGCCATTGTCTACGAAGTCTGTATACGCATTCAAGGCCCCCACTCTATAGCTCGTATAACGCGGAGCGCATCGCTGCCGGTGCTACTGAGCGAATGGGCTCACGAGAGCCCGCCAAAGAGAGACTCTACATCGTACCCGAACAAGGCGAGTGCACTAGCCACAAAGACTTCGGATATCTTCACACTATAGCGATACCCACAATGTGCTCCTTCGTTCACTCGGTCGTTCGCCGCCAGCAGCGACGAGCGGCGAGCACGCGATTTTCAAGATATAAAAGCCCACTCTGTCATTTATGTTTCCTCACTCGTGGACCACAGTGCTTTCACTTATATTACGCTGTCCCTTTTTTTTTTACGCATTCACAGAAATATGGCATTCAACGTCTTACCGGGGTTCGATGCACTCTCATTCCCGACAAATTCCAGTAGTCAACGTACATCGCCCACTCAATGAACTGAGAGCCTTTGTCAACGTTCGTTGTCCAATTGCATGAATCCATTAGTCCAACTCGGTGAACAGTTCACGTTCGTTCAATCACAATTTGAGACTCTCGTGCGTGCTATCGAAACTCGGTGATGATTATTAGGTATCGTGTCATACCACTCAGTATTCGTGCATCATGAATTATCACGTTAGCGCGATCGCATATCAAAACTCTTGCTTCCGAACTAGCGACCGCATGCGGTAACCGCGGTATCCTCTCAATTAGCAACCGCAGTGATGGTCAGTTCAAACGTATAAATTTATAAATGATAGATCGTCCGGACGATAACAAAAAAAACAAAAGTTTACGGACGATAACAAACATTTTAAATACTGCGCTGTCTATTATAACAACGCTGTCATAATGACGAATTTAAAATAAGTACTCCACGCTTTGATTTTGACAATCGATCCTGCGAATATAACGGCTTATTCCCAACATTACTGGAATATCTTACAATTACTTTATATCGATTCTTGTTTACTTTAACGGCCATATAATAATAATTACTTGTTGAAAGTTACAGGATAATAAAAAAATTACTGAAATGAATACATATGAAGAAAAATTGTAAAAGTGAAGAAGCAAAACCCATCGATTCATCGAAATAATTGATTGATTGATAACCAATTTAGTTGATCGAGTGAAAAATAAATTTTTATAACAAAGTAATAGTGAGATTAGCGAAATGTTTATTGGTTCAATAAATTTATTCTCTAATGCACGAGTAAAGAAGTGACGAATGAACATTTATCTTTTTAAAAAACTTAACGTCAGTCGTCTCTTTTTCAAATGGGCAGTTATCGTGTAGAAAAAAAACTTGGTTTTCTATATTCGATGAGTATCCACAAAACGGCAGCAAGCATAAGAACTTATCCCCACGTATCCCATTTTCCAGAGACTCTGGTCGGCGATTTGTCGCTATAAAGTGGCGTGTGTCTCGAGGAGAAAGTAAGAAAAATGTTAGCACAGCCTAATCTGATGCCAGAAACGTGTCGGTTTCGCCGAGTGGCATGGTTGAAAAACGCGCGAGTCCCGTACACAGAAAGAGGAAGGAGAGATTGCGGGAACAAAAACGGCGTGGATTTATTCTCAGCGAGGATTTGAGAAATATTCATTTCGAATGGTTGATATAACGCTCTAGAGGGCGGGTCAGTATGGGTTACCAGCGAAACGATTCGTGCGTTGAATGTTTGATTTTATACGAGAGATATCGGAGCAGCCGGAAGTTCACCGCAAGACCGATACTTTCTCGTTTCATACCGCTAACTATATATATGCACGATATAACTATTGTTTGGCGTAGTATTTTGCATTGAGCGGAATAACCTCTGTACAGAATTGAAATAACCAAAAGCGAAATGACAATCTCCAAGTTGAAATCATTTTTTCGTCTTTTATTAATCTCCAAAAGTAATATTGTGTCATTATGGATTCAAGAGCATTAACTTTGAGAGCAACTGATACGAAACAAGGTTCTCCTGAGATGAATTTTTTAGTTTCCGTTAACATTCCGTGAACCTAAAACTATTTGTACATGCGGATGTCGATTTCTCTTCGTTTCATTGCACTCTCCGTTCAATCTCTTCCGTTAAAAGTCTGCGGTGTAAAACCGTGGTTAAATATGGCTGTGTTATTGTTAATACCATTGTAGATTTACACTGTCGGTGTGGTTGGGATATTCGCCCGTATTAGTCATGCGAAATATACATAGTCAGGCGTAAATGTAACACTTGGAAGTGTATACGATAACAGCGGGTCGGATTGCTGGAAAAGTAATCAGCGATGACGTTAAAGGTATACTGGCGCGATGTTTAACTTGTCACTGACGTAGCTGTATCGCATGATAAATCCACCAGAGATCGTATTTCTACAATATGACTCCCGGCAATCACAGCGTGATAAGCGACATTTTCTGCGTTCTGAATGCCTCAAGGAATTTATTGGGATCAATAAAAATGCAGAATGTGTCACCTTTCGCGTTATGATTCGCCGAGTCATAAATCGGAATAGGTTCATACAGTCACACTCACCGATTCGCATCTCAATTATTGTAAAACCCGTCACGTTTGGAGGACTTTTCACCGAAAACGAATCGTATCGCGTACTGTTATTTGTGATAACAATACGGATGTTTACAATGAATTTATTTCCATGCAATCAACTAAATCCAACTATCATTAGTTTTCTGACGCCAAAATTAATTCAAGCAATTAACCATTTATTTCCATGCACTGATTTTGTTTAATCTAATTTTAATCTAAAGCCGAGAGTCGCACTGTATCATGAATATAATATTTATCTATCGCTTCGATGTATCATTGCAGAGTATAAGTGCAATTAAAAGTGCTAATATGCGTGAACTGTAAAAGATCGAATAACTAAAGTGTCTTGTAAACAAATCACGCTCGCAATTGTACTCCGTGCGATATTTTACCGAGTTTCTTGATATAGCAAAGTAGGATATATAAAAATTGGGATGCAAGAAGTATTTGAATTCTTTGGTTCCATGAGTAAACTACTCCATTTCAACATACTCAGCACGAGTTCTTCTCGAGAGATTGAATCTGTCGCAAATACTATGAGGACGCACAAACGTGGTAACTCAATTCAAAAATAAAACATTTGAACCACTTGGTTAGGTCGCATGTGGCTCAACGTGGAGTACATGACTTTTCAGGGAAGCGTGTAACTCAGACCACGTTATATTCTACAGTTATACAACCATACTCTCTAGCAGCAGAAGACTTACCAGTGACTTGAATAAACTCGGGAACTTCTGAGGCAAACTAGTTACAAGAACACAAATTGCGGGACCGCACACTGGTGGATGAATAAAGCTCAGGACCGCGCGCATTGGAAGCTCAACGAGATCTCTTTTTATTCGAGTCTTCTTTCCAACCAGATTTCCTTAATCACGCTTGGGAGGACTGATGCTATGCGGGTATACAAGGAAAACCAGCCGAAGGATGAATTGATCATACCAGTGACTTCTCTTTCAAATTGAAATTACCTTCCGGCTAGAATAATGAAAGCCCGTCCCATTTTATGAAAATTGAGTTCGGAAGTTTTAGAAAATCAGACTATATACCACGAAATGCGAAATGCGGGACGAAGTGACGTTGGCTACACGAAGGATGATGGGGCTGCTTCACCAACGACCCTCAATGTCAGTAAATTGATTGGAAAAAGTTCGGTTAAGCATACTGTAGTTGGAAAAGTAGAGTGAGTGCTCTCGTATATATATATATATATATATATATAATTAGGATTATATGTATGTATATATATATATATATATTTATTAAGGGGGCTCTATTCCCTGTACTCTTCGCGTACTAAACTCCTACCTCCGTCGACGCTTGTGTCTCTGCTGATCGTATTTTGCTTCCTCATCCGATCGCCTTTTGTTTTCACCTACGATCTTATTTGATTTCTCTTCTCGAGCGTCGTTCATTTCCCCTACCGATCGTCTTCTTTTCTTCCTCCCGATCGTCGTCTGTTTCTTCGCTCATCGTCTTTTCCTTCCTCATGCGATCATTATTTATCGTCCGTTGCGATCACCCTTTACTTCCCTCGTGATCATTCTTTGTTTCCCCATTTGATTGTCTACCATTGTATCCCCAATTTGTATGTGTGAGACCTCGCGCAGACAATTAATAAAAATAAGTTGAGGATAAGTTAAGAAGAAGTTGATAACAAGTTGAGTGAAGCAAAGCGAATGAAATATGAAAATCAACTCAGTTAGGTCAGCTCCCCAGTTTGTACAAATGCTTTACCTCAAGCAAAATGATTCGATTAGAAAATAGGTTAAGACATTCGTTGGTTCACCGATCCTGCGATACTTCCACGGTTAATTACCAAAATAAATTCATAACTCGCATACTTTGGAAGTTAATTAAGTCGATCGCAATCAGCCGGATGGTTTTCTCGAGTTGGCTCATAGTTTAGTGCATGATGAGAGCAAGTTTAGTGAAACAAATTACACGAGTTTTGTGTTATCCGCTGTAACACTTCGAACCGGTCGATGCCACAGTGACAAATTAATATCGGCGAACGTCATGCGTGCATAACGGAAATAGAGTGCTCTGATTAGTCAACTTCAATGGCTTTCCATTCAGAAACTATTACGAATTGACCACACAAATTTCCCATACACGTTCTAGTGCCAATTTATTTAAATACATTCTTTCGGGGGTTCTAGTTCACCCTGTATATAGAAATGTACAACTATTTCTATACTAAATGCACATAGTAAGCAGTAGGACAAAGCTCTGCATAAGTGCTTCGTCTGCATTGCTACTGCATTCCGTAGGCCGGACGTCTTTCTACCCAAATGTTGTATCGAATTTAATATGCCTCGAATTTCACATGATATTCAAAAAGAACATCTAACTAGAAGTTGAATGCGCTCTTGTGATTATTTCAGCTGCATTTAATTCTTCGACAACATATTAAATGCATCGAAACTTTAATATATAATCGGCAATGTCCTTGAGTATAGACATTTGAGATCGAATTTGTATAGCACAGTTCTGTTATATTATTTATTTTTTTAATCAAACGGTCAAGACTCCATGAACGTCGAATATACCAATCGAGCGATATTAAGCCCAAGTCCGTTGTTTCTTGGAATATACCTCGATTGCCATTTCGTCCCTTCGCCATGGGACAAAGCCGCAAGACTATCCAATCTCGAATGTGCGAGTGTGTGTGCTTGGGGCTGTAGTGGTTGGAGCTTATTCCCCTAACGGAACTTCATAATTTCTATCGCTGTTCATTTCAAAGGTTATTTGAGAAACATATAGTCATTTGGTAACATTCGTTACCGAAATTATACCGAAATTCGAAGCCAAGTAATCAATGAAATAAAGCTTATAGTGAAAGCACTCAGCTCTTCATTTAATGATGAATGGGAGCTCGATCGAATGAATGGCTGCCATTGAATGAACTTTATTATATATTGTACAGAATAAATCCCATGTAGGATCAAAGTTGTAGTACAACTACCACCAGTTGTCCTTACTGCATAAGTTGTGGTCACCCCTTGTAATTTATATCGTATTTTGATGTTTCAAATTAATTCGGTGAGAACATCAATGTTTTCAGTTAGCTTTTTTTCTATACCAAGGGCTTAAAATACTTTTAATGTAACTGAGTATAGCAGCGATGTATTAAGAAAATTACGGTGAGATTCGAGGAGGCGAGAGCAAAAATATTCGAGTCACTGTATATTCTCCGCATTGTCCCTTTCAGCCTCATCATTCAAAGTTTCGTTAAGATTGGACTTTTCCACTTTGGAGTTTCACGAGGATGTTCCTCGTGACCGTTCTTAAAGTAGTGCGGTGGTCTAGATGAACTCACTGCTGATACTTGTTGGCGGTTATACGCATCGCGAACGCGCCGCAAAAGGAAAGAGCAGTAAAGTTTTCGCCTCGAGTACGTATATCTACATACACCTTATCATAATAACCAGCAAACTCTATAGCAACTGCCTAATTATTTTCAGCACATAATAATAATTACCTTGCACTGTGAGATTCACTATTACTTCAGGAGCATTACGATTGTTGACGAGACATTGATATTCCCCGCTGTCTTCCGATCTCACGGGACTGAAGAAGAGCGCAAAATTTTTCTCCAATAATGAAACACGATTGCGATGCACGAAGAGTGTTGTACTGTGGCTGCCGTACTCGACTATACGGATATCGTTGGTACGCCACTCGAGCCTCGACACCATAAGGTATTCCGTCACACCTGGACATTCCAGTGTTAGATTTTGTCCGGCATCAGCGAGTATCTGAGTTACCATTGGGTTCATGACATCTGTAACAGAAAAGAAAAATATTTTTCTTTAAATATTATGGAAATAATTACACATTAATTATTCGGCATCTGCCATGATCTCATAGACTGCGAATGAAGTTTCCTCGAATGACTAACCAAGTTGATTCGTAAGCAATACTTTGCACAAATATAAATTCAATAGGAACTGCGATTCTGGAATATCGTCATTGTCGTATTTCATTTATCATTCAATGGGCGTTTTTTAGAATTTCAATCAACAGCATTTGGGATATTTCCGAGTTGATGATATTGCGGTTTCTTAGGAATAATAAATTAATTAAAGTCTTTGATGATTTTGGTCACTCGCGGAGATCCGGAATTATTTGACTGTCAAAGATTTATTTCCGCAGTATACGACCGTCCACTTTTATTACGCTAAGATGTCTAACAGCTCGTGGTAACTTTAATAATCCTATTTAAAATATTCAAGCAGGGCACATATATATATATTAATGACTCTGGACCATTCTGTAATTTGCTAATACGGCTACGCCAATTATATAACTGTGTAAACCTACTTTGGCAAATTTAATTCGCCAAAAATTTTTTTTATCTCAGTTGGCTTCACCAAAGCAGTTAATATTTTTCCCTTTTACCGAATATCTTTGTATCTTGCTGGCCCCTCAAACGCAATTATCTAATTGAGTTATAAATTGAATAAAGTTTTATGAAGATAATTGTATATCTCGAACATTTGGCCTTCGAGGAATTGAAATTTTTTATAAGAAATTGATACAATTATCGACTTGCATTACAGGTCAAGAAATATTAAGAACATTCCTTTACCCGAAGAAAATTAAATTAATGCATTTTATTCTGCCAGCAGCCTATATCGCAATTATATAAATTAATATTTATCATTATTTGTAACTAATAACTAATTATTACACAGATTAATAAAATTTACTAATCACACCAAAATGACTTTTATTTTTATAATTAATTTAGTCGAATATATTATTAAGTTATGTTAGATTGATAATACATTTACTTTTTATTTATTTATTTAATGTATATACACGGGATATCGATTCAATTTACAAAGAGATAGACTAAAATATTCGAGTCACTGTATATTCTCAGCGTTGTCCCCTTCAGCCTCATCATTCAAAGTTTCGTGAAGATTGGACTTAACCCTTCGTAGATATATAAGGTGAGAATTGGTTACACGAAAGACTTTCCTCAAAGCAAAAATATGAAAAGGATTATCATCGGCGCAAGGTAGAATAGCGGTCGATCTATGAAACACTTGTAACAGGAAACCTGGACTTAAAAGTACTTTAAATAATCAACGAAAGCTTTAAACGATGCCTGGGATCTATCGAAAAAGTATACGGAATACGAAGTGAGGCTGGGTCTGGCCACGAACGAAAAAAAAACTTGCGGCTCTGGAAATATTAGCCAGGAAGCCTGAGAAAGTGAATAAAATATTCGGAAAAAATTTAACGGATAAAAAAGCGCGCGATAACCGGTTACCCTTGAGTGACAAACCAAGAAAAAATATATTCAACGCATGTCCATTCTGTGTCATCCGATAACGATTGTAACAATATACAAAAAAGAATAGTATATTGGAGCAACTAAATTTCTTTGTTGTCAAAATAATGACAACAAATGTTTGATGTATCAATTATGTTTGCGTACGTGACACAGAAATAACGTTTGCAGAGCAGAAAGGAGTGGTGAACATGTTAACATCTGCTTTCCAGACATTTTAAACTTGCTCGTTTTTAACTCAGCCATATCGCGGGTATCTTGCTTCTCTAGTCTCGATCGGACCGAACGAAAACAAATTCCGATAGTTGGCGGTGTAGAAACGGCTGTGGGTACGAGACTTTCAAGATTGACGTCTACAGAACGGACTTTTCGAACAAGGGTACGCGAGAAAGAGCGACGAATACACCGAAGTAAGACCCTTTTCATTCGGTAAATGAGATTCGACGCTAGTCGGCAAGTTATATTAATTGGATCCCAGGAAATTCAACTTCTATGAGATTCCTGTTCTCTCGAAACGTCCAGGCCGTTTAACTGCACCTCCACTGTTATTCTGAAGTCAACGAGCGGAATCTACATCGAAGTAACCCAAATCCATAAGTTTATCAAATACTTGTAAGTGTAATTACGGGCCTAAATCGTACGCGAGTTGAGGTATGTGGCTTAAATAATTTTAATTAATTCAGATTTCTCGAGTAAAATAGTTATCGTCATTAACGATGCGAGTGCCAGTGAAAAAATTACATTAAAATCAGAGTTGAAAAGAAAAATCTCGATCCTCCTTGTAGCAATGTCGGCATGCAACCTACAAAAGGGTAGACGCGTATGCTCGAAGAAATCAGAGCTTGCCTTGAAACTCCAGCACCATGCGCGCTCTGGTTGGACCAATCATTGGCAATCATTGGTTCAAGGAACGCGCGAGTGAGCGAACGCGCAATACGCCTCGGTGATTTCGCCTTATCCGTTTCCGTGCCATTGACCACCCCCCTTGACATTACCGAGTAGCACTATTCGCTCTCCAGAAAATACTCCCAGTCCTTAAGGCCCCCTTTCACCCTTGCCACCTCCTCGCCATCTTCCTCAGCTTCTCTTGATGCTTCTCCCCGAGTGCACTGCTACCGGAATAGCCTTTTCCGTAGCTACTCCGCTATATACATTTTTCTGGTTCACCCACACCGAATGGGACAGAAAGTGCCTTATCGAAGAATCCGTCTAAGGTCCCTGGGAGGGATCCGCTTACGAAGGGTAAATACGTACCTATATCACACAGAACCAGGTATGGTGCACTTGCTACCATGCGCTTATAGATACAATACAACTGGTTGTAGCTATAGACAAAACTGGGACTTGGGTGTACTCTCGTCTCGTATTTCCCGAGAGCACAATGGAATTTCTCTGTTATCAGAAGTTTTTCCCTCTCCCAATTATAGTTTCTGAGTCGCTATCCTTCGTCTACACATTATATACACAGGATACGTATACGTTCAGCGTCCCAAACAAAAAACTCTCTAACGTCACAAAAGCCGGACGCTCGATAATGCCAAAGTGTTATTTTGTTCTATAGCCCATCGTCCTCGTAGACATTAACCTACATTTCGTAAGTATTAGAATCAACGGTACAACGAAGATCACGAAATTAGAAATAAGGTTGATGGTTTATAGTTCTCGTTCGATAAAAGAGTTGTCTAAAAAAAAATTAAAAATAATAAATTATACAGCAATTTCGTATCTGGTACTCACATATCACAGAATATTGCAAAAATGTTTACAATATTTTATTACAATTGAAATAATATCACGACATTGTTGTTCAATATTGCAATATATTTTTATTTTTGAAAAAATTGTTGATAACGAGAAAAATTGCATGAATCAAGAAATATTTTTTAATCATTTTTTTCAAAACTTTCGTCTTTTATTGACTTCAATAATATTTCATAAGAGTTTCGTATAAATGGTTTTAGTTTAAAATATTTCTAAAGATATCTTACAACATGCGAAATTACATTTCAAAGATAACTTTGAAGAGAAACCGCATTTTTAATCAAGGTAACTAAAAAATTGTATAAACGCGATTGATTTCTAACGAAAGCCTATAAACCGGTGTACAACTTGTCAGTTCTATTATAAATATAAATAAATAAATAAATAAAATATTCTAATAATACTGACATATTTCAATAAAATATTTTTACAATATTTTCCAAATATTTCGATGCTTAGTGGGTGATATTTTAACGTGGATACTTACATAATTTACAAACTCATATAAAACTGTATATACCGGTTCTATCGGTAAACTAATTGCAAAAGAAAAATGTACTGGGCAAGAGAACATTTAATCTGTATGTTTTAATACGTTCTATACGAAGATGTGGGTTGCCGCGAGTTTAAAACTCAAAAAGAATAGTTGGCAGTGGCCGTAAATTCGTCTGACCATTTTACTCATTCCCAAATTATTTCTCTGATAAGATTTATGTAGAGTGTCCAAATTCCACGAATTATTCCCGCAAATGAGTTGCGCTGATGATTTTGTTCAGCGGCAGTCGAGAAAAGATGAAAAAAAGTTGAGATCGAGACTCGCTTCACGGGCAGCTAGGATTTTTTTTTTCAACAAGCACCGATCTAATTATTACTTAATGAAGGAAACGTTGAAGGAAATAATATTGAGCCCTTATTTTTTTTCATAGATAATATGTAGGATATATCTTGATTATTAGTTAAAGTATATCAACCGCTTAATTATAAAGATTCAAGTAACTTTTTACTCGTTTGTAATAATGTAAAAACTAATAAATCGTTTTTAGATTTGAAATTTGTAATTATTGATCAATTTACAAATACTTTGATCACTTTTAAATTGCAATATCTTTGAAAATATCGTGGTAATGTGATAACATCGGGTTTATGATTGAAGTTTAAAACCTTCATTATCAACGGACAGTACCGCTACCACAATAAAAATAATAGTTCATAGTGGAAATTTCTTATGATTGTTTTAATTGATTTGGATTTTAGTAACAATTTAGTTTACATTTAATTGAATCTTACTTATTTTAAAGAAACGATAATTGTTTCTCGTGACTGAAAATAATTTTTAAAGAAGCAAGATTGCCTATCGTTTTACGTAGATTATGTCTCGCTTTGCAATTTAAACAGTAATATTATCTAAAATGTAACAACTTAAAGAAGATTTAATTCTTTGTAAAATAATCAATGAAAACACCAAATCGTTGAAACGTATTATTTCATTTTGCTGCAATAGATTTACTGCTAAATAAATTGTTCCTTCACACATTAATTAACCATATCTCATATGGTTAATTAAGCAAATCTTTACCATATATGGTCGTGTTGACTATGCATCTGTAACAAATTAAAAGATCCAGCTCGATCTCGCTTGTCATTACAAAATATTTCGAAAAAAACGAGAGAGAATCGAGAAAATCTGGTCTTGTGCCGCATCGCTATTCCGATGCATAAAAGCAATCGAAAGATGGTGTAGCCTGCTTTCCCAGAAAATAAAAAAGATAATTCGCCCTGTGGCCGATGGCAACCCCATCAACGCACACTTTTCCCCGATATTTTTACTAGAGAGCGTGAAGGTCGTTGGAAAGGTATACCAACCCATGCTGAACGTTGGACTATAGTGAGTAAAAATACACTTCTCTCTGTCCTGAGGCTATTTGGCGAGCTGTCCGATGAACGAACATCCCGTATCCGAGACCCAGGAAAACGAACATCCATTATAGGTTTACCGTGTTCTATACGTTGCTTTACCATACCCAGCTGTACTATCTATGGAGGTATTTACCTAAGATGGGAATTGGATATAAACTCGATGAGATAAACGTTACATTTCGAACAGGTGAATATCAAAGGTTGATGGATACACGAAAACTCTAAAAAATCAATATCTTTTAGTATTCGTAAATTCTGTGCTTTGCGAAAAAAAAAATATTCTAAATAAACTACTGACACGAAGCTATGTTTCAATAATTCAAGTTAAATAAAATTTAATCAAGAATAGGTACTTTGATTAGGTCATGTAAATGATTATAAATACCTTGGAATATTAACTTTCGTCCATTTCTTTAATTACTTTCTGATAAGAGAAAGAGTCTTAACTGATATGAAAGTTAGCGATAATCGAATATATTATTTAACTAAAGGGTATTGGAAAATCACAAAAGTCACCATGACATCTGGTGAATAAATTTTAACTACATCATCCCAGTAAAGTATAATTTTTTGAAAAATATTATATGCTGGAGCGTTTGAGTCATTGTTCGCATTTGAAAAAGACTTTCCCTTACAAATATTTATTAATACTTAAATAATGGTCATTTTTGAGAATTATAAACTTTCGACCGACTGGGTTGAAGCGGCCGTTTTCCTTTGTCTTGATTCACAATAGCCACACTCAGAAAAATTGTGATGGTTCTCGAAACTATTAACTGACAACTATCAATTGTTATAACCATGCTTCCATTTATTTATAACGAAACTAATAAAACATAACTACGGTAACTGTAATATTTATTGCATAACAACAATTATTAGTAATACTGACAACTATTAGTTGTTAGACATACGTCTATACAGTTATAGCTTATATAATAATACATATATATATATATATATATATATATATATATACTAGGAGGGCTTCGCCTCCCTGCGTGTTTCGCCCTCCAACCCCTCTAGGAGAATCCTGGTTTTACTCCCCCTGAGCAAAGTTACCCCATCCCCCACTTTTTTTACTCCCCCTCTCTATTTTCCTATTACAGCGATGACATCGAGATATTTTCACATTACAGAGAGATAATAGTTGCCGTTATAACTTTTTTTTCTCAGTGTATGTTATTTCAATGAAATTATTTAGCGACAGTGAGTCAACGATCGTTCGTTCTCTTTATAAACGTTTTCATTAAGAGTATCCATGAATACAATACCAGTATTTGTAGATACTCAAACTCTATTAACTCTGGAACCTGAATTTAACGGTATCAGACCAAATTAGTTTTAGACGTCCAAGCGTGACCGTGAGAAATGTAGTCACGAAATGGTTTCACCTCTGAAATACTACTCGGGTACATACAACCTTTGTATAGCAGTATCGCAACCATGGTCTACAGTGGATGAAAGTCGACGGGGCATCCCTAACTCTACCACTGGCCTTACTCCTTCTCTGCTTTGTTTTACGTACCGCGTACACGGTGCATATGCATTAGTATTGTATTATACCAAGCTTAATGCTGGACAACCACGACCTTACTCTCATGATATATCAGAGCTATCTCAACGTACTTGTGCCAAGAATATGTCCGATCCACTGTCACATCAACTGGCCCATCTTTCGCTTATCACGGCTGCTCTTATTGTACCACGTAACATACGCCTGCCAACGTTACTGTACAGTAAGGACAGATATATAATAAACAATACGATAAATACATAGAGGAAACTTTGCTTGGTATATGAAACCCAACAGAAATTCAATTCGCCACCCGGTATCTCGTTGAAATAGTGCTGCAAATTAATTTACGCAAATCTTCTATGGTATGAATTTTTCCGGAATGTAATTTCCCCGCAGAAGGCGCGGCGGATGAGAAGACCTCGTAGGCAACGCACAACGATGAAGAAGAGGGCGATGGATGGAGTCGTCCACGGACTAGTGTACTGTTACCTCGGTAATTACCTTCCTACCTTCGCACGTCTCTTCTACGGTACCACCGGTACTACCCTCGTCGCCCTGTCTTTTTATCTCATAACCGAGAGTAACCATCTTAATTGCTAGTGCTTCTCACTCGGTCTCGGGTTTTTCTACTGCGATTCCTGCTCAACCAACACCTCCTTCTTCGAATCTATTTCTCCTTCCAATAATATTCTCACCATAATAATGGACACGTATCTCGCAATATATTCAGCATATATAAATATTTTTATCATGAGGGTAAATGTAAGGGTTGGGGGACCCTTCAATTTTCCTAAAATTTAATGCTCTGCGGTTAGATATAAAAAACAGTTCTCGTTCTCATCTCGTCTTATTTTGGGTCTCATTCTACTATGATTTTACTCGTATTACAATTTACGTATTGTTACAATAACAATGTTAAAGTTTCTGTGAGAAATAATTAAAGATCTACAAGGGTCACATATTTATCAGTTCTGGCCATAAGTGATTTTAACAAATTTTTATACTCTTGAGCGCAAAAGCCATACGTTTATAGAAAATATACAAAAATTACATTTATATACTCAATAAATAATTCAAAACAAGTAGTTAATGCTATAAAATTGTAGGGGTTGTTACTAATATGATAGAGGGTTCACAATCATCGTTTCATCGACACAGAGTAGTTACATAGATCCTATATTAATTTTATAATTACTAGAAGAGTCAGTCGAGTGTAATTTATCCACAAATAAAATTGTTAATCATTACAACCAGCGATACTATTAAAGTATAACCATACTACGAGTATTAGATGTGGTGAGGTATATATAACCATTCGATTGGTTAATGCAGAAAAAAAAAACAATTTTTCTCCATGCAGAAATGTAAAATGTAATATTGAAGAAAAGAAGATTGACGACATCGTAATCTGTATGAACTCTAGTCTTGTCGACTATAGAGACACTCATCGACATATATGTCGATGCAATGGCACAAATGATGGTACAGCACGATAGAAATCGCACACTGGTAAAACGAGAAACGAAGGACGACGAAACGACGCGAGTAGACGTGTTTCTCGTCCAAAAGGATACCATTAAGCCATTTTTTTTCTCCGATAATGGTCGTTATAGTTTCTCTCGTTATTCTTTCAGAAAACCTCGAGCTCGGATTCCAACGTATACACTCACCGGTATCAGAGAGTTGTTGTCAACATAGGCTAGCAGACCTTACATGGAGGATCTTATAACAGCTTCTCGGTAAGATTATCGATTACTATACATACTCTTTGGAATACGACATGCTTTGTTCGTCTATTTCGTGTTTTCTGTACAAATATTGATAGATGTGTAATAAGAGAGAGAGAGAGAGAGATCGGAGTCATTTACACAGCAAGCTTTATCAGTGACAAAGTAAGGTACATCACGCGTAGGGCGCGTTAAACGAACACTTTTATAATGGCTTATCCAAGCGAAAAGAAAATCCATGATAAACGCTTTCAGCCACGACGTTATCGTGTGTAATGATGACGGACGTTGACACATGTGTTAGAATACTAGGAAAACATTAGAAACAAGTTTAAGGTATAATTGGTTTTATCTTGGGGGATATTATTCCGACTGATGGTCGATGTGAATTAGCGAGAAACCCCTTGTGTACGTGTACCGTACGTTATACGATCGCGAATATGAATTTTTTATCTGCCGCGATAGCTCGTTATCAGATCATTCACGTGAGTCATGGAAAACGGATATATAGGTGTATAGGTAGTTTAACCTGTTATCAAGATGCACCCCACTGCGCTCCACCCCTATATTTCCCATGTTGCGCTGACGTGGGTAATCAACGGGAGTAGTAAATACATTCCCGTGGCGTCCATCGGTAGAAGATCTGCCTGCTGGCAAGTAGGTCGAGCTCGGTTTCCCTTACCGCACCTACATATCTAACTCGTTTCGCAGTTCGCGAGCTCTACGTAAATTCATATCTCTGCTAACATACCTCCACTTACTCACGCCAGAGATGCTAACTTTATGGAAAATTCTTAGCTTTTTTTGGAATGTAATATAATAGCAATTACTACATCTCGTACAATCGGGATAAACGTCGTGTATACGCCGTATGAACCTTTTCGATGTGTTAACTAAATGCATTAATTACTTCTCGACCCCAGCACGTTTTCTCGATAACAAAAACTGTTTATCAAAACGATTGCAATCGTCTAAAACATATTTGAACTCGTAATACGAATTATTTACGTGGAAACGCTAATACCAACGAATTTATGTTCGAAATTTTATTCAGCAACAGCCAATTGTCGAGACAATTTTACGTCACGCACACATGTTTTTCGTATTGAATAACTTAAAAATCAATGGTCTTTTTTATGTTTACCCTTTGAGCTTCGAGAGCCGACCGACTTGGCTGAGAGCGTCATCGATGAGAATTTTCGGAATTGCATCCATCGTACAAAAGCTCATTTCCCAACACCGCGTCCTATTCAACTATTTGACCAGCCGGACTTTCGCATCGACCATTTACGAGCAAACATAACGGGAAATTTTGTTTGTACAAGAGCCGAGTTCGATAGCGGCGCACTGAGAATACGTGTGTTTCGACGCGGGCGTACTCTTCTAGGAACACGTGCCATGTTGTTTTCGTTACGGAAGTTCCATGTGTTACATGTGTATTCATACTAAAATCGCATTGTTTTATGAACGGATATAAGGCATCCTCTGTAAATTCGGTAACTCTAATTATCTGACTCTCTCAGTACTTTCTGATAATTAGTCACATCTATCTACTCCTTGATAGTTCTTTCCGTAAATTTTCTCAATTTGTTTCTCCCAGAAATTGAAAATTTACATTGTTTTCAAAATGTTGGACCAGGGAAACTACAGAAAAACTGTTGTCGATACAACAGATACCTATCTAAATCCCCGATCGTATAGCGAGTAAACTACAACGCCACCGCCAGAGGTGTTTACGGCAGCACCTTCTCTCTGTGATTTAATGCGCCAGCCAGTACTCGATTTGGTCATAACCATCCGAGTGATAAAATTGGTGCAGGAGACACACCAATGCTGAATACCGACCACCCAGTCATTACTGAGAAGTACCAGTCGGCGTAGATTCATTAAGGGTCGGATCCAAAATATCAGGATTACAGAAAAAGACGTGAAATTTTATTTCGATAGTGTCGGCCGAGAATCGAATGCGCATTCGTTGCGTGCAAATTGAAACCTCGTCCTTTGACGAGGTTTCAATTTTCAAGAGCTCGTCACTGCTCTTGCTATATACAAATTTTTAATTTCTTTTTTATGAACGTTTGAAGCTATTTCGACATTTACTTTCAGCAGGAATTTTTTTTTTTTTGTAAAATAATCAAATGCATTTTTCTTCGTGTAATACGATACGATTGAATTTGATAAAAAAATTTAAGTACTTACAGAGTTATATGTAGAATTCACAGAAAAATCAGCAGTGTGGGAGTCAGAGTTTAGAGTCAAAAAAATAATTAAGTAAATAACAATATATCTGATATATCATGGGATTTTGGATGAAAATTATTATCATTTTTTTACTGTTTAAATATTTCATGTCGTACATCTCTGCAAATTCTGTAAGATTTGAAGTAAACCCGGAGGCGTCACGCTAGACAAACAAAAATATATTTGATTATTTAGCTTAAAAAATATTTTTCTATTATTTATTATTTTGAAATATATTGATAAATACTGTATTAGTTTAAATTTAAATGTGACTAGAGTTACATTAAAAATTTTATGAAAAATTTACATTTTTCGCTTCCTCAGAAAAGAAACTGTATAAGTAGAAAAAAAATTTCTCGAGATTTTCATATCAGGATACTTAAAAAGTTTCAAAATATCGAGAAATTATGTTTCGTAAAAATGTCCTTGCGTGCGTGTGTGTGATGAGCTTGAAAAATCTCAATGGATATATCTCGAGACAGGGTTACTCGATCATCCTGAAACTTTGCACACCAGTCGAATCGCAACCACCGTCAATTTGCTGCAATTTTCGCGGAAATCGCTAACGGGTGTCTAATTTTATGGTTGTTTGAATATTTAAAAAAAAGACGGTACGCTCTCTAGCTTTCGTAAATTATTAGCTATCAAGTTAAAACTTTCTACAAAAATAGGTCAGGGGCCAAGATTGTTCGGTATTAACTTTGGCAAAAATCGATGGCAAGACGTTAAGATTTTATAGGATCATGAATTTTCGTTATTTTTTGAAAAAAAAATCTTTTCTTGCTTTAACTTTTATAAATTTTCATCTATGAAACTGAAACTTAACATACAAATCAGCTAGGATACGAGGATACTTGGTCTTGAATTTGTTGAGTATCAATTAAGGGGTTTAAACTATGAAAAATTTGCAATTTTACAAAATTTTTTATTTTATTGTAAATTTTAATACAACTTCCTCCATAAGAAAGCCAGAATTAAGATAACCATTCCCCGTAGAAGAGAATCTTTGGGCTTTCGAGAATCCCGAGGAACCAATGTGAAAATTTCAAATGTACACGCCTTGTTTACCTTTTATTTTTCTTGTATTATTTTTCTCTTCCAAGATATAAATTGTTTTTTTTTTTTTTTTAATTGCAACTCAAAGAGTCAGAAAAAAAGTCTCTGAATCGACAGAGAATGTCAATGCCTCATATATTAGGTAGCAAAGGAAGCAGGTGCGTGTGTTCTCGCTGCGTCATTCTTGTATATGATGACAGATTAAAGAATAAATAACTATATGGTGTATACGTTACAGACAGCAAGTGTGACAGACATTCAGAGGAGCTTGATTTTTGTGAGTGGCAGCTGGTACTGAATTTTCCCTAATTCATAAAAAAATACTGTGCTTCCATTGTCTTGTGTGTATATAAGCCCCCCCCTCACACACACGCACACACACACACATTATCATATTGACTTTAGCTTTCGTCTATACTTCACTTACTCTCAGGGAAAGCTCGAGTGATATCAATTTACTCCCTTGTGCTTGAAATGAGTCTCGACGTGGAGAGTCCAGAGAGACTTTCACAACGAAGTCTATAATAAGAGAGACGAGGGCTTAGTTGTTCAGTGGCAAAGTGCATCAAATCAGCTTAAAGCTCATTACATCCGGTCCTTCAGCATTTAGTAAGGTCGAACAAATGATATTCATTTTACTTGTATTGCTTCTGATATTATTTATCTATCTTATAATTTATAATAATATATTTTATCTGTTCAAAAATTGTAAAAGCCAACGAGTAAACAACTTTTTGAAGATGGAAAATTTCATCACTTTTGATACTGATTGATTATCTTCGATAAAATCAATACCAAGCAAGTTTGATGGTCGTAAATACTTTTTTTTTTTTTAAGTTTCAGTTCGATACCTTGAAATTTGTACCAGTTGGACTGTTTTATACCGTTTTATATTATCTAGAAAAAAAAATCCTTAAGATTTAAATCCTCCATATTAACTTTGATTATGTGGCTGGCTGGCAAAAACTTCAATCGAAGTGAAATGTGGCACATAGACTCGTTGTCGATGACAATACGTTCTATTAAATTTTCGAAGAGATCGGACTTCGAGAATCAGAGTAGGAGCGGTGGGGGGAGGTCAATTTTCATAAAATTGTCCCAAAAAACGATTTATTTCTTAATTTCGGTTAAAACACTTTATAAACTTTTATCGACGTAGTCGAGTCCCTGGCTCAAGGATTTCCCACATCATTTTTTTTTTGCATAATTGAACAAATTTAATACATAAATTTGGTTTCTTAACATAATCAATAGAGTTTTTTTAAAAACTATTACTTTGCAATAGTTGTTCTTTGCAATTTTATCGCTTCTCTCTCAACGTTTCATGTATTTTTGGTTTGAAATGTCTTCCTCGATCCAAGCCGACACTTGAAAAACTTGATAAAAAATGTTTGTTCTCTTTTTTTTTTATTATTTTTCTTTTATAACTGTAGCAGTCGGATTTTATGCTGGGTGAGCTTTTTCCTCGTCTTTTTGATCTTTCGCTCGATTATTACGTGCTTCTTTGTACGTCAAAATTGTATTTCTTGGGTCATGAATCAAACTTTTCGTTACTTTGAAGTTTTTCGAACCTTCACCGTTAATAATCGGGTCAACAATGAACCTCTGTGATATCAGAGACGTGCTGGGTTTTCACCAAGCACTTTTGGTTTATAATGAAACCCCGTTCAAAAGCAACGCTTCTATGTAACATGAAAATTATGTACCGTCTGTACCACAATTTGCGTATGAATTTACAAAGTCGTAAATCCCGATGCTCGGCTGCTTAGAAACGATGCTTGTGGTATGCCACATGCCAAATAAAAATTGTACCGATGTTTTTATTTAGTGAGTGAGCACACTTAATCAAAACAAAATATAAAATATATATTCAGAATTATAAATTTTACGTAAACAGATACAAAATGGAAAGTCATCCTTATGTCAAAGTATGGAATTTACAAACTAGGTATATGAAATGTATATCAATAATATATTAATTAAACCAAGGGATGGCTATGTTTTGTCACGAAACCACTACCTTGTGTGTAATCATAGATTTTATTGAAATTCGCGTACTTGATCCATTTTGCCCTGAACTCCGCTGTTAATCAACACGATGACAAAACATAGGAGAACCCTACTGTGAATACGAGAAACGTACGTAGAAACAGCTTAATAATAATCGCGTGATATAGGTGTACACACCCCTCGCATTGTCCCGAGGACGTATGTGAATTTACTCGACGTAGTGGTATTTCCGACGATTTCTGTACATCGTCGCGACCATATCGTGTTCTATCTGCTAAAGTCGCATAGCCGTCAGTCGCAAAAACATTAGCGTCATACGAGGAAATTGAATGTTTTATTCGATAATACGTACGTAGCGGAGTCCTCGCTCTTCGTACAGCTACCTCCCTCATAACTATTGAACCGATAAAGATAAAGCCACAACCGCAACAGCGGTAGCACTGGCAGTAGCAAAGGTCGTGGATTTACTGCTATGTACAATATAGAATGTTGAAACGATCGGGCCAGCCGGACAAACGATCGATCGAGAAACGACCGCCGTGACATGTTAGCGCGATCGACGAAACGATTGTCGCTGATTGTTTCCTCGATCTCGTCTCCGGACAAAATGCAATTCCCCGAGCCCTCGTCATACCAGTTCCCTTCATGTGCACTTTTCACTGAAGAATATTAGCCCACACGTGTGCTTCTTTACTTTCGCCTCACCTAACCCAGCGCTTTTATACTCATTCAACGTACAACCACCACTTATATTCTATTATCCTCCGAGAGCTTCGTGGACTTGTATTCTGTAAAACGTATATTCCTGTTAGTGAAATTGCGCTATCGCCCAGCCGTAATCGACGGTGGAAGAATATTTGTACAAATAGTCAAGGCCGAGAAACGACACTCGACGCAAATAACAATTATCTACTTTTTCTACGGTAAAACCAACCACGAGAAGAAACAAAAAAATAATTATAAACGCAAATATAACCTGCTGTACTGTTAAAGCGACAAGAGGGAACTATGGTACGCGATCGTACATAGACCGTTCTTCCACGCACGCACATTATGTCTACATTCCTAACACTAGAATTAATTATATAACTATAGTGCGTTGCCTTGCTATCTACCTACGGAGCTTCCTCTATCGAAAACGCTAGTGTATATGTGTGTGTACTTTTTTTTTAAGTACTCGTGCTGCTAACCACGCGGCCAGACTTTAAAAAGAAAAGCGCCGAGAAAATTTTTTAACGAGCACACGTCGACCCCTGTATTCTTGTTGCTCCCGGCTGAACTCTACCTCGACGTGATGCCAAAATTGAAGCACAATTATTATGGAGAAAATTCCCTGTGTCTCTTTGACATTATATTAAAAAGGATATACTCACTGAGAAAGCAGGACGATGAAAAGGATTTGTCGTTGTGCGATCGTCGTAAATTTCCAGAACATTTACCCGGCGTATCGAAATAATATCATATTATTATTGTTGTTATTATTGTTATTGTTATGGTTGTCATTATAAATGCGACATATAAATGCGACAAAAGAGTGGGTGTTTGTTCCTTTAATAAAATAATCGGATGCAGAACGATCGACGGAAAAAGACAGGAAAGGCGACAAACGGGACGCATTACAATGCGATGGAAACGGGATTACCGCAGAGAGAAGCAAAAAATGTCGAGCCCGCGTCCGTGATAATGCACTAGTGTGCATCTCTCGTTCCAGATGCTGCTGGATAGACACAACCCACCGGCACATCACTGTCGCAGACGTCGAAACGCGGCGTCGACTAACTTCTCCGACGAAGTGAGTCCTTCCGCGAGTTTTAAAAAAAAATGGGAAATTCAATCTTCACAGAGGTGAATTTGGGTTGAGCAACGAGGAAGAGACTATCGAACAGATTTATGTTAGCAACTTTCGTGCGCTGATATGTCAATCTAAATGATGTTTCAGACAGGAGACATTTTACTCATGAAAATCGTCGATATTCTACAGTGTAAGCTTGGCTGTTAAAGTAGAGCAATGTGGCATATCGCAGAGTAGATAACTAACTACATTCGACTCACAGATCGCTCGAAACTCAGATTATCAAATGGAGAAGTACTGTAACCCTTTAAACGTAATCGCATCAAAGTGCATTATCAAATTTTAATAATTTTATTTTACCTCTAGCTTGTGAACAATAGGACAGAAGGTGTGTACTTGAAATAAAAATGTACTTGTACTATTTTTAATATTTTTTTTTGCATTCTTATAAAAGAAACTTGGCTTTCGTGAAAATTTATTTAAAAATGTTATGCAAACGTTATCAGAATGTTCCAAAATATCAAAAAATCACATTTCTAAAGAATGCGGGGTGTACATCGTGTGTGTTACAAGACGCAACTTTGAAATGGTCAAGCTAAAACTTTGCGGACAAGTGAAGTTGCCACCAAGTTCGTTCGGTGTCGAATTTATTCGAAATCGACAGAGGGATTCAAGAATTGTGAATATTTTCTTTTTTCACATTTTTATTAATCATTTTGCGTTTGCTGCCGCTTTCGTATGTTTTCAGTTATCAAATCTGAAAGTTTGTACACAAGTGGAGCTACTATCAAGAATGTTTTGCATTGAGTTTAATCAGAATTCGGAGCTTCGACGGATGTGTCTGCGTGTCAAGGGTTTCAACATTAAATCTCTTACAACTTGAGAACCGCTTGAACGATCAGGTTTAAATGTCGTACTTATGAAACAGACATTCTCAAAAATTCCAAATAACGAGTTAACTCGTGTAAATTCCAAGCTATCGGACTAATACTTCAAACTTGAGAACGGCTTGAACTGTCGGGCTAAAATGTCGTACTAATGAAACAGACATTCTCAAAAATTCCAAATAACGGGCTAACCCGTGCAAGTTCCGAGCTATCGAACTAATACTTCCTACACAAGTAAAGTTACAAACAAGGTTGGTTGATATTGCATTTGAACAGAGTTAATAAGAGGATTGAAAACTTGGTCATTTTTTTTTTTTTTTCATTAAAAAATTACTACAATCGATTTAACTCTCATAACTCGATAATGGTTAGACACGTCAGGCTAAAAAATAGCACTCAAGCGGAGCTCATACTGTCCGAACATCGTGATGAATTTAATTAAAATTGATGAGGTTACTAAAATATTATCAGAGTTAACATTTTTTTTTTCTCTTTAAATATACGAAGCGAACTCGATAGCTCGAGCAAACTCCAAGCTTAAGAACTAACATTCTATGCACTAATCTAGTTATGACCAAGGTTGCCTGATATTCTATTGATGTAGAATTGACAAAGAGCATCAAAAATTATGAAAAATTTTTAACAATTTTTAATCAATTTTTTAAAAAATTGTTGATTCGCTTAAACAATTTTTTAATTCGTAACAGATACGCCAGTGTGAACATTATTTTTGTAACACGTGCATAAAAAGTTGTATTTTGTATGACAGTTTTGCGGGACGAAAGTGGTCAATTTCATGACAGAATTGAAAATATAGATTCGCGCATGTCCAGCTTACAATTGCTTCACATTCGTCCCTTGGGAGATTTTCTGTTGACTTTTGTCCTTGCATTGAGAGACGAAACCGATAACAGCGTCGACAACGCGAACTATATTGCCGCAAGCAACTATGTTCAATGCAATTGAAGCAACAGCCATTTGCGTTTACACCGAGATTTTGTTCGGTTTATAAAAAAATAAAAACAGAAATGAATACGGTGGAAAGTAACGAGGAACGAGGTACGCCATCTGAAATACAAGAAATTGCTCTAAATGTGATTCAGGAGTTGCTACCGCAACAAATCATTCGTGTTTATATGCTGTTTTCTTATTTAATTCAAATTTACTTTTTTATTGAATGGAGGGGGGGAGGGGGCGTCGCCATCCAACCGAAAATTGTGATTGCCACCCTCGCCTCGGTCGGGCCGCAAACGTCACACTCGTCGCAATCGCCAACTTTCGATTCTTGTCACACAATATACTAATAAAGAAAAATACAACAATATTTCCTCATTATTATCCATCTGTCACAAATTTTCCTACGTGAAGAGGCCAAAATCGATCATCGTACTCTACTTTGAAAGCTTTTTTTACAAGCTGTATAATTTCAAACCATAAAGATCGACAGCCTTCATTAGAAGACATGTATTCACAGAGTTTAAATCCGTTGGAATATCAGGAGGAAATATTTAATTACGGGTAGATCTCTTTTCTGAATATATACCCGTAACGTAATTATTATGGTTTTGAATATCTTCCGCTAATTAAATAGTAATTGAATTCGTAGTGCGTATGATGTGATGGTCCAAATAGATTCTATATTAACAAGGAATGCGCAGATCTGAATGATAGTAATTGCGGAAATTGCTCGTTATCACATATATAGCTCTTCGCAACTTGAATATATGAACTGTATCGCTTGAACCTCCTGAAATATAGAGCTATGCTGGGAATATTGTAAAACTCAATACCCGATTGACTATCTAGCTTCAACACACCGAGCTCAATTAAGCGCGGTAACTTTTTAATAGGTAGAGCGTGCGTTGCAATTCCAATATAACTGACTACTTTTTTTATACCGACAGAAAGAATCATCAATTTTCCCTAGCATTTTGTGAAATATTCGAAACTTGACTCGTGCAACGAAATATGTTTTGATAAATAACGACGGCGATGCGCATTTTGAAAGAAAAAAAAACTAAAATATTGCGTACCGGCTGTACGCTTGTATTCATTGCACGCATCACAGCGAAGGGTCACATCGCTATCACTAAAAAAACTATTAAAATCTGAACAACAAGGAATTATTTTCATGTCGTGCCATCATCGTTCGTGATAAAATGTGGCGCGATGAACGATGCGCATGAGATTTATGGGAATTCACGCGTGCGCGCATCACATGTAATAAATATCGCGATAGTCGAACAAACAAGCTGAATCTATTTTTATGCTCAACTTCACATCCGGTCATATTTCTATCATAATCTGTTATTTCATTTTTTTTTTCTACCGAAGATAGATGTCACATCCAGTTAGGGAAGGTCGACTTTGGAAAAAGCCTTGCTAATAGCTTCCTTATTATTACAATTTTTCACAAAGCCATTTTTATGATGAAGTATGCTGATCAATTTTGTCTTCCTTGTAGAAGAAGCTTAATGATAAATGGAAAATGATAAGGAAGCAAAATGGTAGGTTTTATATTGCATCTTTGTTTAAATTTACAGTACGGGTTACGATGTTTTGTTTATTTTAATAAATCTGCGTAGAATCAAGCTGAAGTATATAAAAAATCTTTAAATCCACATTTTGAAAAAAAAACGCAGAATCTTATCAAATGTAAGCACTTCGATAAATTCTCGACAGATTCAATATCGTGTGTTGTATCGATATACGAGTAAGTTTATTTGTATGAGACGATTGAGTCCGATACACCAAACATTGCCCGAACTGAAACGTTATTAGACTTTTTTAAAACGAAAATTCCAAGTAACATAACATTTTTATTACTTCATGGGATAGGACGAAAATAAAAGAAAATATCGAGGATTAATCCCTCTGGATGATAGAAAAATTTAGGTTTAAATGATTGAAGTGTTCTCTAATAAATGAGATTTTAATTGTACAGATCCGATGAATACATATTCATCCAAAATGTTGTTCTAAATGTCATTTTTGAATGTTGAGTAATATTGTAAGCGCGCAAAATAAAAATCTCGAAACAAACATTCTTCATGAAAACGAAGCTATATGAGAAAGCAAAAAATATACTCGAAAAAGTATTTTATATTAAGTATTCACGTAAGGGTATACGAACGTTAATTTTTTACAGGCTGAAAATATTTGAACAACACGGTAAAGAAAAATTTGTTATTTAATTAAAATATATTTATTTCTTCCTAAGAACAAATGTCGAAATTTTAATGAATAAATCCTTTTCTTGTTTATATATTCAAGAAATAATGTCCATTAAGGATACAACAAACGTTTTTGCTGTACAATTACTCGCTGATTTATATTTTGTCATCGTAAATATATCATGTTTAAACAAAAATATTCTTCGCATACAAGCTCGTTTACGATTCGCATATATGTGTCATGTAAGATATCCTCGGGTAGTGACCGCTTATGTACCGTGTGGAATTTTCACGAGACGTGCACTCTCGCTAACGTCGTACAGTGATTTAAAAATGAAACATCGTTTCGGCAAATTGGCTTATGGCAAATATTTGTTAATAACGAAATAATCGTCTATGAAAGCGGTAGTTGTATATCGAGCATACCACAAACTATACGTACCAACGTATATATTAGGGAACCGCTCCCATCACTATTGCCAGCGATCCATAATATACAGGGAAAATTATAACCATCGTATTTATCCAACAAATTTTATCTCGAGTTCCTGATGGTAATTATCCAAGAATTTATTAGCTACGTTCATTGAAGAACTTGTACCGCTGCCGGAAAGGCTCCTGGGTATAACACAGAGTCCAACTCTGTGCTTTAACATCTATCTCTGTGCATTCATGCATACACGGACGCACACATGTGCACGCATGCACACATACACACACAAATTGTACTGGAAGCATTTACGACAATATAGTCACGAAACTTTTGATTTATATTCATTTGATTGATTTTTGTATTCAAAGTATTATATCACGTCAACGATATCCTCATAATTGATAAAAGCTGAGGATTAAGTTTTTTTTTTGTTTTTTTTTTTAGAATAGCGAGACACGGACGCACTTAAAAACTTTATTTCGGAACACAATGCCGCAGCAACTCCTTCTTTGAAACCTTACGATGAAAGGTCGCTCGGCTGAATGATATCGCTTCTGAATTAAGGGCGATAACACGAAATTTCTCCTAAACTATATTGAGTCTTGGAGCTCCGCGATAGCCAATTAAAATTTCATCGCGCATAAATTGCTTCTTATCAATTTCATTTTCTTTACGAGTTCATTATCTCCTTCAACTGACGGTTAACGCTACATTGCTAATTACGATTAAAACTCTCATTTCCTCTGGGTGCATTTTCTTTCGAACCTCTCCACATGCAGAAAAAATTTAAGTTATCAATCGCTCTCGTTGATTAATTTTGTAGGATATGCATTAATTATGTAAGAACAAGTACAAGGTCTATACTTACTTTTTTTTACTTATTCATTCGCCAAGTGATTCATTGATGACCCTTCCCAATGTTATGTTTATTTCCCAGCTGCGTGAGTCCTTGGAGAATTCTCGTAAATTTCACGAAACTTTATCGAGGTGACCAATCGACAGAACCCACATGCCTAAAGATGTCGGATGGTGACTGTATGTAGTCACCACTGTGTAATACCTTGACTGCATTCGAGTCGTCCCCTTCGAGAAATTCTCTACCCAAACAGAGGGAAACTTTAGAACAAATAACCTGGCCCGCATGACTGAATACGTGGAAACTTGGACGAACCGAACGTCCATTGCCAGCTACGAAGATCCGTCGAGGATTCGGCAACTTTATCTCAGGACATGTGCTAAACAAATAAAAGAGTCCTAAGAGTTAAATACGTTTATAAATTGGCACAAGTGCGAAGATATCCGGTAGGGCCTAGCAAATTTTGATGTTTTCAAATGTTGTCGTCGACGCGGATTATCCCAACGACATTTGAAACAACAGCCGATGACAATCAGCAACTGTATGATTTGCATTCGCACAGTGAACTATTCGAATTGCGTTAAATGTTTGATCTTTGCCAACCGCATTCACAGTCCCCGGGTTCAATCCAGGTATTTCATCTACGAATAAGTTTTGACGTTCCCTTCCATTGTGGATAACGGCGCAGAGCGAGATAGTGAAATGAAGGAATAGCGAAGTGCGGGAAGAGACAGTCGTGTAGCGCTGCACCCGTCCGTGGACCGAGAGGAAACCTGTGTAATTGAATTTTCACTATGAATGTTGGAAAGTCCCGGTGAAATTCAATTACAAATAAGCACCTGCGACAATGCCAGCAGGTGCCGGCGATAAGATATGTATTGATGCAAGGAGACGAGAGTGTTAACAATCGAACTTCGACACGTCAGAATTCATCGCTGCCGATGAATGAAAGCGAGCAATCGTTGCTCCTTGCCTCTCCGCCCCTCGCACAGCCCATGCGAAAAGAAATTATTTATAAAAATAAATTTAGAATATATTTTATCCATCTTGGAGTTACGTACAGCAATAAGTAATGCAAATAAATATATTTATATCTGTTTGAAAGTTCTTGTGTTGAAAAGTTATATATTTTTGTTTGTGATTTATTTACATTAGTTTCGAGTTAAAGAATTATTTCGTTAAATGAATAGCCAATTAGTGTATCTAGATAACTGTAATTTTCTTTTTTGCATCTTTATGGGGGGGAAGCTATGTTTCCGTGAAAAAAAAATATTTTCCAAATTTTTATGCCAAAGTACTTAGAAAAATCCCAAAACGTGGAAAAATCATATGTAAAAAAAATTACTGTGTGTACGTGCGTATGTGTGTCATGAGCTTTTTTCAATGAGCATTTTCAATTGTATTAAAAATTTTAATACCAATTCCTTTGGACATAAATCTGTGGTTTGGTGAGAATCACGAGGAAGCATTATAAATTTTTCATATTTACACGCCTTGTTACTTGTAATACGAATAAAATAAAATGCAGTTGAGTGTAATATACCGGGTGATCGATTTAAGTGAAGACATCAAAATATATCGAAAAATAAGCATCGTACAAAAACATGTCCCACATGAAAAGTTAATATTTTTGAAGGGGCACTTCGTAGGCAATACGTACATAGGTTATGTCTAAAACTTTTTTTTATTCGTGATTGACGGCGCTGTTATTGCAACAAATAAGATTTTTCGTAATTCTCGAGAAATATACATCGAATTAAAAAATAAAAAAGTACGTGTTCACGCATTTGACGAGCGAACCAATAAGTGTATCGAAGTTGAAGATCGAAATTTCGAACACTTACTCTAATTGAATAGTGAGAGGCAAGGGAACTAACCTAAATAAAGTACTGGGTTACGCTGAATGTAGTTTCTTAAAAAAATTCGATACGCTTGATTTTATTTTTCAATTGCAAATGAATTTCGTGCAATATCCGCAGAATTTGATTTTTGCGATTACAGCAATACGTTTACACTTCGCCCCTCAAAAATATTAACTTTTCATCTGGAACATTTTTTCGTACGATGCTTATTTTTTCGTGATATATCGATATCTTCACTTAAATCGACAACCCGATAGAATTAATAATAATTATTGATATGATAAAAATAAATAAGTAACAATTTTTATATTTACAAATGTAGAAATAAAAAAATCTATAAGGAAGATGAATTATTGCAATTTTTGAGGTAAAGAAGAAAAAATTTGCTTACATCGACTTAATGTTATTTGATTTGTTCAATTACATTCTGATTTTAATAATATATTTAATTATTTCATCGCTGTTTAGATAAAAAAATATACGTAACACATTTTTCCGATAATATATATTAATTCTGCATGTGTTAACCCAACAACATTTTTTCTTGTATTCAAAATAGTTCTACAACGATAACGAGCAAGCTCCATAGGAATTCGGCTGTATTCTGATCCAAGATACGTATCGACTATATTAATTCCCCGGAGGTATGAGCGTAGCATAAATATCCTATACCCAACGCGTATACCCACCCTGGATTAATCACTCAGAGTTGAGCGATGAATTCTAATAGAAGCTAGGCGAGTTAAAGCCCCCCGCGAACATGAAGCATGTATCGCTTTTAAATCCGTTAATGCTGGTCCTGGTGAGGTGATTTGCATGGATTTTATGGAAACGCGTAGAGGTATGCAATACCTAGAGCTATGTGTGAGGGTCAACGAGGCCTCTAGTCAGAGTCTGCACGCTAAGCCACGTTGCTATACTCCCATATTGAGGCTCTATCATGCTAATCATCAGGACTTTACTCATGCAAACCTGTAACACCCGACGCTCATTTTGTCTACATACTCTAAATCGTACGTTACGGCCGACCGGTATTGACCCTTTCGCATTAAAGTACGAAACTCGTGGGTCTGATTAACCCCGACTTATAATATTATATACAAACTAACCATAGAAAGGATCGTTAAATAGTATCGTTACATATACTTCAAACAGAAATTTATTCAGGCTGACTGAAATCTAAAATGGTTCTACTATTTCAAATACTAGTCAAGCAACGAAAGCCCTTTTTTACTACACATTGCGATCCACCATAGTAATCGTGTACAGCTTCCTTGATCAGATTCACTAGATTTAAGCTAGATTCAGGCCACTTTCCAGATCAAGTTTACCGGATTTGAAGCAGGACTGAGCCAGATCTGGCATCAATAACAAGCTTGATCAGACGAAGTTTGGAATTGGGCCTGATCTCATATCAATACAGTGTAACCAATCAGACTCAAAAAATTTCTCAAAACCAAGTGGGTTAAGTCGTAGCGGTCACAATCAACAATTCCAAGATCCAATCCCGATGTAGTCAGACAATTGAAGAACATTTTTTTTTCGTTAATGAAGTCTGTTCAATTGAAAGTAAGAAATGAATTCATTTAACTAAACGTAAATCAATTATTTTACCATTTTAGTAGCTGCAGTAACTACACATCATGATCAGACGTTAATCATGTTGTGATCCGAGTCCCAATCATGTCCACATATCCATTAGCCTTATCACCTGGGTCTACACCTGGGTCAACTCATTTGGTCTAGATTGATTAGTCGGATCCAAACAAATTCTGATATGGGCTGGATCCCAGCAAGATTACATTTTTACAAGGATACTTAAAATACTCGTAATTGTTTGTACATAAAGTACATATGTATACACAGTAGAAAAGTTCAACGCTTTCTACAATTTATGCAAATATGCACGCTATATTCATGTCGTTGTGTAAAGAGAAAACTTTACCAATGGAAACGGTCGCTACACTGTAATATTGTACACTAGGGCTATTCCGAGTGTAATACCCAATCGTTATAACTTTTTTAAAGGCAGTCCCACAACGTTGACACCTTTTAGCATCGACGTTTATGGGAATATAGTCGAAACGTTAAGGGTCAAGTTTAAAGAAAAGCATACGCTGTAGATATTGACAGTTTCGGTATTTTTATTTCCTTCACAATTGTAACAATGCAAGTTACAATAATTAGACTTTTTATAAAAGCGTCGATGTCCGTTGTACAACGATAAACGCTTTTAAGGAGATACCAATGTTAAATGAATATAATTACCACTTTTTACTATAATTATAATATTCGAATAAAATAATTATGCTTATAGTGAATTGTTATAGAAGCAGTTGGTTATTGTCTGAAAATTTAATCAGCTGTTTGTATGTTTAATAAAAAAAAATAATGGCCATCTTTCCTTGAGTTACCCTAGTAGTAACGGTGAGATACGCGAGGTGCATAGACCGTTCACTTCCACTTACAAGGTTCTGCTATCTCTAGCTTTTCACGTCCGGCTTCTCCACCCTCAGTCGCGAGTCATGGATCCACGCAGGGTTTACTACGAAGCAACTAGCACCAAGAAGTGCGAGGAACACAGACAGTTTGTTATAAAAGTTGAAATCCAAGTCTCCGCTCCTGCACGAAAGAACGAAGTAACGGAAGAGCAATGGTCGTGTCACGGTCTCACGAAGAGCCAGAGCTGCTGGATAACTTTTGGTTCTTATATCCTTTCGCGCAGGGGGAAGGAAAGATCGATCTCGCGACATCTAGCTGAAGCACATCTTTCGAGAATCCCCGCCCCCTTCTCAGGCCCTTGCCCTCGATTCCTTTCACAAAATATATAGATCCGATCGGTCCTCGAGGGTCGAAAGAGGGATGCGTGTGAAACAATTCCGCAAGAGAAGTAGAATCGCTCGTCGCGTTGTCAGCCAGAATCGCGAGGAATACACGTTCACGTCCGGTACACCGGCACGTGTGCCTCTGCATCGTGCCGCAGGTTGAACACGGATCACGTACCACAGGTTTTTCGTAATTTGTTGGCGCTGTCAAGGCGGGCCACAGTTGTAAAGGCATTGTGTCTGCTGACGCTGATGACAACACTTTGCGAGGCATTGCTTCGAATCAAGAAGGTGAAAACAAATCGTATACGGGTGAAACACCGCTGGCTTCGTCGACGATTTCAAGGAGCGCGTGGCGCAACAACCACAAGAACAATCCATTATTCGTCTGAAGAACTTTTTCTCAATCTTGGAATACGAGTAATAGGTAAACGTATACACAATTTTGTGAATAACAACGAAGCAAACACTCAAGGAAGGGATACTGTACAATGAGACGAAACTGCGTAGCAAACGCATGGGACTTTATCTGTTATAGCCACGAAATAAAAAAATAACAAAAAAATGCTTTTAACATAAAATCTGATTCGAAATACGGGGGTGATCACCACAAGGGAAAATATCCTCAGATTTTTTTCTACCAAGAGAGCTTCGTCCTCTTTGTAGAATGTAATATATCATGATGTTCAGAGTTAATAGCGACAGCAAAAGGCTGCCGGCTATGAATGCCATTTTTTTTTTCAACGTAGCCGACTATGCCGAATTGAAACGATAAATCTAGAGGATTCGCTTGTGAATAACCTCATTTTTTTACGATCCTCCCTCCCATCTCCCTGTCTACTTCGATATAGCGCGGACGTGTATACCGCATCGTCGCTTACAGTGTTACGCGCGATTCAAATTCGTTATTCAAAACCCCGACTTCCTATGTACAGCTTTATAGCTTCGCTGCAGCGCCCTCGCCCCAGGAAATGGTGCGACGACACGAGTATCTCAGGAGATCAGCCTGAGGCAAACAGTCATCGTGGTTTGAATATTTAAGGCCAAGGCCGGCACCATCAGCAAAGCGCACTACAAGCTATAGCATTGTCGTGAACCGTAGAGAAAAACCAGTAGGGCAAATCCGATCTACGTTTTCCAGTTTTCGCTCTTTCTTGTACCTTGGATATATTTTTCTAAGTCGAGCTCGCACTCTCGAAACTTCTCTTTCTCTTACTGGTTTCTTCATTCGTATGTACCTTTTTGAATATCTCATTTCCCAACGGGTTTTTCCACGTCGTGGTAAAAAGGCGAAGATGCGCTACGTTCCATTCTCCCGATAAGGTTCCGTCTTTTAATAAAGTGTCACGATGAGGATGAAGGGATTCGATGGCGTCTTCTTCGAGGTATAACGAGCGAGCGAGATGTCGCAATTCCAAAAAAATATATATATACAGCTTTAATGTTTGGAAGTCGATCTACTATATTAACAAGACACTGCTTATTGTATCCCAAAGACAAAAATATATGTTTATAATTATTCTTTCTTTAAAGGATAGACACTATAGCTATAAACGGTTTTTTTTTCTTACAAATAAGTAATATTAAATTTTAATTATATGCAAAACCAAATGTCATGGGATATAAATCTGTTTAAAGATTCTATCAATTTGTTTATTTTTATATTAATTTGAACGTACTTTGTAATATAATACATTGAAAGCTGGAAATTTCGGTAATTTTTAGTTCTCGATACGATGAACGGAAAATAGAATAAATAAACAAACAAGGACAAAAATTGCGATCATATGCGATCCAATTCGAATCGTTCTCATGTTAATTGTCGCATACGAACTGCCAGAATATTGTTTGATCAGAGCGCAATCGCGATTTGCATTATAACTAAATTGACTATATATTATACATGGGACGGGCTTAAAGGATTGTAAAGTTTTTTTTTTACATTCAGACTCACTGTGCTTTGCCAGAATAATTTATTTTTATACCCATCGTTTCGTTATACCGGGTGATCGACTTAAATGAAGACATCGAAATATCTCGAAAAATAAGCATCGTACAAAAAAAATGTCCTAGTTAAAAAGTTAATATTTTTGAGAGGTTAATTCACTCGTGCTAAACTCAGACCTTCCCCCCCACTTTTTTTGAGGGGTTGGCTAGTAACTTTGAAATCTAAAATGGGAAACCTCATTTTTTATTACAAATTCGAACTCTACGCCACAAAATACGAAGGCTTTGTCTCAAACTTTTTTTTTGTTTATGATAGGTCGCCCTGTAATCTCAAAAATCAAATTTTGTGGATATTGCACGAAGTGCACTTGCAATCGAAAAATAAAATCAGGCATATTGAATTTTTGCAAGAAATTATATTCAGCGTAACCCAAGAACAACGACGAGGACGTTATAACATTTTGTTCCCTCTCGGGTGCTTGTTTTAGGTGAGTCCCTTTGCCTTTTACCATCAGGGTTCTTGTTCTTAGTGAGTCCCTTTGCATCTTACTATTCAATTAGAGTAATTGTTCGAAATTTGAATTAAAAATTTGAAATGTTTTTTAATTTGTCTCTTCATTTTTTTTTTTTTCAAATTATCACGATATGAAAATAAACAGCAATTGCATTGAATTATTTGTATCTAACAAATAACTCAATAGCTCGGTTTTTGCTTTGATGTCGAACTATTATTGCATTAAATTTTTTTTACGCAATAATTGTGCAAAAATGCTACTGGAAGGTTTTTTTTATTCTAAAAAAATACATGCTTACTACCTTAACGATGAAATAATATTTAAAATAAAACTTTGCTTTTTAAAGAATATTGAACACGTAATTTTTTATTTTTCAATCCGATGTGTATTTCTTGAGAATTGCGAAAAATTTCATTTTTTTCGATTACAGCGCCATCTATCACAAATAACAAAAAAAAGTTTCTAACAAAACCTACGTATTTTGTAGCGTAGAATCCGAATCTGCAATAAAAATGGAGTTTCCCATTTAAGATTCCAAAGTTTACTCGGTCTAATTTTAGCACGAGTGAATTGTCCCCTCAAAAATATTAACTTTTCATCTGGAACATTTTTTTTATACGTTGCTTATTTTTTGAGATATTTCGATGTCCGCACTTGAATCGACCACCCGGTATACAAAGAAACGTCACTTAGTTTATGAGAATTGATTAACCGATTACCAGGAACTTTGTATGCGTAACTGTGGCCGTCAAATCGATTTTACCACGTAACTTTAAGTTTATTTCTGCGGAAATGAACAGCCAAATTGTCACTTACGTGACCGCATTTCACTGTGAAAATGAAAACAAAAGCTCCCTTCGTTGACGTGTTGAAGAACAAATTTGTCAGCCTTACTTTTCAGCACAAACTGATCTACAATACCATAAAACTAACACATTTTCTCCACAACACCCTCTCTTGCACACTATTTTTCCTTTACATTTTCAAAAGCTACACACTAGTTTCCCACGATATATCGATCGTGCACGTATCGAGTATACACGTTTAGTGTTTACAAAAGAAATAAATATACTTGACGAGAGTATCATGTGCAGGAACGAATTGCGTTGGAAATATATGTGGTGAATCGATTCTTGTGGATCATGATGTGTAGCATCAGTCATGTGGACAATGAAGTTGTGCAGTAAGCTCGACATGAGCAACCGTCTTTCTGTGTAAAGCAATCAAAATGTCGTGAAAAAGGAGTGTGGCTATTAAAAATACGAATAAAAAAGTGTGTACCAGACAGGATCGATAGAGAAACGAATCTGTTGGATCTGTGCTGTGGTAGAACGGATTGTGTTGGAAGCAAGACTGTCAAAAGTTGTAGGATTGGAACAAACATTGGTGGGCACGCGAAAGCATACGGGAAAGCGTTACCGTGTGGAAAGCGTATCTCTATATCGTTTCAGTAGCATAACTGTTACTATTGAATACGACAGCTACGAGCATGGACAAGAGTATTAGAGGCGTCGGCTCGTTGGCCTAAACACTAACGATAGTAAGGTGGCCATTCGTGTACGTTGGTAATTTCAATGGATTCCCACAAGCGTAGCATGGATTGTATGATACCGTTGCTCTACTGTCAATATGTTTCTTCCCTAAACTACGTTATCATAAAGCATACTCGTGTTTCATCGTACTATCGCTCAATTTTACGGTCGTGTTCACGACATCGTTTGTCAATAAATACCGAGTATCACGAAAGCCTCAAGAGGCCAACGTGTAGATGTAATATTCTATATTCAGGCTATCGCATAACTCATAACACACAGGCGAATGTCAAAATAGATATTTCTGAATTGTCATGCGAAAATTCAGAGCATATTCCAATATTATTCTCTCCGTGGACGATTCATTGTTAAATTATTGTTCGATCGAGCAAGCCCTGACCGTCCTGTTGACATTTCTTCAATAGGACCCAAATCCTGGATAAAATTATATCATTTGTGTTCATGTGTTTCCGTATATGCGAGAGTGTGTTAACGTCTTTATATACATGTGGACGCATGCATTTGTCTAAATACAGAAACTGTTACTGATAAAAATGGTAGAAAATATTATCGAAGTAGACTGCATAAGACAACGTTAACCAAATAAGATTCAAGTCAAGATGGAAATGATGAAATGAAAGAAATACTCCATTATTAAACAAAACAAAAAACAGGATTATCACCAGAGTACTCTTAATTTAAAAATCCATTTTACTTTGTACAATATAAAGAATCTTATAATTAGTTTTTGATTATTTTTACCAAGCACTTCGGAGAGCAAACTAGTTTTTATATAATGGTTCGACCATCTAAAACGTGGTTATCATCGTATCTGCCACTTGCGTAGATTCTATGTATATCACGGTATCGATAAAGATCGATAAATTTCGGTCACCGTGCAATGAAAAGCCAACTCGCGTCGATCGAGCGAAAATTGTAATCATGAGTTCTCTATAATATTGCGGTGAGTGATATATAATTTTTACGCAAATACTGTAAAATTAATGAGGAAAATTGGCTTCACTCCCTCGTGTAGTTGATATGTATGTGTGAGTGTAGAACCGTGCCTAGAATCTAGCAGTCACTGGACCAACCATGCTGCATTAGCCCAGATTCGAAACCAGGGTAATTATATCGTAGAATATTGCTTGAGTGGCCCAACAGCCACGACATCAAGTCATTCGCGTAGAATCATCAGCGTATGCCCCAGTAGACAATAACGTAACAGGTAATACACAACGTAGATCTAGTGCAATACCAATATTAGTTACGCATTGCCGAACTATCTGTAGGATTTCGATGGCTCTTGACAGTTGTCAAACTACCGATGAATCAAACACGCGTGTCCTACGAAGCTAATAATTATAATCGGATCGAGTCTTAAGTATAATATATTTAAAAATGCAGTGGCTTGTATTGCAGTGCTTACCGGTATTTCCCAAAATATTGTAACTTTTAATTAAACAATGTGCGTAAGTATCCCACAAAAACACAATGTGTACATAACTTGGGACAAGTTCATCTAAGTGAATGGTCCCTTACACTTACGAGAAGTTTTAAAATTAACTTGAAATATGGAAATTGCATATTGTCAAGTACATGCTGCTTACATATTACACATATTACATATTACATTTACATAACATATTATAAACATCAATACAAAACTAATAACTGGAATAACAATTGAAATTAAATAAAAAAAGTGTAATTAAGGTTTCAAATTATTATAAAAACGTCATGTGTAGTACTTGACGAGTTTATGATATGCAATAAACTATGGTTTCCTTGTAAAGGGTGATTTTTTAAGAGCTTGAGAACTTTTTTTTAAAAAAAAACGCATAAAATTTGCAAAATCTCATCGGTTCTTTATTTGAAACGTTAGATTGGTCCATGACATTTACTTTTTGAAGATAATTTCATTTAAATGTTGACCGCGGCTGCGTCTTAGGTGGTCCATTCGGAAAGTCCAATTTTGGGCAACTTTTTCGAGCATTTCGGCCGGAATAGCCCGAATTTCTTCGGAAATGTTGTCTTCCAAAACTGGAATAGTTGCTGGCTTATTTCTGTAGACTTTAGACTTGACGTAGCCCCACAAAAAATAGTCTAAAGGCGTCAAATCGCATGATCTTGGTGGCCAACTTACCGGGCCATTTCTTGAGATGAATTGTTCTCCGAAGTTTTCGCTCAAAATGGCCATAGAATCGCGAGCTGTGTGGCATGTAGCGCCATCTTGTTGAAACCACATGTCAACTAAGTTCAGTTCTTCCATTTTTGGCAACAAAAAGTTTGTTAGCATCGAACGATAGCGATCGCCATTCACCGTAACGTTGCGTCCAACAGCATCTTTGAAAAAATACGGTCCAATGATTCCACCAGCGTACAAACCACACCAAACAGTGCATTTTTCGGGATGCATGGGCAGTTCTTGAACGGCTTCTGGTTGCTCTTCACTCCAAATGCGGCAATTTTGCTTATTTACGTAGCCATTCAACCAGAAATGAGCCTCATCGCTGAACAAAATTTGTCGATAAAAAAGCGGATTTTCTGCCAACTTTTCTAGGGCCCATTCACTGAAAATTCGACGTTGTGGCAGATCGTTCGGCTTCAGTTGTTGCAGGAGCTGTATTTTATACGGTTTTACACCAAGATCTTTGCGTAAAATCTTCCATGTCGTCGAATAACACAAACCCAATTGCTGCGAACGGCGACGAATCGACATTTCACGGTCTTCAGCAACACTCTCAGAAACAGACGCAATATTCTCTTCTGTACGCACTGTACGCATTCGTGTGGTTGGTTTAATGTCCAATAAAGTAAACTGAGTGCGAAACTTGGTCACAATCGCATTAATTGTTTGCTCACTTGGTCGATTATGTAGACCATAAATCGGACGTAAATCGCGAAACACTTTTCGAACCGAACACTGATTTTTGTAATAAAATTCAATTATTTGCAAGCGTTGCTCGTTAGTAAGTCTATTCATTATGAAATGTCAAAGCATACTGAGCATCTTTCTCTTTGACACCTTGTCTGAAATCCCGCGTGATCTGTCAAATACTAATGCATGAAAATCCTAACCTCAAAAAAATCACCCTTTATAATAATCGTGTTACCGTTCTAACTCGCCTAGTCTTACGTTCGATATTTTTTTTTACAATCTTTTATTTTAGTTATATTTGTTTTCATATTGTATTTATTGCTATTTTGACAGATATGAAACGTCTATGGTACCCGCGCGGAAATGTAGTCAAGGCAACCACGATTAGGAACAGGACTTGTCAGGCTTTGGCCGGGTTTCCGCAATAGGGGTTCCAAACTCGGGCCACGTACCAATCCATAAAGTCTTCCCCAATTACATTCCAGATTTAAATAGGGCTTCCTACGGTGGCCACGGTAGGGGTTACGGTCCTCAATACGGCCCTGGTTAGGTTTTTTCGGGGTTTCCGCGATAGGGATTCCAAACTAGGACCTCACTGCAGCCCACGGAGGCATCCCTAAGAATCTTAGGCTAAAAAATATTATCAAACCTGATGTAATCAGGAATTTGACGATATATTTTGCGAGATATAAACGTGTTGATGTCAATAAATTATTGTCTAATAGCAATTATTGATGAACTATCAATATTACATCGGCAAAAATTAGCGTCTATTAACAATTATCGTTAATCCAAATTTGTTGTTAAATAAACTGTTAAAAATGTTTAATTATTTTCGTCTTAAATCCATTAATTCACTTGTAAAATCATGACTCCTCATGGAATGCGATTAATATACAATGTTTATAATATTTAGTGTATCGTGCATTTTGTTTAAACGTACGCATTATTATACAATTGTGAAATAAGAAGTGAAGAGGACAATAATTGTCGGTGCTTGACTACTTGACTTCGCGATTATGAGTAATTGATTGATTAAAAATTATTAATCGATTATTAATTAACAATTGTTTACCATTTATCGATAAATAATTACTCAACGTTTTATGCCTACAAAAGGTACAGTGTGCACATCACCTTCAACTTTATTATTCAATTGTTAATCCACACTCTACGACTGTCAATCAACTGTTCTTAACATATTATTAACTGACAGATACATTTTTTATAAAAATTATCACTCAATTGTTAAATATTGTAAACATTACGAAAAGTACACTATACGATATACGTGTGTTTTACATTCACTATTATTGTGAGAACCCACATAATTTTTTATCTGAGCAACACGTTATAGCTGAAATAATCAATTCTCGAGTAGAATGACTGAAGGTACTTTTATTTATATTATTTTAGTTAAAAACATATAACTGTATAAAGTCCGGACGTGTTTACCTTTTCATTATAATTCAAACAGAGAATGAAACGATGTATTTCTTAAGACGCGTATAGCAACATGAGTTAAGACACAGCGCGAAATCAGCAATCCGCAGGTTCAAATTCCATCAATGACAAAACATTGACAATTATTTTTTTCAGTGATTAACATGTACCATTCTGTCGAATAAGCTGGAATTTCTAATTAAGAGTGTAAGATAAACCGATTAAAAGAGCGCAAATAAATCTTTTTTAATTAGTTTTGTTAGTTGGTTTAGTAGGAATTTAATGGGACGTCCTTTATAGGCCTTAACAAGAAAATCTATAAAGGCCCCGTACTTGTGTGACAAACCTAGAAAGGCGTTTGTTAGATCTCCCTTCTGGGTCTCGTAACGAGTTGAGAAAGACTAGAAGAGCTCATAGAAGACCCCTAATTAAATTTCTGTACGGGTATACGTTGCATACCCTGAACGATGTTTTATTTCCCGTTCTAATTTCTCTCTCTTCTTTATGGCAGGCTAGCTAATTGTAGACTGTCTTTATCGTTAATTACATATATAGCCTTCGTATTTCGTATAGTGAATGGCAGTGGACAAGCGTTTGCAAAATAGCTAATCACTTTTCGGGGTTTCATTTCGTACAGCAATTGGTAGGATACTAAAATTAGTGATTAGCAGGGTATGGAACTCGATGACGAGCTGGATGCAAACGACTACGACGATGACGTAAACATACAATATATTTGTGATTTTAAGATCGTAATTATCAAATATCTTTGATGAACCAACAGCTACAACATTCATTTTTATCCCAATCCAAATATATTCGGATCAGTCTAGATTCATTAATATGATTTACCTCTCAAAAAGTCGCTAAAATAACTACTGTAAGAGATACTTGTGCGTCTCGAGATTATCGGCGAGTCAAAGATAAATGTAATTGTCTCGAGACGCTGCTGCGTTTTTTGATATTCCTGTCACAGACGCCCGTTAATACGCTCGTCTCTCGATCTTATTCAAGACGTCGTCGTCCGGGCTCTTCCTTATATTTACTCTTAGATCATCCATTTATCTGCATTGACATACATATATCTCCTAACGAATTTGCTGAAAAAGAATTGTGGAAACATAAAAGATCCCCAGACTTTTTATTCCCCTAAATCTCGGTATCTCAACGGCCAAGAGAATCGTACGTCAGATTTTCAAATCTCGCCACATCTGCTTAACGGTTCTATGTTGATATCTTTGTATAAATTTTGCGTAATTTAAACTGAAATAAAGATTCTTTATTGTACCCCAAGAGCATACACATTATTTCTAAAATTATCTCCTTGTTTTCATTTTTATATTATATTATAATAAATATGAAGTTAAATTTTATAAAAGTTAATTTCTTACAACTTCAATACTATTTTCACGTTCGGACAAAGACTCTTGCCTAAATAAATTAATGCTTAATCAATAACATTATTTTAACAATCTTAATCTCCTTTAATGAAGATTGATCTGCAAAACTTTAACTGAATCTTGCAAATATCACTGAACATGTCTTTGAGTTTATATTTTGCAAATAATTCATAATAAAGGGTGGTTAAATTTTAAGGGCCGATGTTGATTTTGAATAAAACACAAATTATTTAGGAAATTATTGTCAATTATTTTTATTATGATAATATGGTATGGTTCAATTATGTATGGAACAAAATATCGGCCAAATGGCCGCCGCGACCTCGGCGGCACACCTCCATCCGATGGTCCAAATTTTCGATGACGCTTAGGCATAATTGAGGTTCTATGCCGTTAATGTGCCGAATTATCTCATCCTTTAGCTCTTGAATTGTTGCTGGCTTATCGACGTACACCTTTTTTTTCAAATAACCCCAAAGAAAGAAGTCCAACGGTGTCAAATCACATGATCTTGGCGGCCAATTGACATCGCCACCACGTGAGATAACACGGCCATTGAATTTGTCGCGCAAAAGAGCCATTGTTTCGTTAGCTGTGTGGCAAGTGGCACCGTCCTCTTGAAACCACATATCGCCCACATCCATATCTTCCAATTCGGGCCATAAAAAGTTCGTTATCATCTCACGATAGCGAACACCATTCACAGTAACTGCCTGACCGGCCTCATTTTGGAAAAAATACGGCCCGATGATGCCGCCAGCCAATAAACCGCACCAAACAGTCACTCTTTGTGGGTGCATTGGTTTTTCGACAATCACTCTTGGATTATGATTCGCCCAAATGCGGCAATTCTGCTTATTGACGAATCCACTGAGGTGAAAATGTGCCTCATCACTGAAGATGATTTTCTTCGAAAATTGATCATCCACTGTTGCCATTTCTTGCCACCATTCTGACCATTGACGACGTTTGGAATGGTCAAGAGGCTTTAGTTCTTGAGTCAATTGCACCTTATAAGCGTGTAAATGCAAGTCTTTATGCATAATGTTGATCAACGACGAGCGTGAGAGGTGCAATTGTTGGGCACGACGACGAGTTGAGGTGGACGGCTCTTCAGCCACACTATCGCGAACAGCAGCAATATTTTCTGCAGTACGAGCTGTACGAGCATGCACTGGTGTTTTAATATCTCTTACAGACCCGGTTTGCTCAAATTTTTGCACGATTTTTCCGATTGCACGCACATTTGGACGATTAAATTGACCGAAAAAATCACGAAGTGCACGATATGCATTTTGATTTGAATGCCCATTTTCATAATAAGCCTGAATAACTTTAACGCGCTGCTCGATTGTGTATCTTTCCATGGTTCAAATTGAGTTAGTCTGAAATTGAGAAATGTCAAATGAAATGCAGAAAAAAACTTGACGTTTAGGTGTGGTTCACATTCAACATCAGCCCTTAAAATTTAACCACCCTTTATTTATCGAATTTAAAAGTCTCACAGATTATTTCATTTGTTGACAAATGATATACGAAAATCACAAATTGATATTTTGATATCGACATTTGTATTTGTCGAATGATTTACTTTAAACGATAATTTCAAATGTTTGCATTTAAATGAAGACTTTGAATCATTTAAAGAATCCATTTCATATAAAAATCCAGTTAGCTCATTTTTCAATTAATTCGAACAAACGAGAATAAAAAAAAAATAGAAAGAAGCTCTAAATATTTTGATATATTCAATATCACAATTTATCAATATTAGTGTACACAAACAATGCCGTTTAATATCTACCAGAATGATTGCTTCACCAGTAATAGAAATGCTACATTATAATTCGTATACAGAACCGGAGAAATGTCGCGAAATGTTCTTCTCGGGTTTTCAATAAAAACGTCCTGAAAGAAGTCAAAAGATGAAGACCGATGTATGAAGAGGTGAAGACGAAGGACGTGATCACAAATATCCGGTGGTCGTGTTGTGTCGAACACACGAATATACTCGAAATGACAATGCACGCGGCGAGCCAAAAGAGGGATGAAGATGATCTCCGTGGGACCGTGCTAGGCAGAGCTTTCGGTGTTGCGCGCCTGAAAGGGCTTTCACTTTATACAACGCGCTATCGTGAACACTCTCGCTCTCTCCCTTTCAGGTTTGTATAATACATCAATCAATATATTCGTCTGGAGCACGCAGAGAGGTCTCACTGCAGTTCTGCGGTGAACGAGTACAAGTTATATTCCCGGGAGACTTCCCTGAAGGCAGCCTGCCTTCTCGGTATAACGTCTTTTCTTTACAAAGGGCATATTGCTAAGAAGTAAGCTCTGTCGAAGACTCGCGATGTATCTATTACTCTAAATATTGCAATCGTATTGATCGAATTTCCTGATTTCCGCAGAATACTCAGCTGAATAAAAGACGTTGCGACGACTACGTTTGAGGGTACTCGCCTCCATACGTATCAGATCTCGAATCAAAGTCTCTGGCTCTCCGTTGAACCTGAAATGCCTGCGATAATTGCGCTGAGTCCGTCGAAGCGAAGGAATCGTATATTGCACATTGAAACCAGATACAAGTATGATCCTTGCGAACTTCCCTAAAAGGAAAAAAATGGAGATTCGGAGTATAGAAAAGGTATGTTGGGTTGAACAGGTTCTGTTTCACCCTCTGTAGAGCATCCAATAAAACCAGCATTCCTGTAATTTTCGTGCAAATGATATATAAAATTCTGATTTCGCATGTCATTGTTTACAATCTACCATTACGACATTTTTATTCTTTAATTTGGCATTCATATCGACAGGAACGTTCATCAAGGTCCTCGGATTTCAATAACTTTCGTAGGTTTAAGGGATGTTCCGTATGTCACGTGGGGGTAAGAAGATCTGGGTAAATATAGATAAAATAAAAGTAAATTGTACGAATGCCTACGGATAGGGTGAGTAGGTCATAGGAAGTTCTACAAATCACATTTCTGATACGAAAATGAAGTTACAGAAAGGATCTACACAGTTTCGGAAAAAAACGGTTCAATTAACGTTTCTGTAGGTTGTACGCATGTACAAATTATTTATCATTCACGAAAAGCTCACGGATGGCAAACATTTCGACTCGGGATATCACGCAATAGCATATAACGCAAAAAGAATAATAAATCTATTAAACGGTAACAATTCTGTCAATATCGTTTTTTGCCATTTATAAAGAACTGTCGTAACAATCAACACGAAAACTGAATATCGTGATATTACGATAAGCACAGTCCTGGATATACTTAAATATACCAATAAATATTTGGTAAAAGACCGTGCCAAGGTTAATAATGACGCATAACAGTGCATTGGCAGAATAAGATCTGAGCCGGATGCTACTGTTCATATTGTTTCTACTTTAGCTAAGAGTTACACATTTAAATTGACTGGGTAACTCATCCGATTTTATAGTTAAGATGACCTATCGTTCAATTCCACAAAAAAAAGTAAAGAAAATTTGAAAAATCTGATTCCATCGGAATATGTTTTTGATCTATGATCGAAATTTGCAAAAATGCAGCTCGCGGAATGTGAGTTGGAAAGAAATAAGAACGCAAGTCATCTCACACGTAATTACCCTACATCTAATTTTATCGTACAGATCCCAGCTTCTATGCATATATGCGTAGCATATCGTGCAAATATGTTATATGCGCATCGCGAATCCCTATATCAAGCGTAGAACAGGACATTCGAATATAGATGCTAGAACAAGTAAACAAAGGGATAGCCGAACCAGCAGCGGAACGCAAGTACGATCGACAAATTGATCAAGCGTGTCAGTGGAGCGAATACGACCGCCTGCTGCACGCCGTCACGCACAACCTAGGTTCACGAATATGTATGCGATTCGTGCTATGCGCAGCTTTGCTGATGCATCGTAAACAGCATACCCATTGCATATAACGTGCGTAACGATGGAGCCACGTTTACGCATATACCATTGATCATAGTACAGCGACGATCATATATTGGTAAGGGTGCATATTGTAAGATCATTAATGATGCGTGGATCATCAGCTACGATTGCGCAGAAATCGTGCAAACGAATTTACTATAACGTCGACGACATTAAATCATATAACGACGTGAATTTGATTTCCGAGCTCTACCACGAGCAGAAGTATGACAAATAATAATTGTGGTCTTGCATGTTCAAAAATATGTTGTCCCGATATATGATGGCACATCAAGCAAGTTGAACGTGATTTTTGGCTTATTATTTTGCTTCGAATTGCTCTTGTGATATATTGAAAATAAAAGTTAATATTTCATTTTTATTTGTTAGAGCATAATAATGGAATTAAAAATGTGGCTTACAGGAGGTGGACTTGACCTGGAATTCGCAATATATAATGTTGCGTGGAATCGACAATTGTATGTGTATTGCGATTGGTATACGGCTCCGGCGTTCCCCCGAGCATATGAAACTGATGTTGACGATAGCATGGATCACTGACGAGTAATCACTCACAGGAACGGCAAATCAACAGATAACAATCGTGCGTTTGGTCAGTGCTGTGAGTCAGTTACCACAACAGTTCGTCTGGGTTCCAAATATAGCTTCGTGTGCCTGAACTATTAAGTAGCATTTCGTGCTTCCATTACTCGAATGAAAGGAATACCAGACGCTGTATCGAAACGATTGGCCGAAGATGGCAGTAAGAGGCTTTCCGCAGTTCAACTACGTCCACGTGTAATTACGACACCGTAGGTGTATTAATCGTTTGCGAACGCCTACCAGGGAAGATGTACAGCTGGTAAACGATGAAGAATCCCGTAAATAGAACAAATATTTTTTAAAAAGCCTGCAAAATAGTGTTGATAGATTTTGAGTTTCTCATAGAGTAAGTGAACGGTGAAAAAAAAATGAGGAAGCAATTTGCAAGATTCAACTGTGCGTGCCAAATCATCAAGTGACAATCGGATGTTAAGTCACCAGGTGACAATATCAGACACTAAATCACCGTGTGACAGTCAGACATTATATCACCCGGTGACATTATCAGACATTGTATCAGCAGGTGATATTATCAGACATTGAATCACCAGGTGACAATAAGACATTAAAAACTCTGAGAAATACACAACGAAGTCAAGCACAAATGTATCTTCAATAATCGCATTCAAAATTCTATAAAATCTTACTGTACCGATATACTTAAATGAAAAATTAAATATATTCAGTGTTCCTACTGCTTTATTTGCGTGACAACATTTAATTCAATTTCTCAAGTGATTCTCAATCGACAGATTTTCGAATTTTGCAAAGATAAATGTTGTAAAGCATATGAACAAATTTTTTAATTCGTTGTCTCGAAATTTTTGGTAAATAAGACCGATGAGAAATATATAAAATTCAAAATCACCTAAAATCTAAGCCCGCTTTACTGAATTTGCGAAAACTTTGTACCAAACACCGCTGAATAATACTTCGCTTGTGTAAACATTTTTCGTTCGATAACTCAAGTTTTAAGAAAATTCGTTTCGATATAACGTCGATCTTTCGTAAATCGTACGTTTTCACTAAAATCGAATCTCTTTTTTGAATTTGCCCAAAATTCAATAACCAAACAATCTAAAATGTATCTGCAATTATGAATAACTATTTTCCTCAATAGTCAAAGCTAAAGCTTCCGTAAAATGTCTGCTGTTGAGTGAATGTCTGCTATATTAAAACCGTAAGTTTGCGTACATTTTGTCGAAAATGACAAAAATCGAAGAGGTTTTACCGATTAACTTGTTTGCCGAATTTCAATCCAATCAAACTAACATTTGTTCAGTTATAGTTGATAAAAAATGAACACAATCACACGCGGGCGCGTACATACGCATTCGTGTAAATATATAATCTGAATTTTCTTTTGTTTGCATCTAAATATTTCTTTTTGAAATTTCAGATAATTTTGTATATCCTGACATTGAAAATTGAAATAAAAATATTTTCCATAAAAATAAAGCTTCCTCTTTAAAGAATAAAGATAACATATATGGACAGTTGGAAAATTGATCAATTGTAACATTGCAATATGTTCATTTTCAACAATATCCCAACGATATGTCAGTGGCTACCAATAAATATAATTGAAATTCGAACGCCTCGTTATTAGCATATTTTTCCAATGATTGGATTAAGTTTTCAAATCAACAATTATGAAAACGAAATTCTCGTTAATCCTATTTATCAGTGGTGCATCATTTCGTAGAATAAAACACATCGCGGGTTATAATATACAAACGTAATCGCGATATAGATGATGAAATCATTTAACGAAACATGATACGAGATATTGGCGAACTAAGCGTAACTTCGGTCTGTCGAATCAAGGGCTTGCACACAATTAAACACTTATTACTACTTATCGTCTACATTCAGTTTTGCATTATAGCACAGTACCGAAAAATAAAACGGTAAGTCGTTGATATTATAAGAAACACTGCTGAAATAAACCTAGCTCGTAAATTCGTTACCTACTTGTCTTACACCGTTCTACGTGCAATTGGATGAAGTTTTCGTGTCGGATGTTCTCGCTTCTTCAAAAGTACACTATAAGGAGCACGAGTACACTTAATTATCGAAAGTTATAAGTTGGCAAAGCGGAATATATGTTTATATATATATATATATTCATCTATAGGGTAAAGCGGGTTTAAGTTTTCGTGTACCTTTTGAAAAGCAAAGTGCAGGTGTAGTCATTTTGCGCAGGGCTATCGGCTTGGATATTCAAACTCTCATCGGTACCTTCGCAGCAGACAGAGAAAAGAGTTAAGGGGATAAATACGCAAAGCTGCAGAGGGTAAAGATTGTTGTGCCGATGAGTGAGGCGAGAAAGGGCATAAAGTTTCACGCGTACAACCCTACGTCCATCTCCATAACGGTACGTGCACGGAAAGAGTTTAGGGTCATACAGTGGACTGGGACTGAAAGAAAAGCTTTCCTGTTGGTGGTAATGGCAGTGGTGGTAGTGATGACGCAAAAGCGGAGGGTTGAAACGGGAGCTGGCCGACAAGCTGGCATTTATAAACGAGCAAGCTTTCGCCTGAGTTGCGCAATTTCCCTTGGACTCGTTTTTCCAACAACGGAGCAGCCTTTATAAAGCAAGAGGCGCGAGAGCCAACGAGACAACGAGTTCTCGGTCCAACCGAGAAAACTTGGTACGCATTTTTCTCTCTTCGCACATGCAAACGTGAAAACTCACGACAATTCAACCCGATATTACGGGTCTAACAAAACAAGCACTGTGACTAATTTTTTTTTGTTGTTGTATCACGGGTTGTTCTTTTCATATTGCAAATAAAATAGTTAATGAGCTTTTTTGTAGCAGTATCAACAAACGCTTTGTTTTATGCGACTGCTGTCGGTAACTAGCTAGAAAAAAGTTCTAGGATCTCCGAGGCTTTCGTTCAAAGTACCTACATACAATTCTCTAGGGCGCGCGACGATCGTCCTCAACAAGACAGTGAATTTTCTCCGCTCGCTTTACGCCACTTTTCCTCGTTTCTTTTTCTCGCTCTTCCTCTTTACACGAAGCATCACACATTGGCTCCTGAGTCCAGAAACTACGAGTCTACATAGCTCGCCGAGTTTTCATGCGAAAACACTCGTACATTCGGTCCTCGACGAGTTGCCAAAGCGCCTTTCTAGAGAAATTTTCTACTATGGTTGGGCTGTACCCGGAAGAGCATTGAAACGCTTGCTGGCCCTCTCGGACTACGAGCCTTGAACGTGTTAGAACGCTTACCGGGCACTTTTACTCTTCTCTTCCAACAAACTCTGTTCTTTCGTTCTCACCGTTACTTTCTTTTTTCTCCCTTTCTTCGATTTCACAAACCCTTTCCACCTGAGTCATTTGTCCAGCTTGCTTTGACGCCTCAATTCTCTTATCCTCGACGCGCTTTGTAAATCAACATTCGTCAGTAATGTAAAGGTCACGAATCAAATACGCAGAATTTCATTCGCTCCAATTTATTATTTACATTATCAATCTCAGCTACATCAGCTACATTATTTATCCAAGTTATTGCAGCGTTACAGAGATAAGAGGAATTCTCTCTTATAATTAGATGTACTCTTGCATAAATCCCTCGTAATAGAAGTCAAATATTCTCGGATCGCTTTAGCTTTAGTCTACTAATATATACTCATAGGATATGCGCATATCCGAGTTGATTATAATACAAGTGATTCGGTATCTGACAATCAGCTTTATTTGAATATGTGTAGAATAACATATTCCACAAGGATTAAGGACATTGGCATAAAGTGCTTCTTGTTTCGCGCTTGGTCGAGATCGTTAGAGGTTCGAAAAAGGAGCAAGGAAAAAGCTAAGCGAGAAAAGAAAGAGGCGAAAGAAACGATTCAGAGGGAAACGCTTCCAACGTGAATTTTCTTTACACTCGATAACTCCATTTTATTCTTACGGTTCGACAGTTCCCAACGAAATTCTCACTTTTCTATTCCATTGATACAAAGACGAACCGCAAGAGGTCGCGCTATACTTATTTCTTTGGCGCGAGTGTTCAAAAGCCTGTACATTTTTTTTTCAAGCTGCCTACAAATGAGAATACTAAAATCGAACTAAATGTTAATTCAAATATTTACGCAACTAATCGTGTCAATATGTCACTCGAGCGAATTCGTTGCGTAACAATTTTTAACACGCGGTACTCGTTAGGAGTCAATTGTCGGTGCACCATAACAAAAATCTTGGGAAATATCAACGTACAGCTGAACGGATACAATTTCCGTTTACAATTACATATACATTCGTGGCGCATCACGCAGAGTGATACCGCTCGAGGCTAACCTAGGGGAACCAGTAGCCTTTGATCCATGAAATGGCCCCTTACCTCGTCGAGAATACGCTACGATATACTAATGTTCAAAGGTGAGTTTTATTACCTCAGTAGCCGCACAAATTGCGACTCCGGCAATGATACTGATATATCTCTTTGTGTCGGGACCAACGAGAGTGTGCAGAGTACTGCCAACCATGTAGCACGTTACTCGTCGACATTACTCAGCTGAAACGCGCGCATTTCTACTCGCCTCTAGTCCCAATCAACGAGTTAATGCACTGGTCGAGCTCGGTGTATCCTCTATTTCTCTCTCTCTCTCTCTCTCTCTGTACATCTATATAATATCATCTCAACTACCAATGCATGTCTATCTACTTGGGACTGTGAATTTGCTACCGCTGCTGTTTTACTATTGCTAGGTAGATAATATCTGATTACTTGGATACGAATGAATGGGATGTGGGTCGGCCCTCGACCACGTCGCAGTTGATGAGCATTCTCCTTCAAACCTGGACAATACGCGAATTTACAACTCCATGCCGTAACGTCGTACTCACTCAACAACGCACAGAGTATTAATTTAATATACGTTTATACGATAGTTATACTTTTAATGGATGACCTCACGATTATCAACCTGGTCTACACGGAAGAAAGATACATAGAAGTCTACACGGAAGAAAAATACATAGAAGTTTACACGGAAAGCAAAAAGTAGTTGGGCAAACTGACACATTGGTTCCGACGACCAGGCGGAATTGTTAGTACAGCACTAACTACCCAATTGGTTCAAGAACCTACAATGTCATTGGTTAAATATTGGTAGCAACGAGAACCAACCGAGATGGCATTCTCAGCTTACCGGTTGATTGGCGCAATCCATCGGTTCAGCGTAATGAAGAAAAACCAGGTTAGTACGGACATTTCTGTGTATCTAGACGAACGTCATCTATTCATAATATTTCAATGTTCATTTACCATATATTCAATGGATTATACTTTTATTTTTTGCAAGCCTTCATCCATCCATAACCACCTGTCACATGAAACAATTTCGTCGTTTGTCTTTGTGAAAAGTTTTACTCGTAGCACGTACCAACCGGTTGGTTATAGAAGGAAAATGATCGGTAATGGGAACCAACTCGTAACATAGATTGCCGGTACTATTCAAATGCTTGTCGCAACTACCGCCGACGTTAGTTACACTACCTAACAACTCGTGGTGGTGACAGCTCTGTGATTGGTTACTGGAATCAAGTCATTGGTCTTCGGTACTATTTTTCGCTAACCAATTGAAAATAGTTGGGAATACTATTTCGATATGGTTTCTGTAACTGATTCGTGACGCGCAGCATATGCTGGAAATGGCTATCCCAACTACTTTTTTTTCCGTGTACACGCAAACAGATAAACCCCATACATACATTTCAATTATGGCATCGAGCCCCTAACGGTCACAGCAATTTTTGCTGAAGCTAACTACGTTAACCTGTTTCCATTTGTAGAAATATACGCGTTTAGCGTTTTTGCTTTCTCATAACGAGAGCTTTATTTTCGTGACTATTTTCGGAGACTTTCATGTGATTGTGTTCAGAGTATTGCAATGAACTCCAAAATCACTTCTAGAAGTGTGTGTTTGTGTGGGCGCGCGTGTGTGTGAGTGTGTGCGAGTGTGCGAGTGTGAGTGAGTGTGAGTGTGCGAGTGTGTGAGCCCGCTCGGGCAACAGATCCGAAGAAGTTAAACCTCTTTAACTTAAGAACGGCTTCAACTGTCAAACTTAAATTTATCACGCGGGTTAAAAGGACAAAGCCTCATTGCTTTTCCAATTTCTTACGCGTTCTTGAATTATGCCAAAAACGTATATTCGTACGCTAGCTTAGAATTATTTATCTATTGGACTAATTAATTTTTTCACGGATAAAATGTGCATTATGTCAGAATTAATTAATCCTATCAATAAAAACCAAACAAAGAAATGACTCCAAACAGATGTCCTGGATGATAAAAAGACAATATCACTTGGCAGTTTTATCATGTCTTGGAGTCGGCGCCTACAAATTAAAAAAAAAATGCCCATATCACTATCTTTACTGCACACGTTTACCAATTCGAGAGATCATCGTTGCTAATTCGTAATAACGATTTGAACCTGAAAGCAAAAACTGTGTGAAACTATACATTTAACGCCGCTGCATGCCGTGTTATAATATCTGGTTTCCCGTAAACGGTTCAACGAAGGGAAGTAGTAAAAACGTATCTGTAAGATCGACCAAGAGCGAAGCGAGTGTGGCAATACATTCGATGAGTCAGTACGTAATATGTATTGTAGGTATGTGAAACGAAACGCCGGTAAATGAAATAGCAATGAGTAGTGCGGGTACGAGAGAGAATATTGGAAGATGAGGCTTGATTCTTATCAAGCCTCATCTTTGGGCTCTTGCCCAAAGCTGGTCATTCGGAAGTGACTTAAGATTGTATTCCTCGGAATATCGTCGAGAACCTAAAGTTCCCTCCTCCCATTGCGACCAATGTGTATAACGTTCTGGACGTATATCCGCACGGTTAGTACAAAACACGGTATATCCCAGTCGCTTTCCACTTTACAGCTACTTTCTGTCACCTTATTCTCAGTCTATAACTTTTCCTTTGAAAAACTGTGCCCAGTGACCTCGAAGTTAGTGGAGCAGCGAGAGGAAATGTGCGAAAAAGTAAAAAGGACGGAAAAGCAACTTTTTATTGACTTTTTATCGATGGTCCAGCCACCTAAGTGCAGAGCCATTATTTCATCACGACGTATATCATTTCACTCCGACTTAAGGGCATTTTCAATGCTCGGTACTTACTTATTTATTTCGCACTCAATGTCACCATTATATCACTTCCACTTTCCCATAATACTTGCTTGATCTCCGCGATATGCATATAGGGCGGCGGATGTGGTAATGCATGGCTCCGCCGAACTGCCAGCAGCTAACGACTATGGTACAATATATGTGACGTTGCGCTACTAATGGGCGTGTGACAGTGCAATTTTACACAACTATTATTATAGCTCAACAATAGCGGGCGAACGAGGCAGAAAAATGCCCGAGAGCGCAAATGCCGGGCTCGTCGTAGAAAAAAAAAGAGAGTCCGTTACTGTTTTCAACCTCATTCGCCGGGGAGTTTTCCATCAGGCTAAAGGAACATACGGTACCCTACCGTATCTACAAGAGTCCCAGCTGTACCAAGAATACTTTAAACTGTACCACCAGCGACAGAGATGGAAATTATATTTCTTATATGCTTTTTACAGTATACACGGTACAACTTCTTTTATTTTTCTTCATCGCACAGCATGCGCATCCGTCAGCGAACAACGGTGAGCACATTTCGGCTCGAGTCACCATTCGCGATCCTGTGACCCCTTGCACTCTCGTTGTTACAACCCTAACGAAAAATTACCAATTTGGTCATGCGTGTTTGTTACACGACAGTCAACGTCGATCACACGTTCCGATCAGCCACGCGCAAACAGGACTATGACGGCACATAATAATTTAAGGAATATTGGTCAAACGGAGACAAACTGAGCTATAAATCCGCTTATGCGTGAGTCTGGATGGACGCTTTTACGAAAATGTTCAATCAGGAAAACGAAAGCAGATGATCGTACTAACCTCGGTAAAATATCTAGCACTGAATGACGAGAGCACGCATACCAACAAGCGCGTTTAATATATTGCAAAGAGCGCTTGTCGGTGCTTGTACGTTATTCCCTCTATTTTCAGAGTGCCCAGTGTGAACTTTGCATGCCCTGAATTATTACTTTGTTTTGTTGAATTCTCGTCTGTTCGCCGCCAGGTCAGAGAAGAAAAGCGTACTGCTCTGCTACACACGCTGCTAGCTCATGGCATAACGCCGGCTAAGCCAACGATGAGTCAACAGCAACGAGCACCAGTTCGTGACGGGGAATCCGCTCATGTAAATCGCATTCTGTGAAAAAAAAAAAAAATTTCTTTTCTCTCTTCCTTGCAGAGTTGCGTCCTTCTTCGCTCTATATGTTTTTTTATTTCCTTCTGAATCGCACGATTACCGACACGTTCGATTAAAGGGTTGCAAGATAGTTATATAAATTTCGTAGAAACTTTCTGTTCAGATTTTTAATTATTATTCGTATGTGTTACTGCAAAAATGTAAAATTCTGAGATCTTCAATTCCACAATAGCACAGTTCCTCGGGCGATGGTCTTCAAAATTGCTTATTAAAGTTTTCAACGAATAATCAATAAAGGGACGCTAATTGGAATTTTCTCAAGGAGAAAAATTGTCAATTTAATACGAGTATCCACGATTTTTAATTAATTATTCTTTCTCAATTACATTGTTGATTAGTTGATGAGATTATTGATCACGTATCTCGCAACCTGAGTTGTGTTTCGCTACAATATCCATTCTACTGATCGGACATAGACGCTATATGTATATAAAATATTAGTCATGAACGACTGCTACTTTTGTTTAATAAGAGTTTCTCCGTACAGAGATAGCTGCTTGTAGATTAAAAACCAATAAAAAAAATATCATTGTCACGTGTAAGAATCGTTTTTATTCCAAGGTACTCGGTGTGAAAGGTATTTGGTGTTTATTCAGAAATTAAAACGCAATTTGATACTTTGGGAATCTACCATTTTTCTAGTTAAAAGATTTGAGAGCTAACACTAAAAATGTTTACATTATAGTTACATTCTCCAATAGCGTACAACTCAAAATCAGGCATAAACCATAAATAAATATGTGAAACGATCATTAACACGATAGCGTGCGCGATGAATCACCGGGACTTTAACGAGATTCGCACGTGATATTTTCCTTCACAATAATAAAGATAGCACGTTAAAATACATTTTAAAAAAAATAAAAGTAGAAACAAATAAATACGATCGTGAAGGCGAACCCAACCACGATGAAGTCTTTGAATTTCATGGATGCAATAAATCGAGATCATTCAGCCCGCTTCCCCATGTACTACACGATTTGAAAAATGCATTGTCATCGTATAATGCAAGAAATAAATATGATAGCCTCGGATACCATACAATTGCCGAATTCTCAATCAACCACACAAAAAATTCCCTCGGATACCTCGGATACCATAAATAAAAATCTCGGATACCATAGAATTGTCAGATTCTCAGGAAAATCGATTCGTTGAAAATTTTGGAATTTAATATGGACATAATATGACCTTTTTCTAACCGGCATTGAGGTTAATTTTTGGGAATGTTTAGTGTGGTTGATAACGAGTGTAAAATCAGTTTAAGGTATCCTAAACCCATGTGCCCCTCCCCTTCCCACCCGCCCCACCGCATGACGTCTGTTAACCCTGTGACTGTTATTTTAGATTCAGCTATTGTAGGTGAATAAAAAATAAAAGAAATCCATGTAGGCTATTTGTTCTTGTGGATAGCATGCTCCTCGTTCGGTAGGTTGGTATAGGTCGATAGTTCGTGCAGATCTTGAATTCAAAGACTTTGTAGGTATCGACTGAACTACAGCTGCAGGGATACGTGATGCCTTGATAGTAAGAGACAGCGCTGTGTAAGAGAAGTTGCTCTCTCTCTCTCTCTGACTCTCTCTGACTCTCTCTTCGATTAACATAATCAAAAAGAGATAGCAATTCCTTTTACGTCGCGCTATCTCTTTCTAAATCGAGAGCATTGAAAGTACGTGACGTATTTATTTTATACATTCTTTGGATTCGAATTCTACAAAAATTAATTGTCACGAGCGTTACAAAAAGAAATTGTATCCGTCAATGATTTCTTTTTTCTTTTTAACATATTAATAAAATAATATTATTAATATTACGATTTAATCTTCCGTTGTATATTTCCTGACATAATTTTTCTCTTTGTTTTCAACCTTAGTGAGTATCTTGATGTTTATATATCAAATAGAAAAATCACAAAAGCAATGCTTTCTCTATGAAAAAGCAAAATATTTTCACTTAATTGAGAATAACTTGATACAACCATGGTTTTAAGGATGTAATTGTTATCTTTCAGGAAATATTATTAATAATTATTTTGATAGATGGTATTATTGAATGATTGTTTGTCTAGTTGTGAATTTCGATGTTTTTAAAATTTTATTTGTTATTCCCAGCTTCTACCTACAATAGTTCATTTACATTGCTATTAAACAAAAGCTTTTGCAAATAGTTGATCAACAAAACGTCAAACTATAACATTTAAGCTGAAGCGTGAGACGCTAACATTTTTTATCGTATCTACAAATTTAGAATGTTTCTTTCTACAGTGATTAACCGATGAGTCAGCTTACAGAGTATTCGAATGCAATGACTTTCCGATAACGAAAAGTTCATTGGCCCACAGCTTTGTCGAATCTTGGTTGAAAGTGTTACCCATGACATCACCAATGATATTGATTACGTTGTCAGAATCGATGATGTCATGCAAAGTAAACTTTATCAACGAAGTTTATAAGTCAGTATCTTAAGTCAACATGATGTACATATAAATAAAAACAGTAACTTATGTTATGAACTTATGCAGAAGTATCATTCCACGCTTAACTTGAAACATCAAGAGACTTTTCTCCTGATGGCCGAATGACTTGGAAATGCAGTAGATGATATCACAGCCGTAGTGGTACCACTACAAGATGTACACGACGCGTGTTGGTGATACTCAAGAGTACGCCACCGGTGAGAGACGAGGACGAGGAAGCCTTTTGTAGACATTCACCAAGCTTCTTCAGCCTGAGAGCCATCGTCCACTTCTAAAGGTGAAGAGTCAGGATGCAAATGGCACCGAGGATGTAACGCGCGGGCTTCATGTTCCGGTGCATGAATATTTTTCGTACCCTCCGCCTATGCTTACACCCCTTTGACGATTTTAAAATTATTTTCCTTATATTAACAAGAGCTTGTACGAGGATGTATTTAAAAGTTCACAAAGAAATAATGAATTAAGTTAGACCCTACATCTACACCTCCGATTAAAATATATTTCATTCTATTCTTCTCGTCCGAACGAGCGAAACTTTCGCTCATGTGAATTCGTAAAGAGCTCTTTTTCAACTACTTGGTCGGGAGAAAAGAAAAAAAAAGATTCACTATACACTATTCCCATGGAAAAGAAATATATCCATAAATATATATAACATATTACAAATTTTCGTTGGTTTATATATCAGAAATACATTTAAAATATATTATCGATACACCTCAGATATATTTTTACGTTGCATATTTTTCGAATATATCCTCAAATATATCATAGAATTATTCGTCAAAACATATATCTTACGTATCTTTTATAGTTCCTGTATATATTTAATTTCCATGGTCTTATGTAAATAACGCGAAGAGCTTCGATTTTACCAACTTGTATGGTTGAGATTAACAACAGTCGGTGATTTCGCAAAGCTAATATAAACTTACACAAAATAAAAATCAAAGCCTTTAAAACATGCTCAATGGACATTTTGCGTTTCAATTTATTCCCGGAATACAGAGTTTGATTAAACTCATGAATCTGTAGTTTCATTTTTTATTATTTATAAGTTTTAGAAATTCCATCTCAGAGCTTCGAGATTTCACCGCGACGAGGCACGCGCGTCGCTCTTTACAGTTATTTACATTAACACATATTCTTATATATCATATACGAACCAAAGGAAAAAGTTCAATTTAATCGAATAAATATTATTCAAATATCGGTCTATCAAGCTTTTATTTGTTCCCACTGAAATAATATATGTAACATAATATTGTCATTTATACGATTAGTCTCAAGCAATAGAAAAATAAATATTAGTTGCTCAGATTAGTCGACGATAGGAACGAATTATTTTTCTCCCTTAATGTTATAAACTTTGATGACGTTAAATAAAAAAAAATTATATTCAGCTTAACTAATCGTTCTTTTTTTATTAACATTGATGACATTTTTATCATATTTATCATTAGTAAACGATACATATAGCTTATAGAAACAACAATATGTTATTAATGCATTTAGCGCGATCACACGAAAACAAACAAGAAAATGTCCAATTTGGACAATCCTGTGATTGTACGTCACACTTCGTCTTCCGAGTCTATGATTCTAATGTTATTATGCTTTTTTTTGTGTTTTATAGCTTGTACATGACATTCAAATAATTTAAAGTTTTATTCATGAATATGTCATAACATGATAAAAATGGATACAATTTTTTTTTTTACTCAAATGTATGAATGGTATAACAGAATTAATCACATGCGAATATGAACGAACTGGAAAGTAACAAACAAAAATAAGACGAAGGAATGCTATCAAGGAGAACCCTATGGGTTCAGTAGTTCCTGAGATACTACTTCGGACGAACAACTGACAAGACACTTTCAGAAAGGCAAAAATAGTAGGACCTCTTGTAAAAGAGCGAGTACCTAAAAAGTAGGATTTATTCAATTATCGGCCTTAAAATCTGCGAAAAATGAACTTGGCAGCGCCATCTACCAATAAAATAAATTTATCTGTGTGTGGAATGATTTATGAACCGAATCTTCTTTATCCTTGATGACGTGGACTTACCACCTATGCGTTTTCTCCTGTGTTGGTGGGCTTCGGAACTCGCCTCGACTGAGTTTCCCGTCTAGATTTTGATACTCCTGGGCCGCTTTAAGCGCCTGCATCGGGAGTGCGGTCGAACGCATTGAGTCGTCGCTAATCAATGCGTTGGTGGACGCGTGCTTGCTTCGCGTCTCCGTCATCCGTGTGTCATGGAAATTCGTCTTTTCGGTTGTTTCGATGTTGTTTCTCCCTGGTTTCTTGTATCCGTTAGGTTCGTGCAGTGTCCCGGAATCGTTTAAGTATCGTCCTGTAGTGGTGGAGCTTTCGGGCAAAAATTGATGATAGTTTTATGTGGTGAAGTGAACACTCGGTTTTCTTTACTTATTGGTGTTTTTGATCGATTAGATATTTCCTGGTTGATGTTTTTCTGTTTTTGACCTGGCGGATATATATTCTCACTCCATGGACTGCCTCGTTAGGTGAGTACCCTTTTCTTCGGGCCAGAATTTAGCCGTTTGGTAAATTATTTGTTTAATAAATAATTTTTCTGTAAAATAGTACACTAAAAATTGTCTGATTCACTTTAGACATGGTTTTCTTGCATTGAAAGGGAAAAAAATGTGATTATAAAAAATCAATCACCCGTTTTCAAGTAATTGCAAAAACAAAAAAAAATCTAATTTTTATTAATTTGTAAGTTTCTAGCTATCAGATATTATTTAAATTGTGTCAGCCTTTTCATTGTTATCATGTAAGACATTAGCGTAAATGATAATTTAAGTCGTTGAGGTATTGCTGAGTTCTGACTCGTGCTGAGCATGGACATTAAAGTGATAATTTTGGGTAAAAATTAATGTTTTTTTTTCTACGAATTCCAAATTTAGCCTAAGCCAAATAGATCTAAACACCATGGGTTGTAAAATTATACCAATACGAAGGAACCCCATCAAGGAGAACCATACCAGTTCAATATTTCTTGAGATACTACTTCGGACAGACGGCCAACGAGATACTTTCAGAAAGTCTGAAATCAATAGGCATTCTCTTAAAGGAGTGAGTGCCTAGAAACGTAATCTGTAATATAATCAGTGGATCCATTCAATATATTTTCTTTGTTTCATATCTTGAAAAACTTCGACGTACTCGCAAAGGCTAACGTTTACGAGGAACTCGCGCCATTTTGCCTTCACTTCTTCCTTCGAAAAGCGACTTATTTCCACCGGAAATGATTGACGCATGCGCAGTAACAGTCGGCGAATGGGACGTTCACAAATAAATGTATACTTGAACAGATGATTTCAATTATTCCGCCTATCAAATGTTTATCCGAAGGAAATGAAATGTTTCCACCGGGATTCAAATACAACGCATTATTTAAATCAATTAAATATATCCATTAGCATAAATACATATTTAGTTGATAAAAATATTATTATTATCCTTTACTTTCAATTTTTCCATTCATTTCACACAGATCTGTAGATTGGAAAAGAAGAAATAAGGAAGAATAGAGAAACTGGCCCGTGTTACCGTGGATTGCTGATAACATTGAAGAGATTTGAAGAGGAGAGAATAGAAAAGGAAGTGGGAGTAGGGAGGGTAAAAGAAGGGTGAAGAAGCGTCGACGGAAGTGGCGCGTTATCCATCGCTAGTCGGTATATACTCTTTGTACGTATAAAACAGACAAAGAGGACGAGTGAGAAAGGTAGAGAGGGCGGGTGCGCAAATCCTGCTGGTGAGAGTCGCACGAGACAACTCCTTGCCGCTAACACGCGTCTGTAAAAGCGACGTACATGCACGCGATGTTTGCCGGAACACCGAGAGAGGTCGTAACATAAATATCGCGTCCTGGCTCAGCCATACCCAGTAAACGTGAACTCGATCCTCGTCTGTATATGAACTCTCAACGGGACAAGCAACCCTGCGGTCGTTCCTTCTTGTGTGATATCCACGTTAATATCCCAATCCAACTGATCGACATTCACCATTGCACTCTTCGATATAGCTTACGAAACACAGCTTTGGACTTTTATGTATACGCGGAAAGATAAATATAGGTATAGTTCATACCTACACACACTGTGTGTCAATTGGTATTTGTGTTATAGTATGGGAAACATATGCCAAGTCAATCGCATATTCCCATACGTAGAGAGCAATGCCATACATAAGTTACGTACGAAAAAAAAATTACCAGATGGACGGAATATCCCTTAATTACCACACTGAGTTTAGGAAGCTCCGTACAGTAAGGTAACTCTCATATGAAGTTGTATTGTGTACTCTCATTCGGTGGAGCAGACTGGAACTGGTTGAATCATATTTAATTTCAGATACCGGATTAAGAGGAATAACATTATAGTATAATCAATTAGAACGTTATTAATACGAATGATATAACAAATTAATACAAAAAAAAAGAATCTGAAGAAAGTTTTGAGTAATTGTTCAAATTTGACTCAAAGTTGAAGTTGGGCAAGCATGATATTTTAAATCGTTAGTCGTAAAGATCAGCGGCTGATTATGTATTGTATAAAAAGCAATGAATTTGCAGAGTTCAATATGACAAGTCGATGTCAGTCGTATGTCCGTAAGATACATTTCGATATATATGCGATTGGTCGAATTTTACGTGAACAAAATATTTATCACACGTACAAGTTCATTTTCGCGTATAATTTTTTTTCCATAAGGGAAGCGAATAGGAATTATCATATTTGCACCAGTCCGAGGAAAATCAGAAAATATTTACGAGATCAATGGAGCGTGAATACGAGCACGTACTCACAACGATATGTTGTTTCATTGAAGTTCAATGGGAAAAACATCACGCTGAATCAAATTGATATCAGGATATTGAGCGAAAAGATTTTTCATATTTCAAATGTTACATGTTTATAAAATTGCATATCAGACAGGAGGAAATTAACAGTTCTTAAATATTATTCGCACATTACTAGCAAAACTATTTTTCGATCAAGTGTTTTTTTTATCTTTTATTGCTTCCTCGTAGACGAAGCCGTTTTCGTAAAAAAAAGTTGTTCTCGAAATTTTTATGTCAGAGTACTTAAAAAGTTCCAAAACGTCGATGAAATCTTTTTTTGGGTTTAAATGTCCATGTGTATGTCTTTGATCAGCTTACAAGATTGCGATGGATATATTTCGAGAACGGGTTACTCGATCATCCAGAAACTTTGCATACAAGGTGGTTCAAAATCCCTCTCGGTTTGCTGCAATTTTCTACCAAATCGCTACCGGGTGTCTCATTGCATGGTTGCTTGATTTTTCTAATATAAGAGTTTTGCTCTCTAGCTTTCGTAATTTTCATGAATCGATCAAGGATAGATCGGATCAGATTTTATTGAACCATGCATGTAATTTTTCGAAAAAAAATCCATTTCTGATCCAACTTCAGTAAATGTTCATCTATCAAACTGCAACTTGGTATACAAATTGACAAGGGGACAAGGATACTCGGTCTCGAATTTAGTGAGAATCGATTAAGGGTTTTAAATTTTAGAAAATTTACAATTTTACTAAATTTTCTATTCGATTTAAAATATTAATACAACTTCCTCATAAGGAAACCAGATTTGAAATAACCATCAGCAACAGAGGAGAATCTGGGGGTGGCCGAGAATGATAAAGAATCAATGAACAAATTTAAAATTTGCATGCGTGTTTATTTCTATTTTTAAGCTAACTCGACACGTGGTGTCGAGACATAAATCCAAAATTATCAAGATCCGCAGCTCTCTCTCTCTCTCTCTCTCGTCGATCTTTGCAGTGACATATCTATTTCTACTTATTTTTCGTTCTGCGAACGTTGAAACGCGAGGTACATTGATCGCCGTATGCAGTAATACCGGAATCCACTATAACTGGATCGCTGCGGTAGACTCGAACGATATCGAAGAATATAAGACGCAGGAGACGTACTTTGTAGGAGAATTACATATTTCCCCGTAGAGCAGTAATACACATCTCGCCCACTCGAAAAGTATGTGGAAAGGAAGTTGAGAGCTGCGCCTCTCACGAGAGTTACCCAACGGCTTTTATGGTTTCATTCTCGTACCAATGCCATATATTCCAAATCAATTTCTATCGTCTTCGAATGAGAAGAGGGAAAGAGAGAAAGAGAGAGAATGAAATTTCCTTCGTATCAAACAAATAATTTACTGTTAAGATTTGTAAGCTCAGTCCTCTATATTGAATATTCCGAATCTCCGGACGATGATACTGCATGATTCAGAAATTCACAGATTGTCCGTTGAGTGGAATTACACAAGATCATGTTAATATTTATCTGTCACGAAGACAAAAATAGTTTTACGAAGCTTGGAACGTTCCTTACTAGCCAAACGTGTACTAAATTTGATGAATCGTTTCATCACATATTTAATAATTGCTCACAACTCATTTTGACTTTTGATGGATGCTCAGTGAAGTCGTGAGTTCAAATTTTGCATTTTTTCTAACTTTTAGTGAAGCTATTAAATTTACAAACTAGCTTTTCATACTTCTTTGTAAACAGAGAGCTCTAATTTCTTTAACGACGAATGTTTAAAAAAGTGTGCCGGGTGCGCCATTTTTTATGTTGGTATGTAAACATTGAATAACTTTAAAATAAAACAACCGATTTCCATATATGAGGTATTTTCATTTAATTTGATCCTTAACAATTTATTTGGACTAGTTTTTGAATACAACATCAATCAAGTGGCCGCCTTTATTTGTCAAAGCAAAATATGCCCTTTTTGATGCGTTTTCCATCACTCTTTCGAGCATCTCGAGCGATATAGCGATGATTTTGGCACGAATGTTTGCCTTGAGCTTGTCAATGGTTTGAGGCTTGTTGGCGTACACTTTGCTTTTCAAATAACCCCACAAAAAGACGTCCGGAGGGATCGAATCTCGAGATCTGGGTGGCCAGTCAATGTCGCCATTTTTTGACATCACACGTCCAGGGAATTTTCGTTGCCGAAACTGCATTGTTTGATTTGCAGTGTGGCATGGTGCACCGTCTTGTTGATCCAGACCTTTTTCACACATTTGTGGGCAGACATAATGAGCCAACATCCACCAATATCGTTTTGGCGCAAACGCGGGCCCAAATAGTCACTTTTTGGTCATGCAATCGTGTTTCATGAATCTCGTATGGATTCTCCGTTCCCCAAATGCGGCAATTCTGCTTGTTAACGGCGCCAGAGAGTGTGAAATGGGCCTCGACGATATGCTCGTTGAGTTAACACACCTGAACGACTATTTTCAATGTAACAGAGTCACTATTTATATAAGACATAAAAGATGGCGCACCCTGTATAACGGTGAACTATCGGAGTATGCTTCAAAGAACAAAATGGTCAACGATAAATTGAAAATGAAAGAAATCCAATATTTTGTTAAAAAACATATAATTTTTTTATTTCAACGAAAATATATCCAGCAATAGATTTGGATAAACCTATCAATGTGTCTATAAATCCATCATAATTATTATTGATCCAAACTAAGAATCGGTAATACAGATCACTGTCAATAAATGTCGTAATCTAAGCCCATTTAAACCAGATATAAGAAAGACACCGTTATACGACCTGCATCGATAAGTGGGACAGCCATGATTTTTGTATCTCACGGAGAAAATTAAAGCGAGACCTTCCGGTGCGAGGGCGATCCAGTCATAAATAACACTCTTCTTCCTGTTAAATGGTTAATTTAGCAAAATAGTTTGGGCACGTACAAGGGCTTATAGTTAGCGGAGAGTCGAGTGGATAAGCCTGCACGTGCGAAGCCATATTAGTTTGTGCTCTCTCGGTGTTCCGTTATTCGCCGTATAACGTTTGATACTTGTATGCCGCTATACGTGAATATATATATAAACATACATGCTCCGATACACGTATACGAACGGTACGAGCGAGCTGCTAACGTGGGGCCCTCCATCCTGTATCTCCCGGAGGACTATTTTAAGCCCGCTCGGTTAAATCGCTCGACTTCGACCGGGCGAGATAAGGCCAACACCGAATGTATGTGTATGTACAAGCGCATTTGCCCTGCCTCTCACCACGAGGTATGTGTGCCATTGCAGTTGGTTTTGCTGATGCTCAACCAGCCCATAGGAAAACTCGGTCAGAGGCCCGATGTACTCCCAAGCTTCGAATTATCCACCCTGGAAAATTAAGAAACGCGTATCCCAGCATTTTTCAGATTATTCCCGTGCGAGTACGTGGTTTGCATAATAGCGATGAGATAAAAGTAACGCGAAAGTGGCAATGTAGAGCAATGCGCGCCATCCCGCTGTCCGCAGATATAGCAACGCTCTGGTAGAACACGCGAGTCATAGTTAGACCGAGGTACCCAGCTCGTCGGTATAATACTCGGCCCTCTCTCGCTCTAGCCTTCAGTCTGCTTTCTCATAATGGCAAACTTTGAACCCAATTAGCGCTGGCGCTAAGTGTCTTGCAAATGAAAATCGCGCATAAACACCTGTTTTTCGAATATAGAGCATTAATTTATTCCACGGGCGCGCTGTGTTAGTTCTTCTACCCATTCAAATACGATTTTCGTAAAAGTGTAATAGTTCCAACGTTTATAACGAGCACGTTCTAAATATATATAGAGAAAAGGAGAGAGAGCAAGAGTGAGTGAGAGAGAGAGAGAGAGAGAGAGAGAGAGAGAGAGAGAGAGAGAGAGAGAGAGAGAAGAGTTTGAAGAAAAATGGAAATGCGAACACCTGTTAACTAAATTACACAGTTCACCCTCCCGGAGCTCCAATGGTCCGTAATTGTTCTGTCGTGAAAGACGAGACGTATCGATGTTCTCTTTTCCAATTCCATTCGTCGGAATTCACTCCAAGTTCTCTCTCTCTCTCTTTTTCTCTCGATAATCGACGTAAAACCCAGTAGTATCATCCTGTCGAGCCCAGAATAATGATATATCGAACAATTGAACGAAAGTTAATACAGTAACAGACAGTAAATTAATAATGATGTTGTAAATATATTTCTTGTCAATTATAGATTGTTCAAAGCGGATAGACAATAAAATCGTGAAATTGATACCACATTCAAGTTGCAGTTATTTTAATCAATGAATGTCCACTCTGTTCGTAATATTCAACAGGAATATTATAAGTACTCTAAATATAAAATAACGAGAAGAAACAAAAAGATATCCAGATCGAAGCTCTTCGATGACTCAGTAACTGAAGCGAAGGTCTGACTCTCCGGGATATCCCAACAATGTGTATTTGTGCGTACATCGAGGGTATCCTTATTGCGGTTATACTCGAAAGAGACGTGAAGTTTGCGAACGACCGGGGATACCCAGTCTCCACGGAGTCCCCGATTCGCCACTTATAGCCCCGAAATCCGAACGGAACTTGCGTGAAAATGACATTAGTCCCTGGCAGTGTGTCGAAGACGCCAGGAGGAATTGACCGAACGTACGCGACTAGAATCTTGAAGCTCTTCACGGTGACGGTATATCCGCTGTTGCTATCGTGGTATTGGACGATCCGTGTTTGTACGTACCTACCTCACACGTAACATCCGTGAATAGTGTTGGAAACAGCGCTGGCGGGGACAGGACGGAACTGGGATAACCCAGAATTTACTCCAATTGCCGAGTGTGGCAATGATGGTAGCTACCTCACGAAATCGGATACCATTTGTATTCGACTCCACGAGCGCCTCATTAACGCGGCCCTGCGAGTTCAAGAACAAGGAACGCCCGAGTCACCACAGAATGAGCAAAAGTACTACTGTCAGAATCTAGTTAAGCCGTTGCTGTTGCTACCGTCTCTGCTCGATATTCAACCTGTTCTTTCGCGATTCTAATAGCGAATACCATTTTTTTTCTTTTCAATTCTAGAGCGATCCAACGGCAATGTCCAAAGTCATTAAGTATTCTAGAATATGTTCTGCGATTAAATAATAGAAGGAATATCGAGATCGTTTTGTGCGGTACCAGGGCGTGTATTACCAACGTCCGCGATGCTCAGTACCGAGCACTCAATCTATTCGATATTCCGTTTTCAATTCCTGTCTTATAACTGCGAGCGTCGAATCTCCAACGATTTCATAAGACTGAGAGTTCGAGCTCGAAGTATTCTCTCGCGCCTTCAGTGTTCTCTTTATTCTTCTCAATCTATATTCCAGGACATATCCGTACCGAGTGAGCGAAGATACTACCTGTGGAATAAAAAAACCACTCTTGAAAATGTAATATTAAGAAATTGCATTATGAGTGTGAAAATGTCTGGTGAACCAAGTAGAAATCGATATATTGAATGAAACCCGAGGGTACTTAATATTTCCATACTAATCCGGTCGCCTTCAAAGTACAATGACGACAATGGAATTCCTTGGATATAATTACTTCATAGGGAGAACTTGGAGAGTTCGAGCGACGACAAAGTCAGAAGTTCACCTGGAGCTTTGGTATTTCATTGAAGTAGTCGCCTCGGCCCATAGTTTCGATTCATTCGTGCAGTCATACGCTCGGGTTCTATTCGAATTCCTCTGTGCCACTTTCATCGCGAAACTTCTGAGCAATTCGCACAATTAGTAGTTTAAAATATGAGCAATCGTATTATTTCATTGCTCACCGAAGTACATTTATGTTCATACAAATAATGAAAACCTTGGTGGATTACAATTTTTAAGTGCAGACAAGTTAATCTTAGATTTAGCAAGTTTACTACTTGGCCAGGAGAATACAGTAATACTCGGCAAATGCAGCCAATTAGAAAGACACTGAGAAGCGGAATCGCCGTTTCGTTATATTTCTAATTATTTTTATAAATATTCCGTGATATATTTCGATATTTTTTCACGTAACTCGATAGATCTTCTTCGACATATTTTGATATATTTTCGAATTTGAATATTGCGTATCTTTTCCAAAGTCTTGAACGCTCGTATAATTGAGTTAAAAGGGTGCATGAATGCGGGTTCTCCGTTAAGTCTAGTGTCTTAACATCGTGAGACACAAGGTCGACGTCAGCTAAAGCGGGAAGGAAGTTATATCTGTAAGCAAATAGAGCCTCGAAGGGAGTACCTTGCACGCAGGAAGCGGTTTCGAGAATCAACGTTGATTATATTACCGAAACTGACGCAGTTCCCATGAGGCAGCGAGAGCGGCAACGCCGCTACCATGACATCGCAAAGTCTCATAGTTGTGTCAACGATGTATAGGTGTGCTACGAGGGAAAATGGTTTGTGTATGGATCTTCTGTGTTCCTCTTTTTAGCCCGTACGGACACCCATTTCGACTATATCCAGAGCTCCTTTCTCAATGCTTCTTACCCCGCATTGATTATTTACCTACGGCTTGTCTCCTAATCTGTTTCTTCGTGCTCGCGCGGTAAAGCTGATCATCTTGCAACGATTTTTTTCTACGGAACTATTACAGCAACTATTGTAACAAGGTAAGCAGCTTCACCTTGAAGATATGGGGCGTATACCGTTATTCTCCGAGCCCTCCAGTGCTTTTGCAAATTCTCTTTGAACGGAACTTCTAGAACCCAGCATCCGGGATGAAGATCTTGCAGCATGTTACAACTAAACGACGGGGCGAGGTCTGACGCGCTTACGAAGCCACGGTAGACCCTTTGCTCGAAAGTGCAATACAGCTAAATTGTCTAATCATACACCTCGTCCGTTAAATGCAGCTTCCGTTCTCTGCAAGTGCCGGGTGATTTCGTACCAACCCCTGCAGGTACCAACATTCTCTATCCTTTGTATAAAGTTGTCGCAGCAACCCGAGCAGAAATTTAATCAGGCTGGGCCCAGACCATATCAACTTTTGCCTAAAATTATTTCGGGTCCTGATACCCAACTACATTATCTGGCCCGACATGGAGAAAAATAATGAGCTGCCACAACCAATTTATGTGCCAGAAAACTAATAATAGTTGAACGAACTAGCATGCCGATTGGACGAACGAATAGTTAGTTTGCTCCCTTAGTTAGCATATCTGATTCTTCGATAAACCTTAATTACTTACGATAATTGCGCGGAGTCAATCAGGGTTAAAGAAGGGTAACGCGCATTGGAACTAAATACGAGTTTGAATCCGCCATACTCCCAAAAGGGAAATAACAAGACAATTTTAGCCTACGGAGCGTTACGTAGGGTTTAAACACCCTAATTCGACCTCCACAGAATCTCCAACAGAAAATCTTCGCCCTCCGTTCATCGACAAATCTTCCAAAACAAAGCATCCCACAATAAAACAAATTAATTTTCATTATTGCATCACTTCATATGATTGCGACTTATAGGATGCGATCGATATCATTATGATAATGCGATTGACAGAAATTCAATTAATTTGTCTGCACCTTCTTAAATCAAGCAAGTCTGATCAGGCAGCATGTATCAATATCAGATCTGACCCAGATTATATTTTATTTCAGTGAGCCCGAACAGGCAAGTCGTAACAAAATCATATTTATCCTAGATCACGACTTAGTCCGATGAGATATTTCTTACCGAAGGGTTCGAAAATAAAGCGCAAACTGAATAAATTTCTCCTCTGTAATGTCGTCACAATAGTTATATGTAATTTTAATTAGATACATATTAATTAAAATAATGAAAAGCTCTTAATAAAAATGAGTGAATTTAATTTTAAATTGAGCGATGTATTTCTTGAAAGTTTTCTCATTGATTATCAATACTTTGCCGTATAGAACATTTTGTATTAGAATATTATTTAAATGTTACGACTCGTTGACATATAATGTCAACAAAATAAGTAAGAAGTACTGATTATAGCCTGCTGAAAACTTAAAAACTTTTTTTTCTGACAAACAGAGATGAGTACTGGAAAAGTACAAAAGTTAGAACTGTTGCGGCCGACGCTACCGCTGCTACTGGTATAACCATAAAGAAACCATCGTGGATACGGCTGGTATATGCGTAATTTTCATGTTCTAGTACACTTAATCGCAAGAGCTACGAGTGGCTGTTTGATGAGAAAAAATTTTGTTCTCTCGTTCTTCGTCGATGAGTGCTGGTCGTTATCAGAGTAAAAGACCCATGAGGACTCCAATACTTGCTCATTTGCCGACACAGATATAGGTAGAAACAGCGAAATAGAGAGAAGCGGGCCAGAACTGACGCTCATAGTCCTTCTCGGTCGACTGAAACTTTTTTCCGAGTGCGCACTCGTGTCAGTAACCATGCGCCCAAGCACCAGCACCAGCAGCAACGAACTCTCATTACCGTATACGGAAACCCGAATAGTCGATAACCGTTCTCCGCAGAAATTGGTTTAGATTGGTTATCGATCGACGTGTAAAGAGATTGCCACTCGCGTCTCTTTCTTCAAACCTCGCACTCATTTTTTCGATTTTCGTTGGAAAGAGGTAGAAGAATTAGTAGCCCTAGATTTTGCAATTCCTCGCCACTTGTTTATCGGCGTCTTTATTGTACAAAAGAGGTATATTCCCAGTCCTATTGGGTAAACGAGCCGCCCGTAGCAAAATGGAGAAAAGAAAATGGAAAGGCTCTTCTCTCGATGCTACTGGTCCTCGAGGCCCTTCTTTTCGAGTAAAACGAGGTACGAAATTGAGTCTAGGGGGCAATAGTCTCGAGCCGTAAGCCCAGAGCGCGATATACCCTCGATCCCGGATCTCGTTGGAATCCGCACGACGACCTTGCCTGCCCGCCTTCGTCTCCTATCTCCAACATTCTAGAAGAATCCAAGTGTTCTTGGATATTGAAATAAAATATCTGTACTTCTAAACCAATCGAGCTCGGCGCAACCTACTTCTCGAGCGTTACCCCGTTTCCGATGCAATCTCTTCGCATTTCGACGCAAGCACCATACTCCGTTACGAAGTAAAAACTCATGCAGCAGCGCCCTACTTATTCTTGTACCTCTTCACAACAATTTCGAATCTTTATATCTCCATAACGATGGTTTAGCCAAAAACGGATTGCAACGTTTAGGAGACTAATACTGAAAGAAAATTGTGAGGTTAAACGAACTACGGTGATCCGAAGAAATTAAATATCTGGTTGGTTCAACGAAATTTAGTTACCTCAACCTCGCTGTAGTTGGTTCAACCTCACTGTAGTTGGTTCAACCCCACCATAGTTGGTTCAACCTCGCTGTAGTTGGTTCAATCTCAGTTATTTTTTTTTTAGTGTGAGTCTCCCGAAAGTTACAACCAGTTTCATCCAAACTAGCGTTATTGAGATTGGCTAAACCGTGATTGGCTAAACTTTGCGTGGTGTTAGAGACGGTGAGACTAAAGGTAAAGTTGAGCCAACTGTATCGGGTAGTTGATCCAACTACTGTGAGGTTGAGGCAACTAAATTTCGTTTGGTTCAACCAAAGTATGATTGGTTCGACATCATCTAGAGTGTCGACCCTTCAACCTGCGACTTTTTCCAACGCGTACAATACAGCGTAGTGCAAAGATTTTGAGAAAGACGAGCACAGCTATACAATCTATCCGCGTACCTATACTCACAGGAAATTCTTTCTTCTTCGCTAAGGCCGAGACCTAACTCTACACTGTACTTCCTGTATAAATCTAGCTTTTCTTCTTGCCTTCGAATCGTGTATCGCGTACGGAAAACTTCGACCGCGCTTGCGCGCAGCTTCCGAACGACTTTCCTTCAACGAGCCATATTCGAGCGAGCGATCAAGCATTCGACGAGTTCGTTTAGATTTTACGAAGGAAGCAGTATTCGGATCGAAACCTAGGTGTAGCTATATCCACGCATCTGTCCTTGCATTGCGATTACTCACCGGCCTCCTATCAACAAAACTGGAAATTACCAAATACTTGGCACAGTCTTACATAATTTCCAAGTAATCATGAAAAGGTATCCTCTGTATTCGGCAAACTCACCGCAATAATTCAGCTTAACCTATAACACAATAGTAATTATTAGAAAGAGAATATATATTACGTTATGTATGGTTGAACGATATAAGGTTCGATCAAATAAGCCGCAACGAATTTTCCTCAACTGCGCGCTTGTAGTCGTCGTATAAAATCTTCTGAACGGGGCATTATCGCTGTGTGCACCGAGAGGGTGTAGGGCTGGCGAGAGAACGCTCGAGCACGCTGGCGTAGTATAGTGATCCGTCGGCAAGAGTTCGTAGATACCGAGCTCCGACGTCACTCTCTGGGCTTTCCGGATGAAATGCCTCAACGAATAAATTGAGAACCAAGAAAGGATAAAAGAGTAGACGAAAATTCCAAGTCCAATAACCCGGCTCAATTCCGCGTTTCAGAAGTCGACCCGGGAATCCCCACTTTTTTTCAATGCTGCGTGCTCTTTCGTAGGTACGTATAGCCTTTGCACTGGTCTTATTACCTTCTCTCGCACGCCTTTGTGGATAGAAACTTGACTGATATCATATCGTTAACTCCTCTTTCTACGTATTCAAGCTCTGCGAGAGGATTGGAAATAATCACATTGCGAGCATCTATTGAATAATGCACGACTGTTAGCCCTGGTGACTCCTCCACGTCACGATGACGTAACTTATTGAAATTTGTCGCTTAGGGCTTTTCATCCGGGAACGAATACAGGATAAGTATTTTTCGAAGCAACTATACTACCACAGATACACGTAATGAAATACTTCGTAACGGGATCGTGATAGTAATAAGATTCCGATAAAGAGCCTTTGTCACTATATTCCAAGTTTCCCATTTCCACTCATCTGGCAAAGGCGGATGCGGCAAAAATGTTCTGTTCGTCGTTTTCTCTGTCTCCCTCCCTCACCACCATCTTTATACAGTTTGGTATCACTATAGGTATCTCATGCTCACTCTCGTCCAGTTCGGTATCACTATTCTAGGTTTTTTCTATTATCAAGTGAAAAATCGTTCTCGAATTCGTTTTCATCCGGATCGTTGCAACATCTCTCCCGAAGACATTACCTGACATTCGACTGGGAAATGGAAAGATCAGACGAGAGTACAGAATAAAAATAACGAACTCTAAATTACGAAATTTGATATATATTTTTAATATTTGCGGTAATACCATATGTACCTCGTTTTCTGTTATTACCGAAGTTCGAGTAAAAAGTAACGCACGAAATAATACAGTCGACATAAACTCTTCGAATAAGTGAAAGGTTTGCATTTTTTAGACGAAATTGAAAGAACGAACGCACAAAATTTACGGTCGAATAGACGTTTTTTCGAACGTGAATGACACGGCAGAGTGTCAAAGGCTCAGCAGGATCTTGGATTACCAAAATTACAAATGTCGGGATGATAACAAGGAAAGAAAGTTGTGGAAGAGCAGCTAGGAGAGAGACACAGAAACGGAAAGAGAGAAAAAGAAATAGTGAAATCGCATAGAGGTGAACGTTTGGCGAGGTTCTCGGGCGTACTCGCGCCGTTCTCAAATCCCTAAGGGTTTGTCGTAGGGGTGGATCGTCTTTTTCCGTACATCATGGCGCTCGCCTCAATCGATTTAATGAGAAAAATGTTACGGGACGCGCGGGGATTGAGTCTCGTTCGTATCTCTTCCCTTCCTTTACCCTCTATACTTCTGCACGCCCTTATATTCTCTCGCTTCTCGATTTTCCTTCTTCTCTCGTATAGCACAGACCTTAGGTTCCTCCTCACCCGCGCGCTTTTATATCTCTCTGGCGCGTCGTCTCTTACAGTCTCGCTCATCCTTCTCCACCTCCTTCTCTATCCGCATTCCCTATCTCAACCGATGAATACGGTGGGGGACAGCTATCAAGGGTCTAGCCTGTGTCGATGCCCGCCTTCGTCACTACCCAATCCATTAAACCCCTTCGAGATAAACGATTGAGCATTTAAAATGGCCTCTTATCCTTTGCCTCTTTTTTCCTTTTGAAACGTTAGCTGGTTTCTGGTTCTATGCATGGACAGCCGAGTTAATCTTGATGAACCTCTGATGCGCTTGAGTCTTCAACAATTTCTGAACGAGTCAAAGCATTTTTATTCACCAAATACACTGCCGTATTCTACCATTCGTTAACAATTCAAAGCGAGAAACGGTTAGGGGTTCAAAAAAAAAACCAACTCGTCGGAAAAACTGTTGTGCGTATTAAAAGCGAGATGTGCGTTTCTCTCGTCTTATGTTTGGCGAATATTATTGCAATATTTAAAGGAAACAAGCTAGAAATCTCTTGGGATACGAATCGGAGTGCGTTAAGAATATATTTTCTACCCTTGAAAAATGCCACCCGGTACGCTTGGGGAAGGCAGAAAACATTCGACTTGGTCGCGAACTCCATGTCAATCGGCTCAGTGGGCACGAAATAACTCGGCGACCCTCGTCCTCTCTATAAAGACAGAGAATCTTTTGCTGTTTTCATTAGGACCACAGATCGTTTCATGTTTGACATAAACAATTTAATATATTTTTATTATCATAATCTATATATTTTAACCGTTTTTACATAGCTGTGTTACGAAACAGGACGTAGATCCAGATGTAGATACGCGCTACTCTATAATTCACTGTGTCAACATTTTCAAGTTATATTTTAACTAACATGAAAGTGTACGAATTAATAATATGAAGATTAAATTTAGCTGCTAATTCAAATACAAAGGAGTAGAATTATAACATTGATAATAGCAGAGATCGAGAAAAAAATGAATATTCTTCTGATACCGACTGATTGGAGAGCAAGAGGGAAGATACAAATAGACGGAGAGTAAGCTACGAGCACATAACAATTCGATTAAATTACCTCACGCATGAATAGTGAAAGCTCACACCGATTGTGGAAATTCTCAGTACGAGATCGAGCGGTTAGGATGTTTCCGCCGGTCGGTAAAGCTCAACTTATCCTTTGACTCTCGCACTCTCCACCTTGAACAGAGTTTCTAACACTCTCAAGCTAGCGTAGCTTACTCCCTCGACTCATTGACGCAACTAGACGACCAAGTTTTCGGTTTCGCGCTATGCCGTCGAATTTTATTCCTCGCATCGTTGCTCCGATGCTTCTATACATGTTACCACCGTACTGCTCGTTGATGCCTCTAGCAAATATTATATATTTAGTCTTCGCTGTACGTACTCCGCAACCCGTCCATGACTCTAGCTAGTAATGTCTTCACACTGGATTTAACACTCTGGGTCAGGCGGAATCAGAGATGAAAACCTCAATACGTGTTGTATATTTATATATGTACGATGAGAAAGTCTGCGATGACCGGCAACCTGCCAATACCTTCTCCCACCGCAGAGCAAAGCTCGTAATGTTTTTTCGTGTGCAGCAACCAACCAACTTTTCACGCTTTTTCCGAGTAAAATTACGCTGGAATGAGCAAAGAACTCTACGAAGCAGTCACACTAATCACGGAGCAAGAGCTTACCCGACCAACAGATTTTATTCCCACAAAAATCCGCGTAAACGGAAAACGTCTGATGCTCGTCGAGCTTTCACCAGATGCATGCAATTCTTTTTTTTTTTTTTTTTTTTCAATAAAAGAAACAGGTCGTCTCAGGAACGATGTAAATAGTGAAAGCGCACTCTCTTTTTCTTCAACTTTGCCATCACTAAATCTGTTCTGTATCGACTCAATGTTTCAGCATCGGCTGTACGATAACAATAAAAGTTTTTGTGGAAAATCTTAAAGTATGGAGAGAAAGAAAAGTTGAGTCAGCGCCGTAAAAACAAAACAGAGTAGATATACTTTGGAACACTGAACATCATTCTTGACACATTGAGAAAAAAGTTGAAATAAAATATTAGTACAAGTAAATATTTAAGTAAAGCTCCATAATGGATGCGCTTTACCACGTCAACCGAGTCTTCTGGTGATTTCGATACTCGAATGGTTTTCTTTTTCTCAAACCCAACTTTAACGTTTTATTAAGTTCTTATCCGTAAATAAAATTTCCACTTGTCGTGGCTTCAAGTTTCAATGCAATCAAATTACTGATGTTTCAGGGAAGAGTGACCAAAAAATGTTCGCGATCACGTAGAGGTGCATATACTTTTTACTAATTGCAGTCGTTATCCAAACATAGTTTTCAATGACGCTTTAACCCTTAGCGGCCACATGGGGTAACTCAGAACTTAATTGTACAAGACATATGGGTGTTTTAAGACTTCTAACCGATTGTTTCATGTTTATTGAAGAGTTTTTTAACATTTCAAATGATTTTTATCCGTCAATTTATAGATGGCGTTCTAAAAACTGGTCATATATGTGGTTTACTATGAAATGGAGTCACATCTCACACTTGTCTACTACCAGCAGATGACGTTACTTGAATCAATTTCAAAGGTTTCAGACCTCTAATTTCACTTTTCCTGAACCTGGGGTAACTAGTTACCCCGTGTGGCCGCTAAGGGTTAAATACACTTCGGCATACAAAAAAAAACTATTATTAATTTAATCTAAAGTAACAACCCACATCGAAACTGAGAGAAGGTTAATTTTTCTTTCGCCCGGCTAAGTGTGAAGAACACAGAATTAATTATTACAACTGTTGCCACTGATGGCCAACGAAAGGCCACATAGCTGAAAAGGGGTATCAAAGTCGCGTCAGAATTTCCAACTAACCTTTTGCAGAAGAGAAAACATTCAATATCGCTAAAAGCATTGGCAAGTACGACGGCCTTGATGGTCCCGTATATCCGGAAGGGCGAAGAACAGCAAAGATGCTGAAAACTTACGATTTCACGGATAATAATATGTTTCCAAAGACTACAAAATGGACGAGACGTCGTCACGAAGAGCAAGATTTTCATCCTCGGAGAAGCACACTCGAATTCTAAGATATAACCTAGTGGGTATTCGTTTGAGAGACCCGCAAGAAAGCACTGGAGCGGATGGTTACTTTTGAAAAATGAAAAGAATATACAGACGACGGTTGGGTACGAAATCTGTTTCGCGTTTTATTCTGGCTCATTTTCAGGGGAAAGAGATGAGGTTCGCAGCGTTGCGAATACACTGTGCGCACAACGGCATTCGACCGCGCATAACATTCGCTTTCCACTCAGTACGAGTGCCATTATGCTACTCATCATAAAGTCTTGTGCTTATTTTCAAAAGAAATGAGGCTATCCTGTCTTTACAATTTATTGTTTGCGGTAAAAAGCACTTACCGAAGAGCACGTATTTACAATGGTTGTTTATCTCTGATGGAATATTACGGTGAGAAATGCGCGGTAGGTTCCCAAAAGTAGCCAAGCGAGCGTCAATATTCAGACGGTCTTTTGCTACTTCACCCGAGATTATCGATTGATTGACTCTTGACTCGCCGAAGGCTAATAGCCAATTAATTTGCGAGTTCCCTGCAGACCAACTTTCATCCCCTTACTTGCCATTCTAATTCCGCAGCCAAGCTCTTCAAGCTTGCGAAATTAGGTAATTGAATTTCTTGTTATTGCTTCGAGGCTACAGCAAATGTAGTGTCAATATAGTGTGATGCTTATCAGTAGGAATGCACTTGAAACGTTAATCATACTTAAAAGACCTCCAATATCATTGATAAGCTCCTTGTCCATGATTCGAATTATACGCAGTTCGTTACACCGTGTAGTAAGCTAAGCGACAATTTATCGACAAAGATAAATACGAGCTTAGAGCAGGTTAAATACTTGTACTGACTTAAATATGTTCTTACTCCTTACTCGTTAATATATATTACTTAGATTAAAGAGCTTGGCTTAATCTTAATCCAAAAGTGCTTGGATCTATCGCTCTTTTTCTATTATCCATTCAGTGATGTCGTTAATAAAAAAAATATATTTTTTCTTTCTTAGAGTACAGTTACAACGATTATTTTCCGCAAAAATTATTCGGAAATAAAGTTTTCTTCGTTTATACTTCGTATTTACGGGATGAAAAGAAGAAAAGATCTTGCAAGCTTCGAAAATATACAAAAAATTGCGAAAATGGCTGAAAAAGGTAAAAAAAAAAGGTAGTTTTATTAAAATTATTTATTCTCACATCACACTTATAAAATCTGAAGAAAGAAGAATATTTTAGCCTTGATATCTTGAGATATATCCTTTCGGAAGGTATTTGTCTCATAAAAATATTTTTCCCAAATTTTAGTTTTTTTTTCTAATTAGCTTCTGTTCTCTACGCTTCATAAATCAAAATTATCAAGAACTTAATAACAGTAAAGTACATTTCCTATAAACACGATCAATATTATAGCTTAAATAGATCAGAAGTTTAGCATTCTTAAATAGAATTTTTTTTTAATTTTGTAAGACATCAAAAATGATTTTTCATTACAGTGACTGTAACGTTATATAATTATTTTTACAGAACAATTTTATTACTTTTCTCTGGCTTCTAGGGACAAATATTAAAGATTAAATCTAATGAGCAGACATAACGATCCTTATTTTCTCACCAAGACTCGATGGTCGTTAAATTCTTTTCCTGGCGTAACTCCTTGAGTGTCGATGTATCGATATTGACGCATACAGTTGTCGATATATACGTCGTAAAAAAAATCTTGTTGAATACATTTGTTTATTTTTTTTTGGTTCCTCATGGAGGAAGCTGTTTTCTTGAAAAAAAATTTTCTCAACATTTTGATGTACATGTAAAATGTCCTAATATGTCGGGAAATCATCTTTGTAAAAAAATGAGCACGCACGTGTGTGTGTGTTTGTGTGAGAGAGTGAGTGAGAGTGCGAGTGTACGTGTGTATGAATCCTTAAACTGTATATGGTTGGGGTCGAAACCCTCATCAATTTACTACATTTTTCGCTCAAATCGCTAACCTTTTATGGTTGCGTTAATTTTTCGAAAAAAGGATGTACGCTCTCTTACTTTCGTAAATTTTTAACTATCGAGTTAAAACTTTCTACAAGAATAAGCCAGGGGACAAGGTTATTCGGTATTGAGTTTTAGATTTCATAGAATCATGAATTTTTCGAAATATATAATTTTGCTTTAACTTTCGTAAATTTTCATCTATCGAACCGAAACTTGGCATACAAATTGGCTAGGAGTTAAGGATACTTGATCTTGAATTTAGGGGAAATCGATTGAGGGGTTTATATTTAATGAAATATGCAATTTTACTTAATTTTGCAATTTTATTGAACATTTTAATACCACTTTGACTATGAGGAAGCTAGAATTGATATAACCATTAACCGTAGAGAAGATTATGTAGGTTGACAAGAAACACTAGAAAGCAATGTGAAAATTTCAAATTTGCACGTCATTTTCTTAATTATAATTATTATTGAATAATAATTACTTAATATATTGAGCAAGTAGGAGACAGACACATCACTAAATCGATGCATTTATTGTTTATGCTAACGAATACAAAGTCGTTTTACAAAGAATTAAAAATGTTTCATGTGTTCTACTCATATCTCCCATAACGAAGTCTTCTGGGAAATATGATACTTTATTCAATTTTCGATTTTCCGAACCACAGTAATTCCACAACGAAATAAAAGTCAACAGGGAAATATAAGAGAGCCGAGTCCAATCGTCGTGCACTCGAATAAGAGGAGGAAGAGAAGGAAAAAAGCATGACCAATTCATATTTATATAAAAATAACGATAACAGCGATAGAGGACGGGACGTGACGACAACAATTATTCGACACTTTTCGCGCACACATAGTGGTCTTGCACTGGGTCTTGTCTCCTCAACGTAATAATTTTTTACAAGATAAGTGTTAAAAATTCTTTAATTAAAGATGCAAATGAACTATTAGTACAAGTGCCACCTCGAAAATGATAACATAGGTAAATAATAAAAGAGATTAATGAAAAAAAGAGTATTTTATATGGAAATAATTTTCAAATATAAATATTAAATCAAAAGTATTTGTAACTATTTAGTCAACTAAAAAATTTTATTTTTCTTTGTAAACGATTGTGTTTTCAGGGAACTGAAAAATTCTATTAAAAATCTGTCAATCGAGGACTGGAATGAAGAATTTATCTATCGTGGCAGAACCAATTCGGTCAACTGGTTCCCTCGCAAACCAGTTTAATGTTTTTTTTTTTAACTTTGCGCGTGTTTGAAAAGAAACCGCCAGATGGATTGCGCTTCATGATGTCGTATTTTATTCGCAACGACATTCTACACGGATTGAGGAAAGCAAGTAACTTAAAAAGTCAAAACTTTAAGTAGCACATCATTCTAAAAATCAATATTATTCAATAATTTTTTTAATTTATCGTTCGTTTTAACTGCACTGCGTTTTAACTGCCCTTTGCTCAATCTTTGCTTTGTTCAGAAACGCGAGCAGGGTTGAAAAAGCTCAATACTGGTTTACGAAGTTGATGGAATTGGATCTTCTATGATAGAAAAATTGTCCTTGATTCACAGACTTTCAACACAATTTATCACGTCGCTGAAAAGCAAAAATTTCGCACACGGAAAATCTGAATTTTAATCGCTGACTCGGCGCCCCTAATTATTTAACGAAAATGCATTCAGATGCAAAATATATTTCAAAGAAAATTTGTAGATTTTTAACACGAAAGGAATGGTTGCCATTGGAAGACTTTGAATAATCCGAGTCATGGGCGGAGAGGGGTGGGGATAGCCTGGGTAGTCTCTCAGACCCCAGAGACTCTTTTCGATTCTTGTTAGAGAATCGAAACCGAGTCATGAGCGGGGACGAGACATTTTTTATAATACAAAGAGATATGCTGTATTCATTCCAAACCAATTGAGTGTTCATTGCCAATCAATAAAGTGGACAAAACGATAGACAGAACTCTCACAGAAGTGAGAGATTCGGCAAAGCCCCTTTCACCTACGAATATGTCTATGTATAGAGGCGTTACCCGAGTGTTGATGGGACTTAAGCCATGTAAGCCTCGGGGCGAATAGGAAACTCTGCTTCCCGTCGATTTGCTTATTCGCAATGGTGTCCGCTCTCTGCGGGATGTACATGCATCAACGCTCAACGCGCACACGTAACAGACATTCCGCACCCTCGTCTACTCGTCCATCAGGTGGCGACGTATAGCGCTATAATCGGTATACAAGCTCGAGGCGGCCTCATTTATTTCTCCATTGGCATAATTGACTCGCCGAAACCCGAGGATTCGATGTAGATGAGAGAGACCCGAATTGAACCAAGCACAGCATCGCAAATCGGACCTAGACGTATACACTGACATCGAGACCTGGAGTCTTGTACGAACATCGTATTGTATAACTCGTGTACATACGCGCAACGGGCCTCGCGTGTAGTTTTCATCGAACCGACAACTACCGCAAAACCCTTCGGAGTACATCAAGCTATATCAACACGACTCACAATATCTCCCTCGCAAGAAACCTAAAGGGGAACTTGCGGCTCGGTATACTAACAAGCAGGAATACATAATTCTTCGAGAGTACACTCTTGAGAGCTGCGAGTTTATTGAAACTCCGTAAACAAGTAAAGCAGAATCATAAAGTGGTTGAGACAACCAACAATCGTGTGAATGTAGTTGAAGTGCAAATTCCCATATCAACTGTCATAACTTTGTACAAAGGACTGCTTGATTGACACAAAAAATATGAAAGATTTTCATAATTTGGAGAATCTATTAACGGATCAGCATCTTGATAGAAATATTTTTCATTTCATGACTCCTCGAAAGATGCAGGCTCTATCGATAGATCAAATTCCCAGCGCCAATTATAATTATATTTGTAAATAGATTCTCTATAGTTCAAAAGTAAAAAATATATATGTACGATACTCACTTGTATATGTATTAAATTTACTTTTTTTAATAGAAAAAAAACTGAACTCGTTAAATATCGTGGAGCCTTGTTCGTCTCCCCGTAATTTGCATCTGAATAATTAGCAAAAGTTGGTCAACGGTAATCTCTCCAACGTTTTCGAATGAATCCTCGAGTTGGAGGTAGCACAGACAAATGGAAATCCCCCCCCCCACACACACACACACCACACCACCCACATTCCATCACTATTATGCATATTACATGATAGAGGACTCACGTACGTTCCGATTCTTCACTGTTTTCAACCACCCAAGTTCACGTTTCTCCGCTGTAAATAGTTTTGTAGTTACCGCCCCTTTTCAGTTTCCAGTCCAGCGTTTCACGTCACTCGAAGCCACCTAGATCCGCAGAAAAGAGCAGCAAGCGAGACGCGTCATCAAACGGTCACAATACTTCGCGTCCTTTAACTGCCTCTTACTCTCTTTTGAGGAATAAAGGTAAAGGTACAGAGTCTTGATGCTGCCGGAGAAACTTCACTTCATTCTGAATTTGTAATCCTGCTCAAACTTTGATAAGGAATTTGCATTCGCGAAAAAGCATTTGGAATTGAATTTACCACGGTGGATGGGCAACCACCGTGCACCCTCCCAGTCGAGTCTGCTAACACCGGCAACGCTACGCCACCCGACGGCGGTTCTTCCGCTAGTAGATGGAACGAAATGGACCTCTCATCTGCCGGGAGTGACGAGAGATTCTCCTGCGGGCTTTTACCGGTATGCCACTTCGTATACATTTTCATCTGGTTCGCGAGAAAAGTAACGTAAATCTACGGCCGTGCTCCATTCTGGCAGTCAAGATAGACTGAGAGATTCGTTACCTTTTATTCAAAAGAAATGTTATCTTGTTGTTTCACGTCAAAACTTTTATTATAAATAAATATTTTATTCAATATCTCCAGTAGATAAACAGTTTGAACGATTTCAGTGGATCGTATCTAATCCCTGGAGCGTCCATTATAAATCTAAGTTTACCGGAAGCTACGAGAGCAACGAATACCGTTTGGGTGAAACCGGAGGTAACTAGAGTCAATTTCGGCCTCGATTTGTTTCTCTATTTTCTCAATCATTATACAATTTTTGAGCGCACGCAGTTCTTTCGTGACATTGATTTATTCAGATTTAATAAACTTATTTGAATCTTATTTTTAGTCCACATAAATATTTCTCTGATTCTATTTTCAATTCATAAAGTTAATTCATAAATCACAAGATAACGTTTTGTCAAAACCTTCCTTACTACTGATGCAATTAATCAACACACCAAGCCTGACTTTCGATACTGTGAGAAAAAAAAATTGCTTCGATATGTTGAATTAGCGGTTGCGAGTTGCGATCAAAATATTTTGTTCGTTCAAAGAAATATTATTAATCAAATTTATTATTTCTTTATTTCCTGTGATAATTATTTCGTTAACCAACCCAAAATGTTTTGTTTCATAACCATAAACTTTAATTAACGCTCACGAATAGTGAAGTAGATACAAATTATTTTTTTTCTTCACTCTCATTCTACTCTTTTCGAAAAAAAAAAACTTTGTACAGTTGTACAATTAACTTTTTTATACCTTGTACAAAGTTGTTTTCATTAAAGAGAAGTAAGAAGGCCGCAAAGTGCCAAAGTGTTGTATATAACTATTGGTACAACAACCACCGGTATCCTCTTAATCGTACTATCACACCTGTCGATAGACGCCATACAAACTACTACAATATTGTATAATATACATAGATAGTAGATGTTTGGAGTAGAGACATGCCAACGATATACTCACCGTTAGGTATATTACAGTCGTATGTACAGGGCAGCGGAGATGGGAGGCGGTGTGAACAGGAATGGTCTGCACTTTGGCAAGATTCGATTGTGATTTCACGATCAAAGTTACGCTTCCTGAATACGCTCGACGGGAAATCATGCCGTCGAATCGCGCTCACCTGGATAGCGGAGAATATACGCATGCCGAATTTCAATCGCTTCCAGAAAACTCGCTGCTCTCGACCATCAACGGACCAGACGAGCATCCAAGTGTACGCTCACCCCGAGGAACCTCGCGAATCGTCATTTTCTAAAACAAACTCTGCTAGCCAGCAGATTTTACTCTTCCTTCGCCACTCTCTTTTTTTTATCGCCACTTGTTATCCGTGCGTCCTCCGGTCTTCCTCTCAATAATCGATAAACTCAATAAAGCGCGGGACACGTACGAGCGATAGCTCAGCTATTTTTCCAATCTAAGCTTATAAAATTTAACGAATAAACTGTTGGATCGAGTAACTGTCTCAACGATAATCACTGCAATCCAAGTGGCATTGATTCTCACCGGTAATATCAATATTTTATTTATTGTTTACTCGTAGGAGAAGCTTTGTTTTCAAAAATAACATTTTTTTCTTCTTGTTTTTTGTGTTAATACACTCAGAATGGCGCAATAAATTTAGATAAATGGTTTCAAAACAAATGTCTGGACGTAGTTGTGTGCTGACATCTGAGAATTCAAACGGCTGTATCTCAAAAATACTTTGATCGATCGTACTCAGGGTTGGCACACGTGTAGAACATGAAATTCCTTATCGTTTATGCAATTTCCGCAGGAATTCCCCAAACAATTGTTATTTTATGAAATTTATAATTTATCTTAACAAGCTAGTGTCATCTTTAACTCTCGGAAATAGCCAATCGAGCTATCGTGTCATAATAGTTCTTTACAATTGCAGATACGTTCTAGGAATTTGGTAATGAATTTAGCGAAAATCATAAAAATAATTTGAATTTGACGGGATTTAAGAAACTTTTATTTTTTCGTGTCATCGCAATAACTTTTGTAAAAATTTAGTTAACGAGCCAAAAGTTCTTACACGAACGAAACGATATTCAGTGATGTTTCGTAAAAAGTTTCATAAAAATCTGCAAAGTCGTTAAGATTTTAGTGAATTTGAAAGTTTTTTAATTTTTCGCTGATCCAATTTCCAAAAATATTGAAACAACGAAATGAAATAAAAAAAATTTGCACATATCTAATAGCGTTGAGGGATATGCCTGGTATAAAATGTAGCCAAAATCGATAAAAGAATTTAAATGTTAACATCAATTGCATTTTTTATTACAATATTATTCATATTTGCAAAACTAAAAAATCTGTGGATTGAAAATCCGTTGATCGATCAAATTAAACTTTGGCACACAGATAAAGCATTAAAAACTCCTAATTTCTTGCCATTTTCAATAAAATATATTCAAAAGATTCCAATTTTATGGAATTTTGAATACAAGTTAAAATTTTGAATTTCCGTTCATGATCGTTGTCATCGATTTTTTAAATTTCTTGACGACTAAAATTGAGTTAAACTTCCGTTTTTATTATATTTTCTAAACAATGATACAAAGTAGAATCACGTACACATTGATTCTTCATAATTTTCCATTTTTCGTACAACTTCCTGTATGAGGAAGTCAAAATTATTCAACATATTTCCACATAAGTTTTGTGAAAGATAGACAGAAACGTGGAAGTAATGAAAAAAACCCTCAAAGCTTTAGAATTAAACATTTTTCAAATTAACTTTCCAGTGTTTCGACCCTCGGAAAATGTGTAAAAGTTAAAATAACGGAGCAATCATCAATCTCTTCAGAAGCAAGGGCGCCTTAAAGCACCTTTAAAACACCTGCCACCTCTGATTGCCTTCAGAATGAGTAAACGCGTGGCGCGTTCATAGTTGTTGTTTTCGACAAAGGATTTCCATAACCAAATGCTGTTCCACATTCGCTATTTTCACTGTTGATATAAAACAGTTGGCAGAAATACAAAAGTTTAATTATCGAGCACTGGCGTGTACGCGACGAGTACAACAATACGAGATTGAGTAAAAACCCACGTTTTCATTGCTTCATCCTAAATTCCATTATAACAATTTTTTTCAGAGTCGTAAATCGGCCAATGATTTCGTTGGTAAATATAACAAACTTTTTGTGAAAGCAACCTGACACGTTCATGGGTTACCGAAGCCGAATATGATTTATACAAATTATTCAAGGATATTCTCGCTGAGTTATTCTTATTACTGAAATGGTTGGGGAGCTAAACTGCGAATTTGCGAGACTCTATTTGAGAGAGGAGAAGCTTTGTTTCCTCATGAGAGCAAGTCGAGCTACAGGGGTGAAAGAGAAGTACGTAATTCGTAAGCTGTGAGGAGGATCGTTTCTCCCTAGTGAAAGCCAATTACTTTCGATTGGCCGGGCAAAAATTTCTCTCCAATTTGCTTCCGTAACTTTAATAAAGTATAACAGGTGGAGGACAAAAGGGCAAGAGGTTGGGTATATGTGATAAATGGGGCATTATGGCCAACTGTTAAATATGGCTATTCCTAATGTACACAAACAATGATACGTGAATCTCGTCGAACCAGTGCGTAAGATATTCGAGTAGAAAATCAGTTACGTTACATTTGGCGTAAATCAAGTACCGCTAAGGTCCTGTTAAGAGACCTATAGTTCTAGACAGGGCTTTAGCAATGCCTGATTCGGACTGGATGTAACGCTACAATTTTTCTACTCTGTTAATTAAAAACATTGAAAGAACTTTTTAACTGTGCTACATTTTTTCAGGTATGCTTAAAAGATACATTACAAGGTAAGGTAGACACCCTAAAACGTGCTAGTCAAATTCAAAGTTCGCTTATGATAGTTTTTTATATTTTATAAATCGGTTTACTAATGAATGTATCGACTTAATAGAATGTCCGTAAGCTTATTTATAAAAATTAAATAAATTTACTTCCTCGTGGAGGAAGTTCTTTATCTGAAAAAAAAAATGTTCTCGAGATTGTGATGTCAGAGGACTTGAAAAGTCCCGAAACTTCAATACAAAAAAAATTTTATGTCCGTGCGTGCGTGCGTGCGCACGCGCGCGTATGTGTGTGTGTGCGTGCGTGTGCGTGCGTGTGTGTGCGTGCGTGCGTGCGTGCGTGTGTGTGCGTGCGTGCGTGCGTGCGTGCGCGTGATGAGCTTGCAAAATTGCCATAGATATATCTCGAGATCGGGTTACTCGATAATCCTGAAATTTTGCACGCGGATCGGGTCGCAACCCCCATGAGTTTGCTGCAATTTTTGGCCAAATCGATAACCGGTATCTCATTTTATAGTTGTTTGAATATTTCGAAAAAAGGTCCGCTCTCTGACTTTCGTAAGTTTTTAGCTATCGAGTTAAAACTTTTTACAAGAATATCCAAGGGGACAAGGTTGTTTGGTATTGAGTTTGGCATAAATCGATCAAAGCGTTCAGATTTTATTGAATCATACTTTTTTGTAATTTTACGAAATAAATTTATTTTGCTCTAACTTTTGTAAATCTTTATCTATGGAACCGAAACGTAGTATACAAATTAGCTAGGGGACAAAAATACTTGGCCTTCAATTTGATGAGAGTCGATCAAGGGGTTTGAGCTATAGGAAATTAGCGATTTTACTAAATTTTTGATTCCATTGAAAATTTTAATACCACTTTCTCCATGAGGAAGCCAGAATTAAGATAACCAATTTCCAAAGGAGAAAATCTGTGGGTCGACGAGAATCACAAGGAAGCAATGTTCTAATTTCAAATTTGAACGCATTTTGTTGGTGATTTGAGTCACTCCGATATGACTGATTCAGCCATTTCTGCAAAGATTTGCCATTTTTTTGTATCGTACATCCAAATATCCTTTGAAAATATTCGATAAGCCACAATTTTTACAATTGCAGCGGAATTCTCTAAGCTACAAGTAGTGTCTCTATTTTTAATATAATCTAATCGAGAAATGCATAAAATTCCATAATACGCTGTTGATTCAGCAACTGTCTCGTACGACACATTGTTGCTGAATTGATCGATAAAAAACCATCCAATTTTCTCAGCTTAATGCGTGCCGAGATTCAGTGCAACAGAATTTATCCCTCGCTGACAAGAGGTAACCTCTAAATACTAAACATTGTCATTTCTATCGCAGAATAGCAGACTTGTCAATAGCAAGGACTGTCGATTGTATATTATGATAATTATTTTTAAGCATAAGGCCATATTTTTCTATTTAATATAGCTTAAATCGAACAGCTCGATACTTCCGAGTGCACGATACGTAACAACAAAGTGAGAAAGTAATTTTAACTGCACCCTTATGGATTACTGATAATACGGCCCATGACGATTTATTTCAGTGAACGCTGTACATAATATTTGTACCCATTAATCGAACCATTGGTAGTTTCTATCTATAATAGAATGAAATAAGTTGAGAGGGTTTATTAACGATGGAACCGTGCTCTGCTTACACGGTTAATTAAACAATCAATAAACCAAAGGTTACATAACCCAGAATACTGGGTTTAAATGGCCACTGTTTATTTTTCTTAATATTGCAAGAGCAATGCACCCTGTGGTATTTTTCCGTCTGTTTCTTATGAATTCACATTTCAACTTCAAACTAATGATTTAAGAAGAAGAAATTGGAGAGAACACGTTGATTGAAAAACTCGAATAATCCGAATAAGCTCACCGATCATCATTTCCCGAATGCTTTGGTCACGTATCGGTACAACTGCCTGTATACTTGTCGATTAAGTATCCAGAAGAAAGAGCATAGAAGCGGCATCGTTCCCTAGCCATTTCTATATTAGGTAATCTCATAAGAAGTTGCGGAAAAGACGTCAGAAAAATATACTGTAGAGGGCTAATCTAGTTTTCTATCTTGTTTCTGGCTCTGATCCTACACCAGCCGTTCAATATTCAATGAGTATACGCAGGTGCAAAGCTTATCTCAGCTCCCTCTCTCTCTCTCTCTATCTTTCCCTATCCCTTTTTTTATTTTCCAGCTTTGAAGTCTAGCTGTCGAGATCCGCGATGCGACACCTGGTAGACATTTCACTAAACATCGTAAGAACGAATCCAAACATCCAGCCTAATGTTTACCATTGATTAAACCATTTGTTCATAAGTTGGACATTGGGTACCGTTACCAAAAAATTGCAAGTTGCAAAAGTTGCGTTGTTAAACGTTGCCAATAAACTTTATAAGGAAAATCTTTTGGACGGCCACTATTCGCTCCACGATTCTTACATTAAAAACGCTCTGCATATCAGCAATTTCATCGTAATACACTTACTCTGTAACCACCTACAGGTGACGTAATATTTATATTCCTGTTCGATTTACCACTTCTGATTATAAGCTGGATAGACCACGTATTCTCTTCAATCGCACACTCAATACGATCGTCTGTACCTCATCAGTTTGCCAGTCAGGGCTGCAGTCGAAGAGTCTTAGTGTTGGCCCTTTGCTCGAACTATCCTTCAGCATCTCTCTTACACTTTGTTAGTTTGTAGCCAGTCTCGTTAACGGTGAGACTTGCGTGGCAAACCCCTCAAACGAGATGACCTATAGCACCGAATGCACTCTAACGCTGCATCTTGCCCCCCACTACTCGGTAGAAGCAACAGCCCCCTGGTTGCAGCAAGTTCCTCTTCTGGGTCGATGTTTCCACCAGCAGCAAATTCACCTAGCTTTCTCCTTCTTGTTCTCCATGACTTGAGCACGAAACTGATAGGGCTTCTCAGCGGTGGTGCATCAGGCTGAGTAGGCCAGGATACCCTCGGCAACACGTCGTCAAGTCCATACGTTGGTAACAGTTTGCTCCTCGGGATTCTCTAAAACCGACGAAATTGAAACTTGCGAATACGCTTGCGGGTTACATTATCTGTACGTGTACAACGTTTCGTACTTTCATTGGCCTATCCATAATTTATCAACAAGTTAGAACTGTTGGTTCAAACAATTTAAAACTACATGCTTTGGTCTTGAATAACAAACGATTCGAATTACTATTCAGACAAATAAATCATTCATAAGCGAATAACAATAATTACAAAATGTAAGCCAAATTATTTTTCTTAGATTAAAAATTAATTTTTATTTATTTCAAAGAATTCTTTGTAATCATTTTATTTTTATTTGTGTTGTACTTATCCTCGCTTACACGGAGATAAGGATTTAGTCAAAATTACCACATAACCTCAAAGAAAACTGCTAACAGAGATCTGTTAGTATTTCGAATGGTGAAACATGTCTATAACTGTACAATTTTTCCATCATTTTCATCATATTCACAGGGGTATGGATCTAGTAAAAATAATCATATTCGATATAAACTTCTATGATCATCCGGTTGTATGAGACTATATTATCATCTGTCAATAAGTCGGAGATTTAACGATAAAATTTACCATATATGTAGGAATATCTGTAGAAATGGTTCAAAATTAACGAAAAATCTCATAGTCGTTAACAGGTGACGCCTCTATTAATACTATCAGCAATTTTTATCAGGTCATATGGTAATTTTTTACTAGATCCTCCTTGTTTCTGTATTTGTTGGAAATTTTTCCTATCGACATGATGAACATTATCGTTGAATCTCTCTCTTCTTGAAAGATTGTAACCTAGTCTCGTACTATCGGATGAAAATTGAAAATTATCCGAAGCATATCATCATCTTTGTTAGATTCTTCTCTACGAGACTTTTTCGAATACATTGTAATTTTTATTAGATCCTTCAATCCGTGCACGTTTACGTACAACCGTTCGTGTGATCGTGATTAGCATTGTATGTTATCGAGCAAAAAGTTTGAAGGAATAATGGCGCGAAAAGGTCGACTCAGTTCCATTGTCCTTGTAACCACTAACGACCAGGACTTTATATTTGCCGTAACTAATAAATACGCCGTTCATCCTAAATACCCGATGTTGATTTTCGTTAAACCTGTGGTAAGCCTGCATTTTCAAGAAACTCGTTGCGGAAAGTGATTATTATGCTTGGTGAATCTCACCCAACCCTCTCGAATATCTTAAGTAAGGACGTCCCCCTTGGGCTCCTGCGTCCAAGAATAAGACTCCGAGATCGAGTGAAGCAGTATTATATACAGCACTGGTAGACTGTGCTGACGTAGAGACTCCAGGCCTGCAGAAATGAGGAGAGAACGGTAGCAAAATGAGCCAAGACACAGTGTGCGAGAGAATGAGAAACTGAGAAAGCACCAATGAGAGTACACATAGAAAATGAGTGAGAAAGAAGAGAAAAAAAAGGTGGAAGAGAGGGGAAACGAGAAGAGAACCTTCCTTAATGAGTATCCGGCGGCTTAGACGGTCGCTGGAAATTGCATGAATGTCGTTCTTTTCGGGCTTAGCTCTGCGCTATACCATCCTCGAGATTCTGCCTCACGATCTTCCTTTATTCTTTTCACCTCTCTCGCTTGGTTTACCTCTCTGTCGAGAATCTATTTCATATCCTATGGCTCTCTGCTTTTTCTTTATCCTTTTGATTATACATAAGTAGGTACAAAGTTTCACAAGGAAACCTGGATTTCGTTTTTTCATTATATTACGGTATATCCAGTGCCGCGTATATCTTTCGTTGCGTTCCAACATCTTGTCTCAACATCATCGTCCTTCTTCCGAACATCACCATCTCCATGCCTTTAATTGATTTAATCACTGGAATAGAAATAGAGAAAAAAAACGTATTGATTATATCGAAAAGTACAAATAAATTATAACTGTAGAGCGTTATACGTTGTAAAAAGGAAAAGTGGAGGTAGCATTGGACAAGAGCGGATATCAATTATAGATTGATAACTCTTGCGAATTTGATCGAACAATGATGGTGAGAATGAGTGGCACTGCCTAAAAAATTTAACAGAAAACGATTGAAGCTGTTGGAATACGAATCAAAAACACAATAGGCTATCGTGTTTTTCGCCCTACGTTCTATCATATTCTATCGGACATTTTAAGAAAGGTGTATCGGTGGTGTCGGCACCAGCAGACATCGACCTATAGAATAGAGGTGCTTCAGCCACCACCGCCGCTCCTCAATCGTTTTTCTCACCGGCACGTATAGTACTCACGTTTCCCTCATCCCTGTGCTCTATCCCCTACCACTCCCAGAGTTCCACTTCAACCAGCCGCTTCTCTGCCACTCCATTTTGCTCATCCTTCTATATACCCATCACTCTTCGCCTACCGCACACGAGTCTACTACACTATACTATATATGTATCACGCAAAGCGTTTTCTCTCGATACTACGATATATATATTGAAACAACAATGGAAACTAACACGTATGCTGTTTAAGTACGAACGTAAAGAGATGGAAATGACTACAGAAATCAGACTTGTTTTAATTATATTCGGGTTGTCTTGATTGTGATGAATCTGATTTCATTTTGACTTTGTTTCGCTGAATAACTGACAATTATCCTGCTAACATGTACAATAAAATTTACAGGTGTAAACAGGCTGATGGTTCAACAATCTTTCGAAGTTACCCGAGTGCAATATAAGTTCGCAGCTCTCCGCTAGATGGCGCATGGCCAGAACGCTTCTCGCACGCGACACGTCAACACCGAGTATATAAAAAATGGATTTAATATTATAATCATATTATTTCCGTACAAGTTAACAACAGCATAAAAACGTCAATCATTAAAGTCTATATGAGTACGAAGTAGGGAGTTAATATTTCGGTTTAAATCGCAAGGGATTTGGTGCAGAAAAAGAGCATTTCTCGCGTCTCGATTCTGTCTCATTAATTTAAACGCTCGAAATATCTGCTTCCATATCTATATGGATAAAATTATTTTTAAATCAGTATCCAACGTAGACGGTCAACCAAAAGTTTAACTGATTTAGTCTCGTTACCGCAGCCAGGATTTCTTTTTTGTATACAGGAAACCGCGCATCCAAACCCAGCAGTAGCGCACCCGTTGCCAGAATTATTTTATCGCTTAACCCTGGTATATTTATAGGGTCGGAGAAAGTCGTAAATTGTCGGAGTCGAGTGGTGGACGGTGAGCACGGGTATGCCAATGTGGTTGCACAGCGTTTAACGATTAACGCTACTGTATATATATAGAAACGTGGAGGCAAAGCGAGGAGAACGTACAACGATATATTCTACTCGTACGGTGGAGGAACTAAAATACATATCCACTTGAATCACTGTCAATGGTTAATGTCTTGCTCAATATTTTGAATATATTCGCTACATGTCCAAAGATAAACAATAACCATAACCCGAGTATAAAATCTGTAGCATTATATCCGATGGGAATTCCCTACTGCTAAGGACCTGCCAGTATAAATATAGCTCTTAAGGTGGTAACACACTGTGAAATTTTCCAAAATATATTTATTGTTTACAGCACTTTTTTTATCTTTCACCATATGCGTGTATTTTTAATCCAAAACGATTGGAATATACCGAAAGTTAACGATCAAGAAATAGCTGTTCAATCAAATCGGTTTTAGCTACTGAGCAGGGCTGGGATTTTACCTCCAAGTACCTAGCAGGTACCTATTATATCACCGAGAGAAAAAGTTTCATTGAATCAAAGAAATTTCATTGAAATCTTGAACTATGAAACTTTTATTTGCCGTCAATCGAATGTTATTATATTACAAATATTTTTACCATATTTCCAGCTGTATCTCCTAGATAAATGAAGGAAAATGGGGGGAAGCCAATTGGCGAGACCCCGGTGTGAATAAAGGAATAGAACAAGCCCTCTAACGAAGACCTTACATCTTTTATGTAAACACCGAGAGAAAAATTTCCATTGAATCAAAGAGATTTCATTGAAATCTTGGGCTATGAAGCTTTTAATTGCCGTGAATGAACAAATATATTTAAGTCAATACTATCTTTTATTTGATTGATCGCAAATTGTATTAAATGCGGTGGCATTGAATCAATAAAGATTGTATCGAAACCAACTGATCACTTTGAAAACTTCATTGAAGTAAACAATAAAGTTTTTATTTGTTTCTTAGTCTCATATCGATAGTAGAGTGCATTTCGTTCGATTCCTGTATTTTAAATCTCTCGAGCGAATCTCACCAAATTCTGTGGTGCTTGGCGTGTCATATTGCGCACGTTCACTTTGGATGCTTGTTCTTATTTTATTTTACTTTAAAAGAATTAAGGTTAAGATGTAGTAACGGAAATATTACAATGAACCAGTTGGTATTACAAAAAACGGTGTTTTATTGCGTTTTTTGAAGGAATTGTTCAAGGATCCGTTCAAATAAGTATCTCTTCAAAACGGTGACTTCAAATGTGTTATTGATTTGAATAAACTGAATTGTTTCTTTAGTAAGTACTATCAAATAATAATGAAATATTAAGTAATTATTGTCATAGAATGAAATGAATATTTTGTTATTGCAATGAAAGAAATTTTAATGTGCCGATTTATTCAAATCAATGAAATGTTTTCTCTCGGTGTACTTGCGCTAGATCTCGTCCCATTCGCATTGCATAATCATCATGTTCTATTGTTAATTTCTCATAAATCTGAGGACATTTTAGCAGATGGAGAAGGGCTGCAATATGGCACAAGTCACAGCTGAATAATGGTAAGATAATATAATAATCACTTTATCTCATTGAAAATAGTTACCGAAACTTTAAACGCGTTTATCTCGAAGGGACCTTTGTTGAAACTGTAAAGACGATTCCAAGGATAATTAATTTCTATCTGTATTCACATTTAGCATAAGATCAACGTAACAAAATGAGCAAGTTGACGTGAAGTTTTTTTATTAATTTTAACATTTCTTAATAACAATAAAAGTTTTCTTTTAGTCGAGAATACAATGTTTTTAAATTGCTATTACTTACACTTATTCGAAATTTATTGCATCACAATTTATGGTAAACAAATCAAAGTTTAATATCCGTTTTGATTTTTTAAATTACCTGACATACTGTGCAGTAACTACTTCTAGCACCGTTTTCGAATACGTGTGCGAGATACTCTTCGAGATGACGCTATAACTTTTGTATTTATCGATATATTTTAATTAACAAAATACTTTAAATGAATTTAATTGACTCTCATTTTTGTCATTCAGATTGTATTACCGCTTTAATAGGAGCATCGTCAGTGCCTGATTCACGGTGGATGTAACGCTACAGATTTTCAGCTCGAAATATTTTTGCATAACCGAACGCGTGCTAATGGACCATTGAGCACCAAGAAAATCACGAAAGTTATTGAAGCTGTAGACGATAGGTTGGCTATATAGAAAATATAGGTATTGCTGAGGACATCCCTAACGGAGTAAGAAACAGAGAGTGAACAAAGTTCTCGGTAGTAGCTTCGATAGGGAAGCTAGAGAGCCTAGCGCAGCGTGGCTAAGACCGATAGCCAGTAATAATAAATAGCGCCAGAGGATAATAGGAACCGAGGAAATAATTTCTAAACTCGCGCGGCGTTGGTGGTGGCGGCACGAAGAAGACTCTCGCGGGGAGCTCGCATGGATCCGAGAAGAAGAAGGTAGAGAGGGGTCCAAGTTCGTCCATCCTTATATTCTATATGTAGTAGACTCGCGAAGAGAAAGAGCGAGAGTGCGGAAGAGGGTGGTTGGGTGGTACATAAATTCAGCCATTTTTCGTAAAGTTTTGACCCCCGGGACACAGTAATGGTGTGCAGTGAGGCGAGCATAGACGCCCGTTTATATTGGAATATGAGTATAGCATGTATGGAGAAAGGATTCTCTCTCTCTCTCTCTCTCTCTCTCTCTCTCTCTCTCTCTCTCTCTCTCTCCCTCTCTCTCTTTCTATCTCGTTTCACGAATGATCCCATTCTCTCTTTTGGTAAGGGTGAACCAACCTGGTCCAGCGCCACCTCTGGCTCTCGTGGCCTCTGTCTGTGTCGATATTACATAAATCCCCGGAGGCACTCGAGTCCCGCCTCTCTTTAATCCTCGAGGTAGTCGCGCATCAAGCCTCCGTAATCTCTACATCATATAAGAAAATCGTGGTAAGCCAAGCGTAGCGTATATTCAGCCTGCAAGAGGGCTACCTATATGCTCTTGCTCTCTTCGAGGCCGCTATTACCCATCCAATGCATCCTTGTTGTAACGTATACCATGCTATAAGTGCCCACGTAGAACCTAATGAGAAGTTTGAACAACCCTTTACCGATATATTCATGAAGCACCAATCGACCCTACTGTATACACGTACTCGTCGCTCCGTCAAGTTATCCGTTCATTCAAACTCAATATCCGTCTTCACGCATTACACGGCACGTCAGACGTTCATTCCTTGATGACTCGGCGGAAAATGCGAGGCTCCCGAATTAGATCGGGCATTAAGCGTGTCGTTTACGATAGAATTGGACAATCGTATCCGGATTGAGTTAAAGAGAAAACGGTGGAGCAGCGAGGGTGTTGGAGTTTCTAAGGTTTCTCCAGCACTCGCTTTCAAAGATACCGACACACCGGTCTTCCACGCTTCCTAGCTTTCCGTTGAACTTGAGCACTTCCCTACTTCTATGTTTCTATCTGTACCTGCTATCTTGCTGGATCTGGCCAGTTCGCATCTTCCGTCCAACTATCCCATCGCGAGAGTCCACTTTCTAGCATTCCTGACGGGAGTACTTGCATTAGGTACCCCTGTCGTGAACCCAGTCTAATCCAATCGTTTACCGAGACTCACGTCGCCGGACCAGTATACTTGCCATTTTCTCTAACCCTCATTCGCTTCTGTTCCCTGTTGGACGCCGAGCAATATGTTCGTCCGCGACACCTCCCGACTATTTCAAAGAACTCTTGCGTTTCCTCTTAGATTCGAAGCTAATCTCATCTATCGGAGAATCCTCTCTTTCCGCAATGGCCATCTCAGACGAATGTATACGCAGAATCGAAACAAAACAATAGTACTACGTATTTCAATCGTGTCTCGTTATTTATACAACGTAAAACCATTTAATTCAAGACGCGTTGCGCCAATGTAAGTGGAACAAGAGTTAAAGCCCAGAGGAGCATTTCCCCTGTGTTGCATGTGTGTGTATGCTGTATTCGCTTGAGATGGTGTCTCTTCATCCGCATATTAATTGGTGAAACACGGAAACCAGCTCCCGTGTATACCTGTCGCGTACCTCGTCGGAGTGCGAGACTATGCTCGACACTAAAGTTTCCAACAGCGCTACGACTAGCGAGCAAACGCGAGGAAACAATGCTACTTCACGAGACATTCCGGTTATTACTCATTCGGTAATCCAGGCACGTTGGTTACGATATACTCGGCGGGCAGAGAATGGTGCTCCTGCTACTGCAGCTGCCGGTGCTGGTCACTGCGCATCGTTGCGGACTCGACGTCGAGCTTGTGGTCAACTTCCATCCCCTCGTTATCCATACGTACTACTCATAGAATATACGTATAGCTGATACCGAAATATATCTATAGAGCCGCACTGCGTATTGCACGTCGAATGCTTTGACGAGAGAACATCTGCTGACATCGTTGTATCAAGCATAAAACAATGAACAATGTGTTCAAAATGACTTTACTGGCAAGCTATGTCTTGACCATACGAATCCAGATCGGAAACACATACGGGCTGCTTCCGTTGCGACAGATTTAGTCTGCTCGCCTGATGTCCCTTTCTATATGTACAGAGTACTCCCCATAAGTGCACATCTTCGTAAATCGATACCTCAATTTGATCGATTTACGTTCAAGTACTTCGTATGGATTGCGCGTAACTATAGTCCCAAAGAACTTACAAGCTGCTGCCTATTCATAGTAAATTCAGTTAATGATTGTTTCGATAGTTTAAGTAATGTAAAATAAATTTCCCTAAATATGTTATTAATTATATTATTATTTCATTAGACACTTGATAGAATGAACAGGAACCCCTTGCACTGCTTCTTCTTTCACAAAGACACTTAATTACATTTCACACGTTATATTATGGATAAAACTGAATGCTTAAAAAGATCTATGATTGCCTTGGTTACAGTTTATACCGGCAAATGTATTTCATCTTTGAATTAGGGATATTCCGAATTGATACACTAGCGAGTAGAATCAAATTATGAAAAGCTTTGCAGTCTTATATACATATGGAGTGGGCGTACCACGCGCGAGAACCGTCACTGCAATTCACCACCTAGCGGTGCCACACGAACTACAATTTAGCTTACCTAGCTTGGACGTTAACAGCCTGCTTATACCTTGACGTTAGTTATACCGAAGATCGGTAAGACAGAATCAGCCTAATATCAGGTTGAACAGCATAAAAGAAGGCTGATCTAACAACGTCTCACGAACTACAATTTCATCCACCTAGCTCGAAAGAAATCGGTCTCGTTACAGCCTAAATAAAAGCTTCGCAGGCGATCAGTATGAATAGAAGAAAAATAGATTATATCAGGTACAACAGCATGAACATAGACTGAATAGTATTAAAACAGGCTTTATCATACAACCATCGATTTCTTCGCTGATCTTCAAATAAATGAACGTGCGAAAGATGGAGAAGGCGTACTCGTAACGTCGTTTTGATTAAACTATTGGAGCGCGAGGGGCCAGGAGAATCCGGTGAGATGAGGACGAAGTGATTGAACCATACAAGAAAAATAGCAGGTCGTAAAATAGAAAGACCAAGGGAAGAGCCACAGCGAAGGTAGCGGGTACGTTACAGGTCCATTGCGCCAGGGAAATCTCGTTTTCATTCCTTCTCAAGGTCTGTGACGCGAAAGCGAGTGAACTACCAAGAGCAAAGCAGCAACGTGTTTCACCCTGGTACTCCTACTATACAACCGCTTCCGAGTTGTGTGTATTTTGTCTCCTTTTATATTACGGTATACCCACGAGACCTTAATTCTATATTTCCTACGGCCTTCGGCTATATACGACCACTATATACCGGTACAGCTACGACTCTTCCTCTTTGGTTCTCTCTTTCCGTGTATGCAGTAACGTAGCAGCGCGCAAGGTGCTCTTATAGTTGCGCCCACCTCGCGCCAACAGCTCGTCTCGACTGCTTGTATTTTCAGCACGCGAGCGTGGTATAACATGATTGTTACAACGCTCTGCAGATCTTTCAATGCGACAGCGACTACCTTGGCTGACATCTCGCCCTTCGTTCCCTGTCACATTTCTCTTTATTTTCATCATATCCAAGCGGACTTCTCTTCGCACCAACACATGTCGGTAAAATATTATTTATGTTATCCAACGTAAGTGGTAACGACATTTCTAACCCGCCCAGCCAGCACGACAATTCTTTTCGTCCTGACTCATGTGTTTCACCCGCCATTCATTGTTTCCAATTTACTCGCGCTGTTCCTCTCATTCTTTAACGAATCGCGCGGCATTCTCTCGACTCGTTATTGCCGCGAAGTGCACGTAAAATTTTACGGTAAAAAAATAGTACCAGTGGCGGACGGTTTATTCACGAGTATCCACTTGACTCTCAAATGCTATCGAAAAAACAAAACTAGAGTTTTGATTTTTTTTTTATGTTTGTGGTTAAAAATCATTTTTATGAGATTGCGCTGGAATTTAGCTAATTTCAAGAGAAAAGTGCGATAAACTGCTTACCATTTTTTTCAACATTATTGACAGTTTAGTTCTAGAGAAGGGTGCTCCCGAAGTTACAGTTTTACGTATAAAGTCAATGAAGCTGATCCGCAACAATAGAATGTGGTGATTTTATCCGACAATTTCTGTTCGATCCTAATTTAAAAAAAAAACTGGTAGATCGAAAAAGATACTTTCAGGTGGCTTGTATCCAAATTTTAATTGATGGACCATTTCGTCTTTGAAATTCGTCAAACAAACGAAAGACTTGCGGAATCTATCACTTTCTAGCTCACTCACAAACCGGTCGTATCTCTCTCGCACATTGACCAACGTGTTCTGTGCTGCCTCCTCTCGTTCCCCTTCCGCATATTTGGCACAAATATCCTTAACCTATTCGGCGGAAGAATTGTGTTTAAGGATATCACACATCGACGCCACATAGTTTCAATGTCGCTCAACGAGTCAAATGACACAACCTAAAAGAATTTGTAAAATAAATTTACTTTTTAGCAGCCCGTTTATAATAATTTTAGTGAAAAAAAAAATTAACGAAAACGTAAGCACGTGTTTACATTATTATTTGTCATGTTGCTATTTAATTTAATGTCTTATCGATAACAAGCCAATGCGAACTTCTCTTTAAGAAAACGTAATTTTATTAAGTTCCATAATTTGTTTATTTCTATCATTTTCAGAAAGATCTTACGAGGCTACCTCTTTCTGAATAATCGACAGTGTCGTTTGAAAATTAAATATAAAATATTTACAGACAGATGATGAATGAGGTGGCTTTTGTCAGAAATGGTTTAACAGATGATTAAAATTATTCGCAACGTATAAATTGTCGAGATTACGGCTGCTTCTCATCGCCGTTCAGCAGATTTCGTACAGAGCTGACGATTATGCAGTAAACACTACAGTTGCAATGAGCCGAAATAAAACATACGTAGCCCATGACTACAACTGTTATACATTTACCGTATTTATATAACGAAAGATAGATGACACATGGATAGTCATCTGGTATCGGTGTTGATCGATACTCTCTGGCCTATATCCAACGAGAAAGAATCTTCCAGTTCATCGATGCTTTCTGTCGCTAATGCTACCGCTAGAGAGATTCTCTTATTTATCGAGAGTTTAAGATACTAAAAAATTTATGTAAAAAGTATTAACCGAAAGTGAAAAAATAATCTTCAAAGACTTTATGGTTCAAATGCTGCAGAGATATTAATTTAACATTAATTTTCTCTTATAGAAATCCTTTTCATAGAGTTTTTGTGAAATTCTTTTTACAATCTACCTCAATAGCAGCTAATATTAGCATAATATTTTTCCATCATCGTGTACACCTCATTATGAAGTATTCCTACCTCGTTCTGATCGACAACTCAAGAAAAGTGCATTAAAGAAGATCACGTTAACCGAGAGAAAAGATTTAATTGATTCGAATAAATTAGTACATAAAAATTTCTTTCATTGAGTCAACTAAATATTTATTTCTGTCAATTAAACTAAATACTTGATTCCAATGATGTGATGCATTTGAACTACGGTCAGGATATTTCATTGCCTTCGAGTAAATATTTATTTGATAGTAGTTACTGAAGAAACGATTTATTTTATTCAAATTAATAATATACTTGAAATCACCGTTTGAAAGAGATATTTATTTGACGGCATAATGTGCGCCGCCGTTTGACGGTAGACGTTATTTGTTTTTTCCAATAAGGTTGTATCAAGAGGGCTTAACCCCGTGTTTATCTGCGAATACGTTACTATATTCGAAGGTATGTAATAATAAATGAACATTAAGTGGATCCTTGAACCTTTCCTCTGTTAGTACGGTAAGCATACAAAAATATAACATAACCTATAATGTAATCATAGATGAGCATCACGACCTATTTATAAACATACTAGTATATAAAAAAGTATATACAACTAGTATATACTAGTATACATAGTATATAAAAAAAAAGTGCCGCAATATGCGAAACGCATGTATCCTCTGACGTCAACCGCGTGTGCGGGGTGGGTTATACGTATCATGCACCCGATTTCCAACCCAAAAACGCAATAAAACACCGTTTTTTGCAACAACAATTGGATCGTTGTAATGTTTCTGTTACCACACCTCAACCTTAACTTCTCTAAAGTAAAATAAAGTAAGAACAAGCATCGAAAGTGAACGTATCCAATATGACACGCCAGGAACTACAGAATTTGGTAAGATTCGCTCGAGAGATTTAAAACGTAGGATTCGAACGAAATGCATCCTACTATCATTACGAGAGTGAGCAACAAATAAAAGTTTCATTAAAGTAGATAAAAGCTATTAGTAGGCTTCGGTGTAATTTTTATTGATTCAATGCCACCGCATTTGATACAATTCGCGATCAATTAAATAAAAGATTGTATTAACTTAAATATATTTTTTCATTGATCGCAAATAAAAGTTTTGTAAGCAAAGACTTCAATGAAATCTCTTTGACTTTTGTCTATGGGGCTTTTGTCTATGAGGAAGCCAAAATCGATCAACATACTTCCTCATTGAGGTGACTATGTAAAAATTGGAAAATAATGAGAAAGGAATGTGCAAGGTTCCACTTTGCATCCTTCTTTTATGGATAATTTGCTAACTTTAACTTATTTCGAACCTACAAAGAGCTAGTGTATACAGTATGTAAACAAACTTGCAAAGTAGAATCTCGTATATTGCTTTCTCATTATTATCGTTTGGCATATCTCATAAAGATGGCATTTTGAAAGGTAGTCAATAATGAGGAATCGATGAGCAGGGTTCAACTTTTTAAAAATAGATATTATATAAAAATATAGAATTACATTGAAAAAAAAAACCTTGCAGGTTTTCTTTCAAACAGACGAAATGATTTGATATCTTTTATAGATTTCGAGCAGATAACAGCTAGTGTATAAAATATTTAAGCAAACCTGCAAACCTACGAACCTGCAAAGTATAAACTTGTACATTGGTTCCTGATTATTATCCATCTTCAAAAAACTTCGTATAGGATGAAACAATAATCGTTAAACATACTTTCTCATGAAGAAGACACTGTAAAAGGCAGATGATAATTAAAAAGCTATGAGCAAGGACCTACTTTGTAGACTTTCTTCCAAAACAAACGAAATAACTGTGACATATTCGTTTCTTGAGTCGAAAATATATGAAATATGATGTGTAAATTTTTCAAAGTGCCAAAATCTCTTCAGGTGTCAGTATCTTCTCAATGTTCCCTACGTCTGCGAGTGATTTCGATGGACCAGTGCGGTTCGAGGTAAACCGAGCGAGTACGACTAATGCTTTGGCGTAGAAAATGAAGCGCGCGTGGCTGCGCACGTTCGACTTGTACGTTCGGCTCTTTTCGCTTTAAAGAGAAATAGGGAGAGTAACTGCGTATGCTCCCATATACAACCCCATCAAACATAAGCTCCGAGGGATATGGGAATACGGAAACAAATATCCCTCTGCTGGTACTACCTCAACTGTGCTGTGCACTATCGGGCGGTACAGAAATGTCTGTCTAACATTATGTAACCATATACACATTCATCGAATCTATGCACCGAACAGAACGTACCACATGCGTGGAGTCTGTGGTGAATAAATAAAGGTCGTGCATATAGGGTCGCACAAATGCTATTTAAATTAGACAAACTCGCCGTTTCCCTGCCCACTGGACCGTAAGTCTTAACCCGCCCGAGGTGCACGTCACATCCAGATAGCGCATCCCCCTTTCTCTCCGATAGTCCGAACTATACCGGCGTGGCTCTCATTTGCCAAAAGCAGTGCCGCCTTATCCCTCTATTAGCCGTACGCACACTTTGAACCCTCCCTCAACGTACATTATGGTTTTTCATTCTCTTCAAATATATGCTCAACAGAGAGACATTGTAACCACGCGGAGCTTGTGAACGCGAAACAATGAGAACGACAGCCAAGGGAATTAGGCCGCGCTAAATGCTTGTCGTGGTCTCACCACACGCCATACTATGATGACTCATCCACCGATATACACGAACGTCCTTAGGGATGCGTAATTAACAAGAATTATAACGATGTGTGTTCATTGGAGTATTCGCTATGATGTTTGTCAAAAAGGTATTTCCATTTGAAAAAATAACCAACGGATATAGCAAATATCCATAAGCGGTCATGTTCTACTTACAATAAGTTGGTTCATAAACTTAAAATATCCGAAGCACGTATTCTCAAGTAACTGTTTTCTTTAATAATTACACTCCGTCGAAATTTATGTATACGCGATATATATTGTAAAGACAAAATCGTGTTGTTTTCTGAATTTGATTATTAAAGAAAAATGACTACTGTAGTCAGTGTGTACATCTTAGATATGACAACGTTTACAGCATTTATTTCAATCCCATTCGAATTATTTTAGGACGCTGCATCTAAGTGCAGCGCGACATTTATTCGGAATCCTCTAAATATTAAACTGAGGATGCAGTCAAATGAAGTTGTCTGGTGTAAGAGTCTTATCTTGCGATTTCGGCGACCTGTTGGTAAGGTACAGTTACTTTACCTATGCGTAAAATTATTTATACTACTTATTTAATTATCTATAGGTAAACCTATGAGTAATTTCAGTAAATTTACTTGTAATCAATTGTAAAATTTGCACTTGGGTGAGTAAATAACTATTATAAGTAAATTTACCTATAGGTAATCGTATATAATTCATACAGAGAGATGTGATCTCGTTCTCGAGACTCCATTAATTTTATATTGTATTAAATTTAGTCATCGGTAATTTACCTTTAGGTAAATTTACTCATATTACTTATTCATCTTTAGGTAAATTTACTTGTTTCGAGACACTATGACACTATAACGTCAAATGAAGTTGTCTGGTGTAAGAGTCTTATCTTGCGATTTCGGCGACCTGTTGGTAAGGTACAGTTACTTTACATATACGTAAAATTATTTATACTATTTATTTAATTATCTATAGGTAAATCTATAAGAAATATCAGTAAATTTACTTGTAATTTATTGTAAAATTTACACTTGAGTGAGTAAATAACTATTATAAGTAAATTTACCTATAGGTAATCGTATATAATTCATACAGAGAGATGTGATCTCGTTCTCGAGACTCCATTAATTTTATATTGTATTAAATTTAGTCATCGGTAATTTACCTTTAGGTAAATTTACTCATATTACTTATTCATCTTTAGGTAAATTTACTTGTTTCGAGACACTATGACACTATGACGTCAAATGAAGTTGTCTGGTGTAAGAGTCTTATCTTGCGATTTCGGCGACCTGTTGGTAAGGTACAGTTACTTTACCTATACGTAAAATTATTTATACTACTTATTTAATTATCTATAGGTAAATCTATAAGAAATATCAGTAAATTTACTTGTAATTTATTGTAAAATTTACACTTGGGTGAGTAAATAACTATTATAAGTAAATTTACCTATAGGTAATCGTATATAATTCATACAGAGAGATGTGATCTCGTTCTCGAAACTCCATACATTTTACATTGTATTAAATTTAGTCATAGGTAATTTACCTTTAGGTAAATTTACTTGTTTGGAGACACTACGACGTCTCTTGACACAAACCGTGCATATTAATGGGAGAACAAAGTGTAACGAGTATTCAAAGAAAGTATCTGTAAAAGAAAGTTTACAGAATAAAAGGCTGAATATTTAAAAAAAATCAATGGAACGATATTGTGCGTTAAAAAATCCTCAAAAGAGGAACCGGGTTTCCATCGCCATCATGCGCTTAATGCGCGTGTTGTATGAGTATGGCAAGATGTTAGGGGGAAAGATATCGAATGTAATTAGAAAAACATTGTGCGAATGATAAATATATTTACTCGATTGTAATTTGATGTAATTGATGTAATAATTGTGATTCGATAAATGTCGAATGTTGTTATTTTACAAATATTTTAATAATATTTCCAGCTGTCTCCTAGATAAATGACGGAAAGTGGGGGGAAGCCCAGTGGCAAGACCCCGGTGTGGATAAGGGAATAGGACAAGCCCTCTAACGAAGACCTCTTACATCTTTTATGTGAACACCGAGAGAAAAAGTTCCATTGAATCAAAGAGATTCCATTGAAATCTTGGGCTATGAAACTTATAATTGCCGTGAATAAAAAATATATTTAAGTTAATACTATCTTTCATTTAATTGATCGCAAATTGTATTAAATGCGGTGGCATGGAATCAATGACAATTGTATCGAAGCCTACCCATCACTTTTATTTACTTCGATGAAGCTTTTATTTGTTGCTCAGTCTCATAATGATAATAGGATGCATTCCGTTCAAATCCTATATTTAAAATCTCTCAAACGAATCTCATAAAATTCTGTAGTGCCTGGCATACAATATTAGGCACGTTCACTTTGGATGTTTGTTCTTACTTTATTTTAAAGGAGTTAAGGTGTAGGTTGAGGTGTAGTAACAGAAACATTACAAAGAACCAATTGTTATTGTAAAAAAACGGTGTTTGTGCGTGTGTGTGTGTGTGTGTGTGTGTGTGTGTGTGTGTGTGTGTGTGTGTGTGTGTGTGTGTGTGTGTGTGTGTGTGTGTGTGTGTGTGTGTGTGTGTGTGTGTGTGTGTGTGTGTGTGCGCGCGCGCGCGCGTGTGTGTGTTATCAGCTTGCAAAATTGCAATGGATATATCTCGAAAACGGATTACTCGATCATCCTAAAACTTTGCCCACGGATCGGATCGCAATCCCCGTCAGTTTCCTGCAATTTTCACTCAAATTGCTAACAAATATCCCATTTTTATGGTTGTGTTCGGAAAATGGATGTACGCGTATGTACATTTTTAGGTATCGAGTGAAATTTTCTACAAGCATGGACCTGGGGACAAGATTGTTCGGTATTGAGTTTTGCAAGAATCGATCGAGGCATTCAGATTTTATAGAATCATGAAATTTTGTAATTTTTCGAAAAAAAAAATATTTTTGCTCTAACTTTTGTAAGTTTACATCCATCAAATTGGCCTGCGAATTGACTAAAAATTGAATATTTTAATACCACTTTCTTTATGAAAAAGGTAGAATTGAGATAACCATTATCCGTAGAGGAGACCCCGCGGGTCGGTGAGAATCACCATGAAGCAATGTGCAAATTTCAAATTTGCACGCCTTGTTTTATATTTTTTCCATGCATTTTTTTCCGTCGAATTTTTTTACCTTTGGTTTTCTTTCCATTGGATGTTTTTGCTGTCGTTTATTTTTTTCCGTTGGAACTTTTTCTTTCTTTTTTTCCGCCCGTTTGATTTCCGTGTATATTACAAATCCGTTTGTAACGTTATTACATTCGTATTACATAACGTTACGACATTCATAAGTTCGTCATACCATCTCTGTGAAAGATAATCCTATTCTCAGTCTAGTACATGACAACTAACAACGCGAATCACAATAAAATTACATAAAATAAATACTCGAATACGAGCGAAGCTCACTCAAACAGCGTTATCTAAGTGTGCGTAACGTCAGCCGGACAGTGCGAGTCATAAAGCGACCGCATGACCAAAAATTGATAAAATAATTTTAAAACAAGCAGCGACGACAAATGTAACTTAGAAATAGTGTCAGATAGGTAAAAAAAATTAAGTTTATTGAGACGTAGAGTTGAGTGTTCAAGGGTCGAGATTAAATATCGCGAATTTGTCTGGAGGAGATGGACGGAATAATCGCGTTCGATAATTTAGAATCATTGAATTGTATGGAAATGTGAGCTGAATAACGGACAAAAGAGAGTGTGAGAACCAGAAACCTTGATAACAATGAGTAGGCGAATGAGAGAGACAGGTAGCAAGAAAATCGATAGCGTCAGCCGTGAAGATCCAGGCCTCGCGATTCGTGAAAATACTCATAAAAGCTCACGAAATACTAATGGCCCTCAATAGTTGCTGATAAGCGTTCGTTCGTACTTTCGCGATTTCATTAGTTTTTTTTTTTTTTTTTTTTTTTTAATTAACAAGCAGGCAGCTGGGATCGTTCTCGAATCGCTCAAAATCAATGTAATAAAAATATTCACGAAACCGAGTACTGCTCGATATTTCGATGCGAACACAATTATAATGATACAGCTGTGCCTGGGAGACGATAATTGTAAATACGATGAGTTACAACGCTTTTTAAATTTCATGAATTCGCACAATATTATTTCTTCTAGATTCATAGAGCGATAGAGCGAAACTATCGATCCGATACGTTCGCATCACCGAACGTTATATTTATTTTCTCTCTTGGAATAAATAAGATAATATGAAGATTCTAGATTGTCAAGATTAATAAATTGAATGTAAACTCTTAACGTTACGATAGACAATAGAAACAACAGTAGTTTAAAAAATATTTTGTCTTTAACTTTAATAATAATTTCCTTCCACAATCGGCTTTTCGGATAAAAAGTAGAAAGGTAAATTGCATCTCGCAATTCTACAATTTATAATTCTGATATTTTATCCGAGAGATCGATCTTTATGGAGAAATTCGCGATGAGAAAATGCTGCTATCTTTATCGCACGTATACGGCAATCTGAAAGAGACAGATGACGTGTACCTCATCGTCTTTAGAATGCAAAGTTTTGTCAAAATGAGTCGACACTTTAGGCACTTATTCTGGATAAAGAAAAATAAATCCGAACTTCCCAACTGATCGAGTGAAATGAGAATTCCTTCAGTAAAATACCTACCACAAGATTAAAACACTTGACATACATGGCTGAGAGTGCTGGGAAGGACTCTCTCTCTCTCTCTCTCTCTCTCTCTCTCTCTCTCTCTCTCTCTCTCTCTCTCTCTCTCTCTCTATCTCTAGTTTATAAAATTCCCTTGTCAGATTAATTCGAATCGTGTCGAGGTGAGTTATTCCAATGATATTACAAACCAGGCAAGTGACATTGCCCCAATCGCAATTTACGAGTTATTTTTTTACGATTTCACGATTCATTTTTTTTTTTTATGGCAAACGCAAGTGTAGACTTTGTTGACTGGAAAACAAATGAATAAAAATTCTTACAAACTTTAAAAATGACGGTTTTATAGTTTGAAATCCGTAGATTATAATTCTTCTCTGTCACACTGATACAGAAATAGTTATTTATAAATATGTAAAGTGACGCTCCATTATTCTCGAATACATGACGAATGAATTAATAAATAAAATATAATCCGAAGAATATGCATTTACATTATAGAAAATACACAAATATTAATAACTTACGACCAGCTCGTATGAGATGTCAAAAGTACACGTGTGCAAACGCTCGTATTAGTTGATTCGCCTTAGATTATTAAAATCGTTTGCTCGGATTAAAAAAGTTCAGAGGGAAAAAGTGAAAGAAAAAAGGTGAAAAATAGCAAAAGACTTACATAACTGCATTCGCGTGTACTCAGAACGTAGCTGCAACTGTATCATCGTCTATGGAGCATAATAAGGAGAACTACGCGCACGATTGCCTCGATGAAAAGCTCCCGAGGGACTACTATATCGAGAGACTGATTGTTGAGCTTACACTCTCACACGAGTTTACTCTCCTATTTATCTGACAACTACTTTATCCGGAGTGCATTCACTGTGGCTGGCAAATATAAAATGGCTCACCAGTAATACCAAGCAGAAAGAGAGAAATACGCGGTTTCGTATTAACGAGGTAATAAGTATTTTAGTTAATATTTTTCATATTACAATAATAGACGAAAAGACGTTAAATTTTCGTTAGAAATTAAATTAATTACGTGCAATTCGGAGTACATTTATTATTTAATAATAGGACAGACGATTCTCTCGTGAAAATGTAATTTTTTAAATTACGTTAAGGTGTATATGAGAGACAATCTCGTTGCATACTAAATTCAATGATTCTCTGCTAGCGGAAAGAGGGCAATATACGACACTTAATGCCCGTGTCGAGTTCATCAGAGACTCGGTCAGAAAAACAGATACAAATAAACACACACATACACACAAACCGTAGAGTAGAGAGAATAATTGGTTTATTCAGTGATTTATTTGCATCGAATTTGGAGAGTTCGCGGATGGTAAATTAGCAAGCCGCTAGCACTCGCGAGTATAAATCTTTCATTCGTCGCTCTGGGAACGGGCGTACTACGACCTACTGCCTCATGTACATTTGTCTATCTCGGGAATAGAGATTGCAAGATGGAGAATGCAAGCTCCCAAACGAATACACTGTAAATGCAAGTTGGTGCTCTTTCCGACAGCTACGAATTAATACAATCTGTTCGCAATATATATGTGCAATGCCATACTATAATAGTTGAATAGAACTCGGGGCACCCATTGCATTGGATGCTGGAATGAGCATTGTTTTTTTTTTGTTAAAGCGATAATATTTTTTTTCTAGTGCATCATAATGATAAATTGTTCCGTGTAATCGTGCAGAAATGTTGTCCTCTATGAAACTCCGGAAATTAAATCTTATATACTTCCGGAAGGGAACAATTGCGCCGACCAGCAGAAAATGTGGATACGTCGAGTACAAGAAAAGAAGTAAATACATTCTTTGAAAGTTGTACATGTCCATCCTTCGATAAGTTCAAACTCTGTTGGTATGACAAGGATTGTTACAAAAAGCTTATCATAGTCAGGTTGACCTCAAATTGAAAACAAAAGAAATGAAATACATATTTCAACTACTTAGTAATGTAACGACTTTTTTTTTATCAATGCAATTACCTTTGGAGTTATCTTACAAAATTACGATGGCCGCGGCGCCTTTGGGCTCTTCGCATTCAGCGAATAATGATTCTTTCACGTCAAGCAGTTTCTTTAAGTTCTTGAGCAATGTGGGTCGATATGAACGACGTTGGACTAGGCACACTTATTAAAGTGGCCGATAGTAGACGCTAGAACGTTAGGGCCAATAACGCGATAGCCTATCGTGTATTTGATTCGTATTCTATCAGTTTCAATGTATTTCTATCGATTTTTATTAACCTCTCGAGTCCGGACTAAGTTTTCTGGATAAGAAAAAAAAATGTACGCTTTATTAGCACCGCGTGATTCACTTAATCTCTTTTCCGTTTAGTGAGGCGTTTTCACTTAAAAAAAAATACGGTGGGAACGGATATGCGGCGTAAAGTACTCGTGGCGTTCACGACTTGTTCCGGTTTATTGGTCCGGAACAGCGAATCTGATTGCCAGAGATTTGATCTCTATACACAATGCAACGCACCTACGCGGAACTTCTCACGAAGCAAGTGCACCAATTCTCGAAAGAAGAATGCTGCCTCCGTTAACCCAATCGTGGATTTGTGATCCTAAGCCAAGAGAAACAAGGCGTGTAAATTTGAGATTTTCACATTGCTTTCTCGTGATTCTCGCCAACCCACAGATTTTTCACAACGGGGAAACGGTTATCTCAATTTTGACTTCCTCGTAGAGGAAATTGTATTAAAATTTTCAATAAAATTGGATATTTTGTTAAATTGAAAATCCCATTAAGTTTAACCCTTTGCGATCGGCAGAATATCGCTTTTGGGAGTATCAGCAGGTTAAAAATGTCCCCGCTACGGGGACACCGACCGCAAAGGGTTTAACACCTTAATCGATTTTCACCAAATTCAAGACCAAGTATCCCGTCCCCTAGCCAATTTGTATGCTAAGTTTCAGTTTGATAGATAAAAATTTACGAAAGATCGAGGGAAAAAATATTTTTTTCGACAAATTATATTTATTTATGTTTTCCTAAAATCTGAACGTCTCGATTGATTTTTGCCAAATTAAATATCGAACAACCTTGTCCCCTGACCTATTCTTGTAGAAAGTTTTTACTCGATAGTTAAAAATGTACGAAAACAAAAGAGCATATTTCTTTTCTTTCGAAGAATTCAAACATTCATAAAATGAGTCACCCGTTAGCGATTTGGGCGAAAAATTGCAGCAAACGGACGGGGGTTGCGCCCGGACACATCTGCAAAGTTTCAGGATGATCGAGTAACCTGTTCCCGAGATATATCGATTGGAATTTTCCAAGCTTATCACGTACCCACACACACACACGCACGCACGCACACACGCACGCACGCACGCACGCACGCACGCACACACACACACGCGCACGCACACACACACGCGCACGCATACAAACGCGCGCGCGCGCGCTGAAACATTTTTTCTAAATATGATTTCTTGACTTCTCAAGTATTTTGACATCAAAATTTTGAAAAAAATTTTCTTTTACGATAACAGAGCTTTCTCTACGAGGAATCAAAAGAGTACATTTTCCCTTTGATCAAAGCTTACTCTGGTGCAAAGTACCATAGCGCGTGAAAAGTTATTTTTTTCTTCTCGTCTCTAACGCTCAAACCGTTATCAGAGAAAGCGACGAGGAAGGATATCAGTTTTCACCACCTTGTTTCTCGTCCAGAATCCACCGCGCGCGCGAGTCTTAAGTAGCAAGGCGCACGCTGAATACCAAAAAAAATATTGAACAAGTCTTCCTTCGACAAACGTAGCGCTCGCTTCGAGCAAAACTCTCCGTAGGGGCGTTGTATCGAGCAGAGTTAAAATCACCGGCAATCATGTTCGCTGTTCCGGACCAATAAACCGGAACAACTTCCGAGCGCGGCAAGTACTGTACGCCGCATATCCATTCCCCGCGTGGTTTTTCAAATCAAATTGACTACTAGTTAAATAGTCGAGAGAGATTAAATGAAAAATACTTATTAAATGAATAAAAGCTTAAGTGAATAGCGCAACACAAATAAAGCGTAACTGACACGTATAATGTAACGCGGTGGAATTTTTAAAATATGAAAACGATTCGGGTTAAATGTGGTTAAAGCAACCTGGCGTAGATCAGTGGTCGAAACCCGACCCGGAAGCCCCGCATTTTATTCGGTTTGTTCCTCACATATTCCACTTCTTCCGAATTATAATATTACCCGAGACCGAATGTACTTCAAATTGTAAGTACGAGTGTGCGAGTAAATATAAGAATATTTAACCAATAAAATATATCTTACCTCTATTGATTCTGTATTCATTTCAATATATCTTAAACCTTGTCCAACCTCGAAAGACCGAGCCCATATAGGACAATGACATTCCGCTTCCACAATAAAAATAAAAATAAATCCTGTGCTTCTCGGAGGGATTTGTTGCACAATGCTACCACGCTTCACGCGACGTAACAACGTTCTTATAAAGTAATATTGTTTTTATGCGACCATTTACCTTAACCTAACGTCATTTCGGATAAGTATAAAGTAAGTAAAAGCGTTCAAAGTGTATGTACCAAATATGGTACACCAGACATTAAAGATGTACTCATATTTTCTTATTTGACGTCGAGACGCTATCTCATCTCTTAATATTCTTACTTCTTCATCGTCGTACAATGTCAAAAATTAAATAAGCAATTTCAATATCCTTTGAGACGTTGTGAATCAACATATTGAAACGTTTCACGATGAACTTTGAGAGAAGGTCGACATGTCTGAAAAGCATAAGGTTGTCCGCAATGGGTGGTTATCAATTTCAAAGGGCAACTCGCGGCTTGTGTGTGCACGTAGGTATGTATCCTATAAGTAAGCAAGGTAAGCGCGAACTCTAGAAAGTTGAAGACGGAAATTGATCGCTTGTGAGTTGTCGAAGCCAGGGACTAACCCAGCGATAAAGATACGTAAGAACCGTTGAAACGACACGGAGGCATCACGGTTGAAAGGTTGACAATTTTTCAAGACGCGTTGTCGAAGCGATCCTCGGGCGTATCCGGTATGACTCTTGCTCCTTTGCCACTACTGTACGGACCAGAAAGTACATGAAAGCAACGCAACCCCTTTAAAGATCTAAGGCCAATCTTGAGCTCTCGAAGCTTGCCAACGGATATTCCGGTTATGCACGGATATCCCTTGATGAATACAACGGAGGGGCTTCGTACTACATAGCCAACTGGCCTCTGGACAATGTACGTTTTGTCGAAACTCCCCTCCGCCCCTCTCTGCACCACTGGCCATCATCGATTCACATACAGAGCCAACGAATCGGCTAACACACTTGATACAGTAATAGCAATGTGAGAGAGTGAGAGAGAGAAAGAGGGACGATGAGCTGCGTGCATCAATATACGAGAGATGCTTGCATTCAGAGCGATATGAACAGAAACTCGTGTTTTCATCACTGGTTTCTACACAATATACTACACCGAATGTATACTGATAGCCTATAATATTGCAAAGTATCTGCGTGAACTGAATGCACGAAAAGCGCATTGAAGATTGAAGAAAAAGATGCTACTTTGAAGAAGGAGCTTTTACTATTTTCAGACAAAATATTGTTAGTTTTCAAACCATCTATGATTTCTTTTTAGGTATGTATCCCAACATGCCAATAAATGATATGGATAAGTCAATTTCGTATTGACTTTTGTTCAAATTTAATATAGCTTGTACAAAAATGTACCTCGCTTGTTTCAAATATCTTTCTTATGGTTTCAGGACTGCTTTGTTCATTTCTACTTGCACGTTTATCATTTTATTTAATCGAAAAATCTGTATTAATTACGACGAAGGCAGAATTATGATGAACATGGTAAATTATTTCAGATTGCAATTAACCAATATTAACCATAGGTGCCATAACACCATAAATAGTATGCAACTGCCTTTATGTAACAGTAAACAAAGGTGCCAATTACGTGTTTACAATCTTTCTTATTTTATTTGTCGCTGACATTAAGTTACAAGTAATCAAGTGATCGTACAATAGTTCCGAAATTAATTGCTCTTACAATCGTACTCTTTCTTTCTAAGATATGGAGTCATGCTGTAAGCATTATCAGCATACGGACCATTCAGATCTTTTACGTATTGAGTCTATGGAATAAACTTGGATGTAGTACCACGCGTCACCATGCTTTGCCACTTTCATGTTCGAGCTCGTGTTCGAGCCTAACCCTGGATGATCATTATGTGGCGAACAGCGATTTTGCATTCGTGAATGGAACAGAGTGCAATGGTGAAACAAGCGAGAAAACGTATATTTCTCTCTCGTTTCGACTCTAGCGATAATCCAGCCTAACTCGAACTCAAACTGTTGACATTACTACAAGTGTCATCGATGGTAACCAATGATAAGACGTGTATATAGTACAAATGACAACAAATAATACATTCGAATGAAAAATAAAATTTTTAGTGGATGTGCGGTGATGCTCGATTTTTAAAAAAATGTAAAATACTGTTATTATGTCGTTTTATGTACGTTTAACCTAAACAATGAAACCAATAAAAATGATAGAACTCGTAGAGCTGGTGATAACACTTTGTATATATCTTTCGTTGACTATTATTTACATTATTTGACTGAAGTATTTCGTGCATTTTTCTTTTTAAGAAACGAAAAGGGTTGTCTCTATGAAAAATGCATGGCGTATTATAAGAATCTCTTGAGAGCTGGATACAACGTTTTATTTAATATCTCAATCTCTCAATCTTTTATCAGTGAATGCATAATGGAATGATTACACTGTTGGTCAATTACTCAATCTTAATAAATTGTATGAAAGTAAGAAGTCTGTGGAATAGAATAACTTGTCAAAAATTATTTTTAACTCGAATTTTTATAAAACTATTTGAGCTAAAGTGTCAGAAGGAGTTATCCAATTGTATTGCAATGAAAAATACCAATATTAGGTTTTGTTTGCAGAATAAACATATAAAATTTAGTAATGATCGGCACTCTATTTGAAAAGTTATTGTGTTTTTTACTCCCGACTGCCCGTAGAACAAAAAAAAAGAAAGTATGCATTTCACTGACATGGCGCGAATAAGTTAAGATGACTTAACAGAACTGGGTACACAGATTCTGTGCATCGTAACCTCCATTTTTGTTCTAGATTTGATATATTATGTGAGATTTCAGAAAGATAAACACGTTTGAGATAAATGCATGAGACGCACGGTTGTAGATATCGAAATACCGAAAGATGCCCATCGTTCCTGCTATAATCGTTAATCTGTACCTAAATTCAGAACTCTTACGGTGGAGTGAGAGAAAAACCTCGTGGGATTCAGTCAATATTTCTATATATATTTTATTTAACAGCATTTAAATATCAATAAGTTTTTTGTACATCAAAAATGTCGTTAACAGCTGGAAATTAATAAAAACGCAACGTAGTTTTCTGATCGCGTTTGTTGATTTAATTCTGAATAGTACACGAGTGCAAAAATGATTGAGGGATAAAATAAAGATAAATTATTTCAAATGATGACCACTTTATACTTTTCTAATCACTTGTGTTATATTAATTTTAACTACTTAGAGTGTAAACATGATTGAGCGATAATATAAAAAAGAGTTATTGAAAATTATTTAGCTCTTTTATTTTTTTAAAAATATAGTAACTATAGAAATATAAAGCAGTTATAAGAATGCTGTAGAAAGTTATAGTAAACTATCTTTGAAAAGTATGAAATAGCAAAAAAAAAACAATAATAAACAGGATTTTAACTTTAAAACGTTTTTATATGAAAATAAATCTAAAAAGGATGAAATACCTTCCGATGACATTCTAGTTAACTTCGTATTTAAATTACAAAAATTCATTTGCCGCCGTCATTGCAGTCGATAGACGTCTTCTGAACATTGCAACCATATTTTACTTATCAAGAAACATACTGGCGTCTCGAATCTAATTTAAAAGAAAAATTATATACGATATGAACGTTTTCTAACGCAGAAGAAGACGTCTCTCGACTGTAGTTACAACGGTAAATAAATTATTTCAATTCAAATAAGAAGTTAACTAGAATGACATCGAAAGTTATTTCATCCTTTTTAGATTCATTTATATATAAAAAAGTTTTAAACTTGAAGTCTTGTTTATTACAGTTATTTGCAGTCGGGAGTTTAACATTTTTTTTATTTTTCGGACATATGTATTTACACTATAATCAGGAAGATATAACTCTAAAATATATATTTATGTGAAAAATATGGAAAGTAAGAAGGAAGTTTTCTTTCAATTCCAACAGTTTCCCTCCTTGCATACTTCGTGATATGTAACGAGGAGATAAACATGGCGTAATCTTAAAAAATTCTTAAATATAAATATTTCATTAGATTTCATACAATAATATCATTATTATGATATAACAATTATGTAATCCTTTGTTGTCAAACATTAGAGACAGTTACATCAGATTCAAAGAATACTAATTTTAAAAAAAAACATATTTTATCCACATACGACAAACGATGATTCATCCCTCGTCTTTGTTACGTGAAAAATAATATTATGTACAGAGTAGAAATAATACAGCACATAACATATACCAAACTCGTGGATGATATTGTACTCTTGTCGATTAGAATACTAATTATACTGTAATAACGAGAATGTCTCCGCGGAGTGAGTGATGGAGCTCCAGGCTAACCGTATACGATATTTACGACGCCCGCTGTGTGTGCGTTGATGCGGATGCATCCTAGCCCGAGACTTTTCTGCAGCTTAGTTACAATACAAGTTACATTTTAATATTTCATTAAAATAAGTTGTACCGAGAGACGCGATAAAGTTTACGTACGAAACATCTAAGCCGCGGAGCGTGAGCTAGAGTTGTGTAGCACTTTAAAGTAGCTTGGATTCCTTTATATACTTATAGCTATGCGGATACATAGTATATTCTAACAAAACAAGGGAATAAGAGAGAAAGAGAGAGAGAGAGAGAGAGAGAGAGAGAGAGAGAGAGAGAGAGAGAGAGAGAGAGAGAGAGAGAGAGAGAGAGAGAGAGAGAGAGAGATAGCTCATAAAATGTCGACAGCAATTTGGTATTTCCTATTCATGGAAGGTTTATGCGGGTGGATAAAATTTAGGCGTCGACTCGCTCGATCCACTTGGCTGCTGTAGCGTAACACACTCGAGAGATAATAAAAATAAACTTTAAAATCTTCTAAACTCCTATGAAGCAAATAATTTAACAAACAAGACTTTGACTTCAAAAAATGTTCATATGGAAATAAAAGTTAAAAAGTTTAAATAATTTCCGACATCATTTCTATTAACTTATTATTTTTATTATATTAATTAATTTACTGCTGTCACTACAGCCGGAAGGCGTCTTCTTCTGCGTTGGCAAACCTTCATATTGCATATGTTTTTTTTCTTATTAGTGTCCAACCGCCAGCATTTCTCTTAAAGTGTAAAAGACGATTACGATGTTCAGTTGACGTCTTACGACTGTAATGACACCGGTAAATGAATTATTATGATTTCAACGATAAATTAACTTAAACATTTACAACTATTTAATATTTTTTTAACTTTATTTACGTATGAAAACTTTTCAAAGTCAAACTTCTGTTTGTTATTATTATTTATTTTTTTTAATTCGCGTTCGGGAGTTTTTGAAATATTTTTATTTATTTTTATTTCATACTTTTTCAAGCTAATTCAACGTGACGCTCTAGAGAATTTTTACATTTAATATATTTACGCAAAACAACAAGGTTTCCAATTTTTTTTTTTATTCAGTATAGATTGTTTTTTATGATTACGAGTGCAAATAGATAATTGTTAAACAATCCAATATAACTCAACGTCAAACTTCAGAAACATTTGAATTTTTGTTCATAACTCTGGTAGCAGCATTGATATTGTTATTAGTTAGTAATTTTACAAATAACAACTGAACAGAATAGGTGAAATCACATTTTAATTTCGAATATGCCCATTTATGATAAATATTTAAAGAATAGATTGGCGAAACCAACTAAAAAAAAGGGAAAAAAAAAGAGTTAGCACGGATCAAACGACTGAACTTCTTACTTTGTTTTTATCGGGTGACTGTTGGCGATTCGAGCCACTGAAAACTGTCTCGTCTCGCTTCGATAGCTCGCGGATTACCGACAGAGCTCGGTGCACCAGACTATCCTCCGTGAAATTTTCAGTCGTGCTGAATTCCATCGGTCCGATGGAGCCTGAAATATACGAAGTACCTGCACTTATAACGAATTCGAGCGGAATGCAGTCGCCTTTTATTTTTACTTTTTTTTTTTTTTCGTTGAGGCCAATGTGGTTTTGATCACGCTCTTGTGGATTTACCTCGAATATTCTAAAATACCATTGAGACTGCATTTTCGTATAAATAATTCGTTTCACTGACACATCGTGTTTCACAATATAACTCAAACTGACGAGAATTATTTCATTAATTTCGTTGGAATGTTTAATTCATTCAATAGAAATTAATTTCAATGTGACGCTATTATTTTTTCACTTATTTCAACCATTAACTTTTCTGTTAGAGAATAATTATTGAAAGTGAAAAACCTTTGCACGTTTATCGCGATATTTGTTGTTGTTCGTCATAACAACTATTTTCTCCATACCAAAGAATCCTTGCGGCCGCAATTAGTCAATGAATTTCGATAGGATAATTTATATATCTTCGTTGAACTTGTCAATTGTGTAACGAATTTGCCGGATCAGTCAAACAGCCCGGACGTTTGAATGACTCATGCACAATCATATTTATCGTGTTCGGCGAGGATGAGAAATTATACCCGAGCAGTCATCTCGGTACGACACACACTGAAATCATCGTGGATACGAGATGCATTTAGGTATTCTAATAGATGCCGTATGTATGCAGACTGTACCGATATAGATAGATACAGTGTAGCCAGTGCATACATTGCTGTACACACAGGGGAATAGAAGGATAGGATGGAAAGAAGATTGATGTCTCTGTACGCAACATACGACATGATCGGAAAGCCATAACTCGTATAAATATATTGCCTAGTACATAAAAGCAGAGTAGCTATCCAGCGACGTATTATGCGCGTCGTGTACGCACACGCGAGAGATTCCCTTTTATATACATCGCAGCTACAAACGAATCAAGAACCACGCTGTCATGATATTTGATTAATATTATGTCCGATATATCACTCAATGAGATTATAATAAACGGTTTATCAAAGTTACACCAAATAAGCCATGAGAGATAGATATGATACTGAAATAATAATAACGATAACAAATTGTCGTCAATCTGTCGATCGACTTGTCCCTAAAATTGGAATATAAAATGTCAAATTGGAAAGAACGGAAGTGAAGAAACCTCCCAGACTTTCAACATCGAGCCATCGGTCTATAAATAATACTAGAAACGACGCTAAAGGCATTTTATTTATTGAAAAATTATAAAATAAAATGTAGCTATTCCCAAATAAAGATAACAACAACAACAACAACAACAACAACAATAATAATAATAATAATAATAATAATAATAATAATGATTATTGTAATAATTGTTTATATACATAGAACATCGACGATGGTAAGAAACGTTCTGCAAACAATTTACGAAGAAAAACATAGAATTTGAGATAAAATGTTGATTTAACGTGCACGAGCTGAGGAAACGCTAGGTTTACAATGTCAATAACGTAATTATGTACTGATAGAAGTTTAACCCGATGGAATTTGGTGTACGCGAGAATTATGCGGCGACGCGATCTCTGCTCTCTTCGTCCCTTGGCTCCGCGGCATCACAGCCACGCCCGGCGTTCTTAATTGAAAATTCAAATTGCGACATCCGACGAGATGGATAATCGCACGCAGTTGGTGAAAATTATGAGAAGTTCCAAAGGGCTCCTACGAGACCGTTCCTGTCGTTTCGTTTGGGTCAAAGTGCATGCATGTGAGCTACACGATTCGACGAAAAGAGTGTGCGAGCACCGTACAAGGTTGACTACTACATTCACAGATCGAAATGAGCCAAACTTACAGCAATGAGCGCGAAAGGCATGAGAAGAGAAAGGTATGGTAATGAAAGAGCCGAAAGAGCTAAGACCAGAGAGAATACCCACACAGAGGCACACACAGACGACATCCACCAACGTAATCTGTTACGCCATACCGAACATAATCACCCAACTTGATTTGTCTAATTCAACTGATGCGATTAACTCGCGACTCTTTGTCATTTATCCTTAAAGGTAAGTCGAAGCGCAGAACAAATGTGCACAAGTGCGATACGGAATTGATTTCCATCTTGCGCATGGGAACAAATTATTCTTCGCGCATTTGTTCTTAATTACGGCTGACATTTAATTGGGATATTTAAAAAATTTTAGAATAGAAAGACGAAGGGTTAACCTTTTTAATTGTATACTCGTAAGATTTAATTTACTGAAATATTACTTGAGGTTGCAATTAAATTTTTATTTTCTTATTCGATACAACGAATTCCACTGTATTTTTCATTCTGTCAAGCTTGAAATTTTTGTTATATTTAGTGTCATTCGTACATTATTTTCTGAGATACGATTTAGGTACGCGAGAACACGCAATTTTTAACTATGACACTCACTGTCTGGCTTAGTAAGTTAGGTTGGAACTGTTATAGCATTGTGATTAAACCATTGGATAGAATTTTACGAGTTCTATAATGTTGTGTCGATGAATTATAAACTATCAGACGTTTCAAAATAATTTCCGATTAATAATTTAATATAAGACGAATCAAAAAACTCACACCGACAACATTGAATTTTCGGAATAACTATCCGCGTAGCACACTGAACAAAATAAAATAAAATTTTGTTAATAGACTGCAAAGCCTTGAATCATTCAGCCGATATTATTAGAATTGGCAAAATTGGAAACAAATGACAGTTTAATGAATTAATGGACAAATAAACGTCTTTTAAATTATTTCACGCAGAAAATGACGAAAAGCATACACTAAAAAATGCGGTGTTTAAATTAACACCATTTCAACACCATTGTGTAGTCCCAGTAGGTTCGTTACATCGGTGTCAATCGTCGGTGCAAAAGAGCGATGTAAGGTACTCGGTATTTATCGATTAACACGGAGACCGCGTACACTGAAAAAATAACATTCTACACGAGCTTCCGGCGCATCAAGATCAGATAAGTACACCTTTCGGTGTGTATTTGACACCGATAAGTGCATATTTGAAAATTTTGTAGATGGCTTAAAGTACATCTTATAAGGCATACTACGACTTGACAAAGAATTGTGTCGACTCTTAACGGAGTAACACCATTGATGGTTAACGTGATCCATCACACAATTCGGTATTAACATTTTTTAGATTACACCAAATTGCTGGCATACTACACGGTCGATGTACTTTCAACAACGAAATGATGTTAATATTAACACCGGTTTTTTTCACCATTCGCACTGTTGGAGTTAACACTGCAAATTTTTTTACAGTGTAGTATTAGCCGAGAACCACCACAAAATCAACCATGGTAAATACCGCAAGCGATTTCGTTCCGTTTGCGGTTTAGAAATAATAAATTAGAAACAAATTGCACAGAAAAATTTGTCGTTTTTATCGAAAATTGTTCGAGAGACATGACCCTGGTCATAAGCTTTGCTGGTAAGAATTCCGCCAGGGGCGCTGGCATTCTATTTTACTACCAGAAGCTTCTACAGCCGGCTAGGAGCAGTAGCATAAAGACTCGATTTTCATAAACGTGATAGCAACGAGTGACATTTACGATAGACCAAGATATAGTTTTCTCCTTACCTTCGTATTTTCCGAATAAAGAATATATGTTTTGTGTAAAAAAAAACAGACGTGCGTCACATATCAGTCACTGATCAGTATCTTGTTTCACTCAAGTATCGCCAGTGAGGGAAGCCAATACTTTTATCGTACTTTAATTTGGACGACATATGTTTGGAGAATTCAATATTTTGTATATACGTTAATGGTATAGTATCAAGACTTGTATCACAAGTAAAACACGCGTAAAGTACGTGAAAAGTTTGTATTTTTAATTGTTTCGGTCAACGGTTAGTGTCAGTAATCAAGTACGCGGTTTTCTTTCATTTATAAAGTAAAATCTCGCGCGCCAAATTGTAAATTATTTCTGTTGACAGCTATCGAAATCGACTTGAAGGAATTATAGAAATGTTTTGTAAGGTAATTAATATTGTCCTGTGCCGTCGAACAATTGTCGTGAAAATTATTAAATTTGTTGCTCATTTTCTTCCTTTTTGATTGCCGAATTCATCGTGTCATTTAATCGATCGTGCCCCACTTCCGTTTCGGCACAGAATGAATTAGCGGTGATTTTAACAGGTTTACTGCGTGGTCTTGAGAATTAGTTACTTTGCCGCGTCGCGTCGACATACGTATTTGTAGGGTCGGTATTTAGGACATGGTGCTTAATTAAGATTAGCATACGAAAGGTGTACGAAGGTAAGCGCTGGAGAAGGAGAACCAACGTAATCGAAGAAAAGAATCTTATGAACATGATCATAAATCTGACAGAAAGTACCACACATTTCTGATTAATGGAAACTACGGAGTGACATTCTGGAGAATATTGTTATAAAACTAAACAAATATTACTAGATAATGTTATTTGTTATATTATTCAATAGTTTTTTTCTAGAAGATTAATACCTTTTACTAGAAAATACAGCCGTCGATAGCGTTAGTCATGGGAATTTACGCCGGTCGACGACTCTCTACAACTTTCTATTGACATTTAAGAAGAACAATTTCAAATAAAAACCGTTAAGTGTAACGGTAGATAAAGTGTAACGATGCCTGCCTTGCATATAAGTAGACGATTCGAATGAGAGGAATATATAGGTGACATCAGCTCAGTGGTTAGAGGTCTTACTCGGTATCAGAACAATCCGGGTTCGATCCCCTGTAATCACCATAAACTTATTTTCTCTCTTCGATACTTCGTCAAGACATCGTCACTGTCATTCTATACGCTTCTCCAAATTCTCCGTCCGGTCATCACAAAAGCCTTATGTTAAAAATAGTTGCAATTCAGAAATTCTATCCTACGAACCTGTCACACGTACATGTAAAAAAAAAAGAATTAAGATAACAATTTCCAGTATTCTCAACAATTACTCGCGATTCGTTAGCGAAAAATAGAAACGTAGGACCAATGATTCGATTCCTGCAACCAATCGTAGTTCCGTTCGTCGCACGACGAGGCCTGAGGTGACGCAACTAACGTCGGCAGTATGTTTGCGACAAACATGAGGATGTTGCCGTCACCATGCGAGTTAGTTCCTATTACCAATTACTTTCCACCCATAACCAACCGGCTGGATCTTGCCTACTAGTAAACTTTTCACCAAAGCAAACAACACGATTCTTCGAAGCGACAATAGCGCACGAACGGAAATGCACGCTTGAAAAAAAAAAACGTAAAGTTATCGTCGATTTTTTTGTGTACTTGTTAAGACAACATTGAAATATTCTGATTATACGACATTCGGTTGACGAAAACATTGCGACTTGGGTATCCTCGCTATTTTAAGCGCATAACCTAATTTCACATTCAAGGCCACGACGGATTGATGAGCTATGCCAATCAACTACAGTGAACTGTGCTTGAAATCTCAGTTGGTAACTGTTTATCACGATATTCTACGAACAACATTCCAATCCCTTAACCTTAATCTAGGTAATTGGCGCTATGTCAACTGATTGTCTAAAGTTATTTATTATTTTTCCTATTTTTTTTGTCCTGTTTATACAAAACGACTCGATACAATCATAAAATCATCGGCTGATTATATTATTCCGAACGATCGATGTATTATGCATAAAGCTGATTGATTCGCGTAATGCTTATTTTTTCATGATTGATTGTATCTCGAAAACCGTAAGAAAGTAGTTGGGACAATATGAGAAAGCGTACATTCAATTTATTCTCAGTAAAACACTCGAACGCAACTTCTACTTTGTGAATCTTTCATTAAGATATTCACAACATTCTTAACGTATATTCATAGCTGGAAACATTGATGGAGAATTCATTCTCAATGCCGACGGGGATAGCAAAGCTCTTTACGCTGGATAATGCTCGGAATTTACTGACGAGATAAATGATTCGATCTGAAAGAGAAAAGTTTTCGAAGCAATAGATGTTGTCGTTGAAACCCCAAAGTTACTGATGATAACTATACAATATAGTTGAAACAATAAGTATTAAATAAAATATTCAATAAAGCGTCCAATATATGAAATAAATAAAGTTTTTTAAATAAATTGAACCAGTGTTATGTTACACTTGAAAACAATTTAAATAAATTAAATTTGATGATGTCCGTGCGTCACTTCAATATTTATTAAACCACCATCGGTAGTGGTGATTGTGTACCATGCTATATTGTCAATTTTTATCACATAGCTTGAAAATTTTTATCAATACCTTATCTCAGTGTACATCTTATATCTCGCTTAAAAAATATCTCTTGTATTTTTCCAATGTCCCCAATATAGAAAATAAAATGCTAGACGACGTTTTTCTTTTCTCGAATAAATTGTATATGACAAACGTCTGGGAGATATTGGGTCACTGGGAATATCTTGAGGTCAATAATTGAATAAAAAAAATTTTTATCCGAGTATTAATCCGTCTGAACAGCGATAACAATAAACTTATTCAATCGATCGTACAATCTTTTCTGATTGTTCTGCTAAACGTCTTAGTTAGCTCGTATCGAAAATTAGCCGTCTACCGCTGGTTAAATTGATTCTCTCGTTGTAAATCGGGAACAGGTAATTTGTTCCACTATCGCGAGGCGTCTTCTCATTTGTCTGAAAACAGCGACAAAAAAGCAACTCTAATACGACGTCGAAGACATTAAGGAATTCAATCAAGCTTCAAGGAGCTGTATCACTGCGTTGCTCGATACAGTATTGTACACAGGTGTTACTTGCGGCTGGCAGGATCAAACGATCGTATGTGATTATCCGTCAGTCTAGGATAAGGAAGTGATGGATGAGGTCAATGATAATGATACATGAACCCACTGATCGGCTTAATCTTATGCCACACAGCCGTCATCTCCATGGATATCAAAATCAAAGTCGCACGTTTTGTGACAAAGCTCATAATGTATTAATGATAATCAAAAAGCAGAAACAGTGAACGGGAGTTGAATTTGCTGATTATAATTAATACTCGCAATGCTTTTGATCCGATGTATAAAAGGCTCCCCCAAGAGAGTCGATAAATACGAGGAAGAGTTTACTTTCCATTTCTCTCGCTCGTACGTGCGTCGACTCTCCTTCGCGTTATTACTAATCACTTTAATTTCATTAATGCATGTCGTGAGTAACGCGTGAAACGTTAAAACGGGGGACTACGCTCTCGTAACACACACGAAACTTTATGTTACGTACGTAGTCATAAACAGGAAGGTAGTTGAACCGACGGTGGTGGAATATTCTACCTCTATATAGAGCGGCTACACGGAGAGTGCAATGTAGCAAGGGTAGAAGTGGAACAGACATATAGGGAAGACCGGGGTTAGTCGGTATAGGGACGTATCACGAACATTTAAAAATCAGAGATTCCCAAGCAGCTATTTGGTACCTTAACAAACTACAACTCATACCAAAGCTGCATGCGGGTTTAATCGAAACCCGAACATCGTAAATTGAAATAACGGATATTGGATATAAAAAGTGAACTTTTTTTATCGTATATAAAAAGTTTTTCCTCAACTGCGACGAAGCGAAGACTCCTAAAAGCTTATTAACCGTGAAGCTTTTTTTTTTAAATATTATACAATTTTTATGAAGTGAAACTTTTAAAAAAATATTATACAATTTTTATATATTCACTTTTTTTTTTTATACATCTGGTACGTCAACTGGGCAAGTTGACCGGTTAATTTATCAATTTCAGTTTAATTGATCAATCCAAAGAGATCGATGTTGCGATAAGCAACTAAAAAATGTTGCAATAGAAGCAAAGTAATTTAATTAAGCTCAATCGTTTTGAAAATTTTTATTATTCTAAAACAAATATTGAGTCCACTTACCCCGGTCTTTCCTGTATATGTGCAGATATGTACAGCTTCAGGCACACGTTATACGCTCCCGCTTCGTCGCACAGACTCTACCGTGCTCTCGCAACGCTAAGTTATGTTGTTGTCGCGTGTCATAGAGCCCTTCCCCTTGGCCGACCCCACGTTATCCATGAATATAAACAATAAATAGATGCAAATAGGATGGTTTATCGGAGCTACGCTTCTGCGCCACTGAGGAGTTCTCCCCCCCCCCCCCCCCCCCGGCTGCTGTTTTAGTGTAATCGTTCTACCAGTATGTAATGCTTTTTGCTGGTGTTTGTGCACTCGGATTCGCTGCCACATTGCCCAGCCACCAGTATACACTTTGCTTGCTGATCGTGGAACGATGATCAGTGAAAATATCACGTATTAGGTCAGACCTTCACAATGAATCTTCTTTGTTTATGCGGAAGCTTTCTATTCAATACGATCTCACTTAAGAGTATTTGTGCCAAAACTGTGGGAGGGTAACTACGCTCAAAACGTTAGTCAATGTACGAGAACGAAACGTTCACGTGACTGAGCGAGAAAACGATAAATACCGAAATTCATTCGTTTGTCCGATGAATCTTGAAGACTACACCATCGATCATTTTCAAATTAGGCCAAAAGCTAGAATATATCTTCCGTGACATTAGTTTTTTTTATTCGGATCGAGCAGAAACGGGCAGAGAAAATCGCTTTATTGTATTGTCGTGCGCCGATTTCTCTGACTTTTCATCTAAAACTCCGTAATTTTGTGCTCATCTTGATCAAAGAAGTAACCTGTTAATCCTTTTTTTTTATTATAAAAAATTTAGCATTGTCTTTATCTTTAAACTAGCGAAGTTACAAAACATAATAGAACAGAAAATACTTTTATCTTTTAAGTATTATTGTGCTTAATATTCTCAAGTGTCAAATCAAAGCACTTTTTATCTTGTACTTTACCGTCACGGTATACAGGGTGTCTCATTTTTTAAAATATGTTTAAATATATCGAAAACTAAGAATTTAATTGAAAATTGATTCGGACAAAAGTTGTTTTACATAAAGGGGAACATTAGATGAGCATATCAGTTCTTGGGTCCGGGACCTCTGGTGGGTCCATTGAGAACCTACTTTTATTTTTTAAATAGAATTCCCTATTTTTTATTGCATTTTTTTTATCGTTATAAAATGAGTAAGTTTTACTCCGAGTTATTTTCCATTTTGTCCTTTTCGAACAGGCCCAAAACGTTATAAAAGGTGTTCCCGTGGAAAGAGTCAATACGAAAGAAATAAAAAATTGATCACCTCAATTAAGGAGTGGAATTTAGTAACAAATTAAGATGAAATGAGCCCTATTCAGGGCTACATGATGTACGAAATCCGTCCGAGCAACCTCTCCGCGATGTACTTTGGGTAACGTTAATGCCTGCGGTTCTTAAACTCTTAGCAATGCTTAAAAAACAATGCAAACCTTCAAAACTCTTCAATGTTTAACAATTCATCGTAGAACTCATTATTTATTTTTTATTTCTTCGCAAATAATGAAGAACGAAAAATGACTCGGAGTAAAACTTAGTAATTTTTTTAAAAAATGTAATAATAAAATAGAGGGTTCCATTTAAAGAGCAAAATTTGGGCCTCACTGGGCCCAGCAGAGGCCCGGTTCAAAAACTGATATGCTCATCCGATGTTCTCCTTCATATACAATAACTTTTGTCGAAAACATTTTTTAATTAAATTTTTTATTTTCGATATTATATATGAGCATATTTTTTTAAATGGGACACCCTGTATAATTGATATCTCTATTAGTATGAAAAAATCATGCGGTTGAGAAATTAGAGAGATTGATGTACAACATCATAAATGGAAATCGAATTATTTTAATTAGAGAAAAAATTTGTCACAAAAAAAATATTTCTTTACCAAGAAATCAGTATCTTTGTGACATTTTTTCTTTCGACACACGCCATATTCCCAATTTATTTCCAACTTTATTAACTCAATGAATGTAGCAACAAGAGTCGATTTTTTATAACAATAAAACTTTGATAATTCTAAAAGTAATCGGTTTACGAAAAAAAAACAACTTTCAGACAAATGTTACAATTACAACGAATGCTCAAACATTTTTTAAAATTATTTTCTTCTAAGTAAATATCGAATTGTCACGTAAAAAAAACAAAATACTTTTTTTTCCATATCACGTGTTTTATTTTGATCAAATTGTCACATAAGATTCCGTCATTGGAGTAAAAGGATTTATACAATTAATTTTTTTCTTAAGGGTTAAATCTCTCGCTTGTAGAAAGGTTTAACTCAACTTAAAATAATACGAATTAGTTGAAATTTGTTGAGGATTTTCGTCTGCACTCGGTTCTGTTTATGCAAATTTAGGTTCTCCAAGAAGACGTTCCCAGGTCCAACTTAATGTACTTAACGTATACTTAACGAACTAAATACACGGAGGGTAGCGACCTAACGTAAAATGTTCAGCATTCGTTTAAATTTATGAAAGATATTCGTCTATGGGAATGAAGCTTCTGTGCAAAATTTAAAATCGATCGTTTGCATACTTTTCCAGTAATTATTGATTGAAATTGTACTATTACACATGTGCGACATAGCAGAAACCATATTCGAAATTTCTTGCAACTGTCAATAACGATTCGAAAAGTTTAAAGAATTAAAAAAAACTGGATTCAAATAATTCTTTACATCTTTTAAAAAATCTTTTACGTTGACCGTAATTATTGGTCTATATAACGTTTAAAAAATTTTCTAAAATAAAAGAGCTTGGATTGTATACAACAATGCACGCTATGGATCTCTCTCTCTCTCTCTCTCTCTCTCTCTCTCTCTCGCATACTGCCCATCAAGCTACATATGCGCCACACGACAATACTGCGTACTTTTCCACCAGAATGACAGTAGCCATCTTCCTTAGCTGATACTTATCCCGGCGTAATTAGTATGAAAAAATTGGTAATGATAAATATTAACTTAAAACAATTAGTAGTTAGTCAATGTTTCGAACAGATGATGTCCACGCATATACGAAGAATGAGGGCATACGGTACAATAGATAAAACCATTAACAACTATTACTTAAATCTTTCGTTATAGAAAGTAGAAATATGTACTAGTTTTACGTTTTTTTTTTTACAAAGCAGATATTTTTTTGTGTGAAAATTCCATTTATACCGAGCGTTTTTCTCTACGATTTACCTTTTATCGTCCCAAGAGCGGTCAGCAATTTTTCGTTCATTCTTCACTAAAATACTATTCAGTGCAGAATACAACGGCGAAATAATCTATTCCTTACCCCTCATATCACTCCTGCCGCATATTTCTTACCAGTGTTACGCGGAGAACAAACCGCACGGTTCGTTTGTCGTAAATCACACGTGTGACTTTTCGGGCCCCTATAACGAGAAAGAACCGCGAGAAAGCGTTGGAAAAAGATAGCGCGAAGCGGGGCACGTACACAGCGCGGGGGTGCGGTTGCATCGATACGGAAAAAGTCATAAAACCGACAGAGAATAATATACCAAGAGGATCGTCGGAAAGCGTTAAAGTTTCCATCGATAACCCACTCGCTTCTCCATGTAAACCATAGAGCCGTATACATGTATATTACATATACATACATATAAATAGTACATAGACCGTACACCGCAAGAATATGGTGCGGAAACGACGCAGAGTGTTGGTCACAAGACGAAATGCGATCGCGAAAAATCTCCCTCACCGAGTTGGTAGCGCCTGGTGTCTGCGAGAGAAAAGCCAGCGCAGCACACCATTGCGGCGTCAACCCTCGTGAGAAAAAGCTCGGAGACCGCGTGACAAATCGCCCAGGCGATTCCTCACGGTATGTACCATGAAGAGAGATTGGAGAGAAGGGAGTGATCGATATAACGCGGATATACCAAACTTTGCGGAAATAGTAGAAAAACGACAAAGAGAAATATATATAGAAATCAGTATAGGGGACGCATATTAGTGGCGCGCGATAGAAATAAAAGGAAGTTTGTCGGAAAGAAAATGAAGGAGGAAGCCCAGAGTTGATGTAACCGCGAGATCCGAGGGGATGAGAGGAGGGTGGAATCGGAATGGACGAAAGAAGGCGGGAAAGATTCGAAGGGCATCCAATACCGTAAGACGCGATAATACATTGCAAATATATGATAACACCAACGTCGCAACCCCGCGTTCCTATAATATTGAATTATCGTGGAGCATAACGCAATCTCCGCAAACTCCGGACCCCTTTGGAGCCCTTTGACGCACGTATGTGAGCTATGCGTATGTGTCACGGATCAGGCTGAACGACAATCCAGAGAATATCACGAATTTCCTACCGCGGGCTATGTATTTAGTAATGTAGCTGTAGATACCATCAGTGGCAACAGTAATATATATAGTAGCAGTGACAGTAACGACGCAAGCACGAGAGAGACAAATCAGTGCTGTGAATCTCACTCGTTGTACTAATAATGTCCTGTCATCGTTGGGTCTCCAATTATATGGATATACCATACACGAGTACACAAAATACATCGTACATGCTGTGTTACATGTGTGTACACGTGTGTGTGGTTATACGATCGAGTATAAAGGGCAACCACACTCGGCCAAGCATCGACGTTGGTTCCCAGTGGTTTCAGAGTGTTTAGAAGGTCCTCGTGGTATGAGCTCAGCTAATAGGGTACAACTGCCGGAGGCAAGATCCAGAGAACGAGAGGTCGCCGGATTTCAGAGAGATTTCTTGGTCGTACGTTAGCCTTCAGCCGGTAAGCTATCACACGAGGAATCACGCTGGGACAAACAAATCCATCAGAGGTCGAGCAAGCTACCCAAACTCAAAGCTGAGAACAAGAGGACACACGGAGGTGGGGTCGACGAGCTGAGTAAGAGCAGAGGGCGAACCGCGCCCCTATTTGGCTAAGAGCCATCGGGCTTATTATTTCCGACGGATCGAAATATCACCCGCAACCATATCCTCGCTTGCTCTCTCCATCGCACTATATACCATTCCGATTCTCACGCGGATAAACCTTCGCCATATACCACCCGCTCGCGTCACCACTCTGTTCGTTTACGATATAGCAGTTCTCGTTTCTCTCGGATTATTCGAAAGTGTACATCTAGCTCGCTTCTTCGCACGTACTTTCCTCGTCGACGTGGACGTCGGAAAAATAAGTCGATCGACTGAAACGGCTGCTGTTGCTGCTGCTGGTGCTTCGCGCTCGTGATATGTGCTGAACGTGATGCTTTCCTGTCAACGCAAGCGCACGTCCGGCCTCATCCTCTCCTACGCTCTTTCTCCTCTCCGTTCGTGCTCTATGCTCTCTCTGCCAACTCAAATATCCGGAATTCCGCACACGAATATATTCTTATATCTATATATAAAACCGTGTAGAAACCTAACCGTAGGTATAAAAATAATAAAAAATATAGAGTATCGAACGTTCAGATCCCGACTGACGCTTCTATGGAGAATCCAGACTTTTCATTTCCCTCGTCCTGATCGTCTCCGCTATAGCTCCCGATAATTTAAATTCTTTGAAATTTATGTTGTACGCGGAAAGAATAATATAACAATGGTTCCTTTACTCTTATGACAATCGAGATAGTTTTTACAGGAGACTTGCTATTTTTCCCATCCAGCGTATATAAGAACTCTCTGCATGGTTATTCCGCTTATGGAAATGTCCCATTGGCAGCATCGGTAGCATCATCGGTAGCAGCAAAAGCACGTATTCGCAAACAGAGTAACAACGCCATATGAGATAAATCACCAGACTGCCAAAATATATCTCAATTCCCTTACGAGTATAGGAACTATTGGCATATTCTTCGTTCCATTTTCAATTTAGTTGTTATCTGATGTACAAAAGTCTTCCCGTTACTAACTGAATTATCGTGAAAATTACAGCGGGAAAATTCTCTGTCTTGCCGCTCTTCTTGTGTCTTCTACTTTTTTCTCTCGTTAACGAGAATCTCCTGTGAAGGCATCAACAAGCTTTCGCAGACGTACATCCTTTTTTATTATGTATAATAAAAAAAATGAAAAGTCTAACGAAGGCGAAGCTCATTGGCGTGCAACAAGATAATTCTTACAGAACGGAAACTGTATACACGGACTCGTTTCTCTGTGTACAATGCGCCACGTCAAATTACAAAATAATCAACATGAAATGTAAATGTATAAAAGGAGCGCGGAAAGGTTAAAACTTGGTAAAATCTCCGAGGGGAATATAGTTGTAAAACGATGCAACGATATACGTACGCCTCTTCACCATCACAGGTTGCTTCTCCTGAATTTACTCTGACCGCGTACATAATATTCCATCGCGAGCTATTTCTCCTCGAGAATCCAACTCGAATACTCGTGCAAGCATCGATCGGGTAGAATATATTGTGATGAGTTTTCTACTCGTAAACAATGTGTAAATTTTTAGTGTTGAACATACGAAATTGTTTTCTTTTAATATTCGAGCCTTTTCCGAATTTTTAATTTAATTTAATTATTATTGAATCGTGAAATACTTAAAAGAAGGTTTTTCAAAATTATCTGCAACAATATTAAAATAAATTAGTGAATAAAAATACCGAATTATTTTTATTTAGTTGCAATAGTATACTTATACATTTAAATAATAAAACTTATTGAATTTCAGTCAATTTTGGGATATTTTGAGCAAAATACCTAGAGGAAAATGAACAATATCGAATGGATACTCAACCTGTGTAAACAAACGTACTTTCGTGTATCACTATATATTCTAATATAGTTTATTTGGATATTATTGACGATCACACGTCGGTTCAAACGAACACACGAAAAAAAATAATTAACAGCGATTACTATCGACTGCGTCAACCAATAAATCGATTCGACTTACCGAACGTTATGATATTTTTAACCGACGATCGGTAATCTAAACTATCAAATGTGTCAACGAAGCAATTGGTTATTCATCAACATTTTGGTAACTCAAAACAATGATCGGTAAACGCAACTATTATTTTTTTATCATTCATTAAAAAAAAATATTTTATTTAATTACCTATAATATTTAAATTGAGATTATGTTTCAATTGTTAACTCAACTTTTTATATAGATACAGCGTCTATGTCCGATCAGTAGGATGAATATTTTTGCAAAGCACAACTCAGGATGCGAGACACGTGATCGCGATTCTAAACGCGATGATGTGAAGCCTGATTGAAATCTAATGATTAAACTCGAAACTAATGGTCGTGGCAACACAAACTTTTTCAATTAACTCACTTAAGCTTCGAACCTGAATCTTCAAACGGCCAAGACACTCGTAATGTAGAAGCCATAATTGTCTACACCTGACTGATATTTGTAAAATTAATATTATGTACAAATACGACAAATAATTGAGGGTGCACACGCTTCTTTGGTAAATAGTAGCACGAAATCTGATCAAAAGTTATTCCTCCACTTTGCCCTTGAAAGTTCGTATTTACGAAACAAAAAGTAAGCCATCCATCTTGATAATAATCAACAGGCGTGTACAAATCTGTGCATTGAGTAACATCGATGTTGCGTGAAACCCTGGTGACTGAACGAGCAATCATCCCGCATCAGTCAAAGGCGATAAAAAGTAGAGGATAAAGAGACATAAAAAAAAAAGTAAATGAACGAGAGATATTGAATAGCGAGGACCCTCGCATTGTGTTTACCGAATGAATCGGACGAGCTGAAATCATTCGTTACGGGTCGATGAGTCCCCCGGCGATCTCTTCCCTTCACAATCGTCGTCGCTCTCGAAATCGAGCTACCCTCGCTAAAATGCATTTCGTTTACGTTTTGGTTTTATCAACGGTCTAGAAATAATACGATCGATTTATTGTGCTCTCTATAAAGAGTACACAGAATATACCCGTGATATTTCGAAATTCTCTTCTTCGAAAAATATTTTAACACCAGTTAGGGAATATAAGTGCTTATTGGATCATGCCATTAATAATATCAAGTGTCAGTCATGGCATTTTGACACCTCGAGGACTTAACCAAAAATAACTCTTAGCAAAAAATATTGACCCGTCGAGCCACAAATAAAAATAACGGCATCGGAAAAACGTTTCAACAATCAAAATATAATTAAACATAGCCAAAAAGATTATACAGAAAAAATTAATTGAAAGTTTCGTAGTTTGAATAATTACAACAGAAAATATTCAACACGCTTCATTGATTATTTTGGATAATCAATTTTGCCGTTACAGCACGGTTATCCATAGTTACTTTTAACACGCGTTGAAGCAAACACGCATTTAATATCTTACACGTGTTGCACCAATGCGCGTCTATGTGTTGTAATACGTTTAAGTGCAACAACGTACGAAAAGGATATTGAATATAAGTGTAGACAAACACGTTGAAACAATGCACTTGTTTACACAGTGATGTCACCATAAAAACCCATGAATTTCACACTTGTTTAATATTGTTAAAATTGAAGTTGGAATCTACCTAACCTGTCCCGATCTATCCTCTAGTTTATCAACAAATTCCTAGAAATCTTAAAGGCGTGACAGATGTCCTTTGAGAATTCGCATCGCGTTCATCCAACCCGGTTTCATCCACGTCGTCGTCCTCGGGTTGCAAGCAGCATATAGGACACTCGAAAATGGCAAGGATCGTCGAACCGGACGCGCACTCGAGCAGTTCGAATATCGCATCTATAGCTCCTCCCAGCATATAGAACATGTATTGCATATCTGTATACCGCTCGTACGGGGCGAGAGAGAACATGTCCGGAAATGAAACAGTTAATCGATACGGCAGACTCGCACGATTTCCCGTTCGACAGAGCGCGCGAGTACTTTCCGGCCTTCGTAATACGCCACCACCCTCGTTCATGTGCATCCCTTGCTAATATAACATCGATGTAGGGATGCGTACACTCTCAACTATACGACTAGACAAACATGGAATGAAATGAAGGAAATTAAAAAAAAGCCTGTAAAACGAGTCCTGTGCCTATGAGGTAATATAATCGAGCGTGGGCTATATATATATAACGTACATCATAGTAAAGTGGAGCCAAGAGGAGATAGAGGATCAAGTGCAGTAGAGAAGCTGATAATATAATTGAATACGGCGAACCCCTCGACAGCCGCGCTACGCTATATAACGTATACGTATCAGCTAGCGCACAGTGGTCAGTATATTTTCCAGGCTGGTGGTGTGTCGGCCGTAGTTGCGCGATGAAAGATGGGCTACCGTGAGCCACTCAACAGCCCAACCCGTGCGACCCCCCTTCCACCCCCAGCCCCCCAGTGGCCAGCGGCGACCACCGGCTGCAGAGCATGGTAAGCTATAACATATATATCTATATGTTTGTTATACCGCACTGGTATACTGCTACTCTCCTTCCGAATTGGGCTAATCCTAATAGGCCAGTTTCGATGTACTCCAAGGGCACAACGTCGTCGACGTTGTGCGAAAGCCGTAACGGTACAGTGTACAACGCGCTCTCACACAGTACTCACAGACACATTCTGGAGCACGATAGCTTATTGTACAGCCTCGATTCCATCCATTATACGTGTGAGAGAGTTTCGTCGAGAGAAGTGTATGCATCAGTAGCACAACAGCAGCAGCAGCAGCAGCAGCAGCAGCAGCAGTAGTGTAGTAGTCGTAGTAGTAGTATTAGTAGTAGTACGAGTAGTAGTAGTAGTAGTAGCAGCAGCCGGCTATGGACTATGGAGCAGGTAACCGAGGCGCGGCAGAAATGTCGCGTTATACTCGGTTCGCGCGCTGTACCCTTCAGACGAGGACTCGGCGCGCGATGTTAGATAATCCGACGGGGGCGAACAGACTGCCGTAAATCAAGGCCGATAGTCAGCGGGGTTGGCCGCACACCACCCTGCGTACCATCACTGCTCTGTATAACACACTATTATACTTTTTCCTTCATTTTTTTTACCGCAAAGTGATTCCTGGCTCACGCTAACCTTTGTTTCGCTACCCCATCCCGTGTCGTCACGGATTCTGCGTTATTTTTCCCTCGCTACGCTCTGTCGTTTGGAACCCCTCGTGTGAGTCTGGCAATGGGAGCATCTACGACTAGCGAATCTCGAGACTCTGAGTCACTATGTATTATACAAATAGAAAGTACAGTGTTAGTAATCTATTAGATACTGAAACGAGGATGCCCAAATAAAATGAGCAGAAACAGATCGTTTGTAGGTCAAAATTCTTTGTCGAAATTGTAAAAAAAAACTTTTAAAAAAGAATTAAACAATGATGAAATAGTACGTGATCTTTATTTAATTATAATAGTTGGCGAAATCATCAGTTTTTTTCTGTAATGTACACGAATATATAAATATTAAAAATTAATTTATTTTATGTTTATTGTCTACCATATTTCCTAGATTTTTAATTGTTTATATTATATCAATCTTGAACTTTAGGCGATGCGATACCCCCTTCTTTCTCTCTCTCTTTCTCTCCTTTATCCTACGCCCAGTCGGTAGCAAAAACATTAATCCTGTAATGAATTTTTGTTCTCTTCCGTTCATACATTTCTACGTACAATGAATAATTTAATCATCAATTTTTTAATAAATATGATTTTTAAATGTACACTAAATATTTCAAACTAAACATGAAATAAATTATGAGAATCATAAAAATATAAGACTGAGAGACAAGACGAGAAAACTTCAGGCATCATAAATATACATTATAACAAATGTAAATTAGTCGTTAAATCGTCAATTGTACAGATAATTCATAAATCTTGTAAATAATTTTTTTTACAGACATAGCAATGTAAATATAAATCTCGGAGGTAAATTTAATTTATGTAAATAGACTCATAATAATATAATTCTTCCATATTTCAAATCTATGTTTGAAAACTTCAACATTTCATCTATAATTAAATTGATAATGAAAATACGAATAATCGCATAAAATAAATATAATTACAATGTTAATACGCAGTCAACGCAATACACAATAACAACATAAATCATGAAGCATTTTGAACGAAATTTTGAGATAATTCACATTATTTATTTACAGTTTTATATATATATATAGAAATATCTCGAACACAATTGCGGTTTGATGAGAAGAATCTATTGTTCAAACTGTAAATTATTAATGTGAATTATTTTGAAATATATATATACTCGAGTTTACATTTTATATTTATTTATTTATTTATTTATTTATATTTCTTTGATATTTCTTATTATAGAGTAAATTAATTGAAAAATATAGGTCATGGGATGAACAGACATGTTGATAACGAAGGAACTGAATATATAAAACATGTGTTTTCAACTAACAACATGTTTGTTAAGAATAATTCTATAATTGACGCATTTACATTGTTCAGAGATCAAATAGAGAAACCGTTTCTCAAAATCTCAAATTTTTGGTAATTTTCGTAACACATCGTATTTATATATACTCTTAATTATGTTTTGATTTAGAACGACATTCGATCGCTACTTACTACAATCCATTTTTATCAATTATGCTAGATCTTTTCGGGAAAACGTAAATTATTATACAGCGTTGGGGTCAGCGACAGATAAAGACATTCACTAAATGACTTTACTCCTAAAATGGTAATTGTGGTAATGGTTAATGGGGATGTACACGATTTAAAAAACAATGAATTACAGTTTGTATTACCGACTGAGATCGATTCGCATCGTCTTAAGTATAAAATTGTAATCATGATACAGCAGAATCAATGGCGAAGCAGACGAATTAAAACACAGATTATTTTCATTCAACCAATAAAAAATCATATAATAATATTTCATTCTTCTATTCTCGCAGTTGCAATAATAACTGAATTAATATTAATTCAGTCTTGTCTAGGTCAACTATTAGTTTAAAATAAACATCGGGGCAACTTTATCATGACATATATACTTGTAGTTTCACCCTCATTCGTCACAAGAAAAGTTTAACAAATTCCAGTAAAAGGCTGAATATCGTATCGTTTGACCGACTATGCATATGATACGATACTCCATGACGACCCTTCGTTTCATCCTGGATTCCTGGAAACTCGTTGCTGGCCGTCGGTCTTTTGGAGCCTGCATCGCGAAAGTTGGATCCTCTTCACCATCTCGACCGACACTTGGTGAGAGCGACGCGGCGAGGATGAGAGGCCACGACGCAAAGGATCGATCGATCGCAATGTTGTAGCTCGTCCGGCGGCTCCAGTACGGAGATTTACGATCGAGCTCTCAAGGAAAAGAGAGAAGAACACCGCCTGTAACCCTCGTGGCTTACGGATAAGACCGGGGCGGTACACCGCAACCGTCCGTGCTGCCCCGGGGCTCCGTGCACGATGCCATCAGCTAATTCGAAAATTTGCAGCACGGCTTTAACGCTTTGATCGATACTCGTTAACGATACAGGTATATAAAGTTACATACTTAAGTTTCTTGCCCACGCTTACCTACGCGAGAAGTAAATAAATTCTCGCCTTTATGTACGTGCATAAGACTACATATGGTACATATATTCTGTAGATGCAGCAAGTGAGAGGCGTCTTAAGGCGCGATCCCGCGAGTCGAATGTCGAAGCAGTTCCAAGAGGGTAGAGAGGGAATCCTGTACGACACGGTATGACCTGTACATATACTGTAAACTGTAATGTAACTCTTGCGGCGTTGCTGTGCTTCCGTGTGCGAGGAACGTTAGGAGCCAAACTGCCGTCTGCTTATTTACGATACAACGTCGTGTTCGCGCCACCGAGACTACTAGCTGGTTTCCTGAACTTTGCCAAGCTCGCTCGAGCGCACGCGAGAATAAATACTATTCGTTGTTCGGCGGTCGTGGAACCGCTTGGGCATCGGTATGGACTGTACAAACACGCTGAGATTGTAGCATCGCATTCGCTAGCCCAGCCTAATTATATGTTACCTACCGCGCCATCCTAACCATCTGTATTTATAATTATAGACTTTCCGACTCATTATGCATGAAAATTATAACTAAAACGAAAAGAAAAGCAGACAATTAAAGAGCTTAGAACGTTAATTATTAGTTACACGGTAAGTTAAAAAAATTACTGCTGCAGAGTTTAAGGAAAAAATTCGACAACGATTAATGTCGGCTGTGTAATACAAATATGCGTCCTTAAACTAGAATGACATTGATATAACAATTTTTACTATAACGAATTATATATAATATTTTTTAACAATTTATTCCACGACTCGAAAAAAAAAAAAACAATCTGCAGAGTCAATCGAATATTAATATGTGATTGCTCCTTTTTATTTAACTATACTTTATGAATTCACGGATAGATATTTATCTTTAACAATAATTTCTTAACGTTATAACCATTTGTTAAGAAATAGACATCCAAAGTTGTCATTTAAATATAATATTTTCACTTTACGGATAATCAAAATATAAAATATAATCTGGTGACTTCGTACCAACGTCTTTCATAAAAAATTAGTAGCAACAATTTAGAAAATTTAACATTTGTACGAAAAAAAACAAAGGTTTTTTCTAAAGGAATTCTACTTCTAAACGAATTTTGAATTAAATAATATTTGTTAAGATTGAATAAAACATTAATATGGGTGCATTAGTCATTTTTGACTCGGGTTAACTAAAATTTTCTGCAGGGCCGAACTAATATTAAGCGCTGCTAGATATTCAATTTAGTAGAAATCGATACAAAATTTCGGATTTTATACGAACGACCTCTACTTTCAAAACGTTTGACAAAAAGAACTAAAAATTTAGCCACGTACGTAACAATGTTTAGGGATATTTGATACCAAATTTGGTAAAAATCGATGCAGGCATTCGAATTTTATAAAACATTAAATTTTTATATTCACGTTTGTCGAAGAAAAGATAAAATACCTGCACAACTCATAATTGACTTTGGCAATTGATCTAAAATTTTTCAAGACAATAATACCGATCAGTTCTCATTATTGGTTACTATTGTCACTAAAAAATATTTTTTTAATGAAATATTAAAGTACTTTGATTATTTTTCCATTACTCGATCATGAAAATTTCGTTGAACTTGAGTTTCTACAATTTTGTAAAACAAGTATAGCAAGCAGAATCTTGCACATTCCTTTATCATTGTTTTCTAACTTTGAACAAGCTTTCTTTATCAAGAAACCAATATGGAGGAATTAATGATGGTGGCTTTGTGAAAGATGGCACATAATACCGAAGCAATGTACAAGTTTCTACTTTGCATCCTTTTTATTTTCATTCTTCTGGCGACGAAACTATCAATTCTAAATAACTATATTATGTGAACATAGTGTCGAGAGTACATCGTTGATATAGCTGAGAAATCCGGCGAAGCGAGGATGAGGAGGATATCTTACCTGCATTTTTTTATATTCCGGTATAACTGACGAAACGAAGGTGACGGTTAGCAACTACGTGGCCCAAGACTCGAAGCATCGAGAGGATGAAGTCTAGCTTCTTGCGTTCGGAACGAAAACGACGAGTTTTGAAATTACGGGGGTGATCCGTCGGTAATAGACTCTCCCGTTGGCCGACTTATAGGATTTTCTTAAAGCGCAGGCAAGATAGGAGTATTAAAGGAAGGTCTCCCAACGGTTATAGTACTTTCCGGTACGGTTAGGCAGCCAGTTGCCCTACCTCAACCCAGCTCTCACTTCTTTCTATATCCTCTTATGCTACTACGCCATAGTATACGTAAACTACACTATATATACTATAACTATGTACGAGCGTTACTTTTATTTTCATCCATGTACTCTTCCACTAGCACTTTACGATAAAGTACAAATTATTTCCTTGAGTGACTTTATTTATCTATCCAAAAACTTTGTTTGTTTCAGATTTAATTCGTCATTTTCTTCTAACTCATAAAAACGTAATATTTTATGAGTACCAAAACATCGAAGCTGAGAGGTTGATGTTAGTAGCCGAGAAGAAAAGACAAAAAAATGGTAAATAATAATTCGATAAATATTGCGATTGATCCAATATAATTTTTTTTTTTTTTTGTAAAAGAGTAGTTAGATCGATCAAATGTTTATTGAGACCACAAAATTGTTCTCTCGTTGTACACATCGACTGTTTGTTACTAAATCACGAGAGCTAGAATTGGTAAATAATCGCACTGCTGAGATGAAAAATCTCGTTGTGGATTTCGCCTACCACGTACACTTTCATGATTTAAATAGACACGTGCTTTTATACCTCAATCAATGAAGGAAAATTAAGAGAAGGCACTGTATAGTTTACCGAGTATCTATATGTGGTTGGGTAAGCCAGGACCGCCGCCTCTGGGGACAGACGGGTCTTTGCAATCTCTGCTTAATTAAGTGATTAGAGATATTGGCACCAAAGCTGCGGTAGAGGAATGGGAGAGAGACTGAGGGAAACGAGTTAGTGCGCGAGAGAGAAGCGTCCGTCACATGAGTGAATTATAGAGAGATGGACGTCGAAAGCCATTTGTTTGATGAATCTCACAAACTAAATGATCAATCATTTTCATATTTAAACAGAAACTGTATTGAAATGTATTTTTCAATCTTCTAGATTTTTATTCAGTTCAAACTCCAATTGATAGAGAAAATCATTTCTTTCTATCGTCGTGGGCCAGTTTCCTAAACTTCTTACGTACAATTGCGTAACTGTTAAGCACACTAGAAACCTAAAACGTTAAACATTTTACAAAAACCCTCGAAACCGTTCAATTCATTTGGTATTATTTTACACAGTTGATGAATTAACCTCTAATGTATGTTGTAGGATGTTGATGTGTCCATTTGGGCTTTCTCACGTATCTCGAACGGTATAAAAAACCGGGAGCTCCCAGAGGAGACAGAATAATCAAGGGATGGTGATGGGCTCCTAGGAGGGCTTTGAGTATATGTGTGAGTGTCAGTGTGTCAATGTGAGTGTCTGTGAAAGTTTATTTTTATGGTATAGAGTGTGACATGGTCACCTGCGTCTCCCAGCGAAGCTGACAACGCGAGCTATCCTGACTAAACGCTGGAATATTCCCCGTCGTCCATCATATCAAACACAACATCGCCACAGCACTATCGCCTGCAAGCCGAAGGAAAATATTAATAAGGATACCTGCACCATTCACCCTACTCACCTGGACCTGATAGCTCGACTACTCGACTTTGGAGGTTAACTCGGATGGTTGTCGTGGCATCCCACCCACGGCCAAAACGGCGACTATGGATTCACCACCAATCCCGAGTGAATGAGAAAACATCCCTGAATGCCACCACCACTCTCGACACCGCAACTGACACACACGGGACCGATCAATCCACGAAAAGCCGACTCGACGGCTTCCAATTGCAACCAATATACACGGCACTAGGAGGTGCTAGGAGGCCACCGAGTCGGCCGAGTCGATCTACGCACAGTACTGCAGTGAAAACCGCCAGAGGCGCCCGCTAACGGAGGTGGACGAGAGCCGAAACAATAAATCGATGCGGGCGGAAGTGGCCATCATTATTCACTTACCGGACAACAGGCGTAGAACAGACACGCGTTTCTGACGCTGAGTAGGGTAAGTCAGTAAGAGTCAGGCAAACGGAAAGACACGTGCGAACGCCGATACGAAGAAAAGGAGTCGTTATAACCCCGCAGGAGCGTGTGAAAGTGTGAACGAATGAGTAAAGAACTGATAATCTCCCCCGAGTCCCGTGTCGCTTGACCGACGACCATTACGCATGAGGCAAGCGGCCGAGTGTGTAACGAAATAGTAGAATCGCCCCAAGTATGGTGTCTCGTAAGAATCCCCCCGCCCGGGCTATGGCAGCACATTTTTAATTAAGTAGCGTCGAGTATAGAACGTGTAAAATTATTTAGAGCTTGAGTTTTTCGCAAATCTCCTTCCTGCGAATCTCGTTCCTGCGAATCTCTCCCCCCCCCCCCCCCCTTTTCCTCATCAACAGCGACTGGGCTAGTCGAACATGGAGAATTGTATTGGAGTCTGTAAAGCAATGGTGTCGACGCCGTATAGCGACTCGCGTCCGTATAAGTGAATTTTTGTGTATCACATACTATGTGAATCCTCGCATAACTGTTATTATATCGCAATTAAAAATGGGGGAGTACCCCCCCCCCCCCCCTAGTCCTAAAAACGAGGAATCTAAATTGTAATTATTTTATGCTGGCTCACTCTTATTATTTCGTGCCGATATCGCAACTGTTCTTTCGTAATGGTCAGTTGCTATTATTTTGTACTGGTTTGGTTCTATTATTTTCAGCATAGGCCACCTGTCCTCTTTTTTATGAATGCAAGGTCATTGGAGTAAGCTATAGCCACACACATTGTGTTCTTGTAGTTCTGTGATCCATAGCCCCCCCCCCGCGATTTTCCCTGTTTTCTACTGTGACCGTTTGCAATTAACTTCGAGTCTCTTATCTCCACTGATCGTTGCCACTTTTATTTTCATTCGATTTTTCTTATTGACCCTTATTCTATAAAAAATATTAATGAAAACGTGACTTGCACGTTTAATGTAACGGTGAATATACTCCAACAATTGAATTATATAATTTATAATAAAATTAATCATTACGACTTGATGCAATTTTCTCCAAATTTTTCAGCATTTTTTATTTATTGTAAGTATTCATTTCATCGATGTTGATTTCATATTATTCAAAAACAATATTCAGCTTTGAGGTATGAGATATCGAGCGCTAATCTCGAGATTCAAGACTCCACGGCAATGAGATAGAGACGAGATCAAAGCTCGCCTGTCAACTTCAAAAACTGAGAAGACATTTCGTTATATTGTCAAACTTCGAGAAGTGAGTCTCGAATTTTTCTCGTCTTGTTCTTGATCGTCGAATTACTAATGGAATGAGTGTATGAAAGAATGGTATACGAAGCGTTATATAGAAGAGTATATGCAAACTTCGCCTAAAGAAAAAAGTAGTTGGGAAAACTAATAAATGGGTTTCGTCAACCAACCGGAATAGTTGGTATAGCGCCAACTACTCGGTTAGTTAAAGGAACTACAATGTTATACGTAGAATACCGGTAGTAACAGTTATCAACTGAGATTACAAGCTAAACTTACAGGTTGGTTGATGCAACTAATCAGTTACGTAAGATTTTGGATGTGAAATTAGATCGTGAATTTAGAATGACGAGAGTGGTACGATACTTCGACAATTGAAGATAATCTATTCACGATATTTTACTATTTACGGACGGTAAGTCCGCTCAATATATCTGACGATAAAATTCCACGTTGTTTGGAGCGCTCATATCCATTTATCTGCAGTTATCGCATCAACCAATGACGTTGTTTCCTTCTGTGAAGAGTTAACCGATAACAATCGTTTGGTTATGGGAGGAAAATAATTAGTAATGGAACTCGTAGGTTGCCGGTATCATCCAAATGTTTGTCGTAATAAATGCCGACGTTAATTGCGTCACCTTATACCTCGTGGTGATGACGGAACTCCGATTTTCCGTTAACGAATGAAAAATAGTTGAGAATACTTTTTCGATTTGGTTTCTGTAACTAGTTTATGCTGAAAATGGTTCAACATTTTTCTTTATTCCGCGGTTATGTGGATGATTGACAAGTGTTTATCGAGATAATAGAATATTCATATATATAAAGCCGAATATAGTTGAACAATGAAGCTCTAGTCTATGATCCGAAGGATACGCACATCCACGATGTAAAATCGTCGGGAGTGAGATGTAATTTTAACTCCAAGACCAAATAGCACGTACGCCTTCTCTCCCCTTGGAATATTTGAATGTCGAGGGAGAGAAGGTAGTACAATACCGAGGCTAAGTCAATTTTGCACTACGTTTTCCAAACCTAATTCAGTTTCCCGCTCTGTTTCCTGGTTAGAGAAAAGCTTGGGCGTAACAGGGACAGAGGATGAGCTCGTTTCACGGTCGCACGATCATGTTATCGAGGAAGAGCGGTCGAGAAACTTACCGGCGTGCTAGATTTCCGAGATTAGAGAGAAGAACAACCAGCGCAGACACACCCTTACCTTTCGGTTATCTTTCTTTCTCTCCTCCCTTGCATTGCTGTCTATCGTTGCTGACCTCCGATAAACTGACCATCGCTCGCAATCCAAAGTCGATTCTCGATTCTTTTTACTATAGCTCGGTCCACTGGTTTTCGCGTGAGTGTCTGTGTATGGCTTCGTGTTGAATCCAGGCAAAGGGATCCTAACGGGTGTCACAGAATTTTTCAACAAGTACCCTATACATCATCTCGTGCAAAAAAAAATCGACGAGGGCCCTACTTATCCGATGCTACTTTTAATACTTCATTTACCAAGAGGGATATTATATATCGAGCTTTAGTATTCATATAGCGAATGATGGTGCTTGTGCTCGATAAACTTCGTTTATCGAGAAAAACCGAGGATACAAGGGTGCGAGCAAGATAGTACGAGGGGTAGTAACCAGACCCCATGAACTTTGACGGTGTCCTCTCGAGTGCGAATAACAGTGTAATCTGATTGTCAGAAAAATCAGCGAGTGCTGTTCGAGGAGCGTGTATATGATGAAGAGGAGGAGGAGAAGAAAAAAAACGTACGGGCAAAGAAAGGAGACGTGCGCGTCATAGAATATCGAAGGAAATATAAAGAGTGAAGAAGGGGCCTCCGGATATAGATGAAATAAAAGAGAGAGAAGAAAATGTGTACGTGTATGACGGCTTCTGAGCTTTTCCTGACTGTGTACGTCCTTGCATGCGTATGTTCTAGTACCCGTCTCGCACTCTCTCTCTCTCTCTCTCTCTCTCTCTCTCTCTCTCTCTCTCTCTCTCTCTCTCTCTCTCTCTCTCTCTCTCTCTCTCTCTCTCTCTCTTTCTCCCTCTCTCACTAACTCTCTTCCGGCCCTTGTAGCTCCCAGTGGCTTTATGTGAATGGGCCGTGTGTGTGTGAAAGCGTCGCGGAAAGTCGCGCAGGTGTCACTTGATTTATCGGGGCGACAGCTTCCAACGACGACGGGCATCCCGAAATGGCGTCCCCGAGACGTTAACCCAGACTCTACGAGACTTCTATTTCACGCAGAAATGCAGACGGTACTCGCCGACGACCAGAAGCTCATAGCCCCCTCCGGGCTAGAGTTTCTGCGCTATGTACACACAGTGACGTACACAGACAGAGCCACGTACGACCGTACGAAGATTATGTCTATAGAAAGTGACGTGAAAAGACAAATTCTAATACTCGTGATGCTCTAGACAGAAAAGTAGATACACGTATAATGCAGTGATAGACGAGTTTCAATTTCGAACTATTTACGCATCGACTGTAGAACGTGAAACTCGATGGTTAAAATCGAGGTATATATAGAGACATTGAAGTACAGATGGCAAAGGATCAAGTGTGATGTTTCAATGAAAAAGGCTCTAGGGTGGTTGAGCAATGGCGAATCGTTTTGTGAACGAATGGCCTGATGTGGTCTACCTATTGCCGCTCGTGTGTACACAGGGGTTGAATGATATAAAGGGGAAACGCGGACGCGGTCTGGTTCGCTATCGGACGAGCTCTCATGATACACTCATATACAGATCTATTTTGTAACGATCTGCGCTTCCTCCACGAGCGGCCATAGCTATACTAATACAACCTCACCTCCCAACGTATAACACAAGCAATACGCCTTTATTCAAATATATGTGCAATAAGATCCGGATGATGGTATTTTTTTTGTTGACCGGTGTTAGTTTGTACTCTGGAATCGTAGGTCAGTTCCGCCTCCTGGACGAAAATTTATGTCGATGAAACGTATGGAAACCGGATATATAAAATATAAAAGATTTTTCTACCTAAAATTCATGCTCCATACAATTTTTCTATATGTTATACGTTTCATATATAAACTATCCCTTCGTCCATTCGTTACGATCATTAACTCAATTTCCTTTTGTCCAGAAACATCCTAAACCCTTGAAACAATAGGTAAAAAGTTATTGATACCGATTCGACGAAATGGAATAGGATGGATGAAAGGAAGGGTGTGTCACATCACCTTAAAGCGAAGCAAAAGATTCATTCCACTTCGTACCACGAGACACCTGTTGTTTTCTCTCTTTCACTCACGCGATATTAATGATGCTGTGTCACTCACACATCGGTAAAGCGAAGCGAGTCTTTCGCCTCGCCTCAAGATCAATGGTATATCAAATAAATTGATTCCCTTTTAACGAATTCTATAAAAGGCTTTATGAAGCGTTCTTAAATTTTATTATATTCGACAATAGAAAATATCTGTTTAGCTTCGTAGCGCTTTTACATTAAATTGAAATCAAAATTTAACTTACCCAACGATAACTCCTTTGATATATTCTCACGGTATACTGTTAAAAAAAAATTGAAAGGAGAAAATCTCTATCTATGAAACCGCAATCGTTATAAATTACCGAAAGAAATGAATTTCTGTCTTTTTTTTAGCAGAGTATAGATGGAAATAAAGTTGCTATAAGGTTTCTTCGTGTATTGGATTCTCGTGAAACAGGGAAGGCCCTCGTGCTCTCTGTACCAACACCCCCGCAATACCGTGGCGCCATCGCCGACATCACTACCACCCCCCCCCCCCTGAACAAACGTGAATAAATATTCCATTCGACCACTCTCCGCTCTCTTCTGGATTCTCGCCTGCTCGCAAAAACTCACTGACTCGCCCCCAGGCTGCGGCACGCATGCACGCTCGATGAATAGATGAAATAAATTATGCACCCTGACACTTTGCACTTGGCTGCTATCCTCTACTACGCACTGAATGTACCAGTGTATGCACAGGACGAGATACATCGCTCATATATACAGACACAAAATACACGAGAAATTTACGCATCGGAACGCCAAGCTGGTAATTCGAACTAGCGTGTACGATGCGTTTAATGTAATGCGTCTCGTTGTTGTCCTTGGATCATCCATAAAGGTGGTATATTTTGGGGGATGTAGAAATTGTTCTCATTCGGAGACCCTTTACGTGTCTCGCATATATGACCATAGAGTCAAAAATGGCGAATATTCCCTAGATGGTACTGTGCCTCCTTATAAAGGGTGATTTTTTTGAGGTTAGGATTTTCATGCATTAGTATTTGACAGATCACGCGGGATTTCAGACAAGGTGTCAAAGAGAAAGATGCTCAGTATGCTTTGACATTTCATAATGAATAGACTTACTAACGAGCAACGCTTGCAAATAATTGAATTTTATTACAAAAATCAGTGTTCGGTTCGAAAAGTGTTTCGCGATTTACGTCCGATTTATGGTCTACATAATCGACCAAGTGAGCAAACAATTAATGCGATTGTGACCAAGTTTCGCACTCAGTTTACTTTATTGGACATTAAACCAACCACACGAATGCGTACAGTGCGTACAGAAGAGAATATTGCGTCTGTTTCTGAGAGTGTTGCTGAAGACCGTGAAATGTCGATTCGTCGCCGTTCGCAGCAATTGGGTTTGTGTTATTCGACGACATGGAAGATTTTACGCAAAGATCTTGGTGTAAAACCGTATAAAATACAGCTCCTGCAACAACTGAAGCCGAACGATCTGCCACAACGTCGAATTTTCAGTGAATGGGCCCTAGAAAAGTTGGCAGAAAATCCGCTTTTTTATCGACAAATTTTGTTCAGCGATGAGGCTCATTTCTGGTTGAATGGCTACGTAAATAAGCAAAATTGCCGCATTTGGAGTGAAGAGCAACCAGAAGCCGTTCAAGAACTGCCCATGCATCCCGAAAAATGCACTGTTTGGTGTGGTTTGTACGCTGGTGGAATCATTGGACCGTATTTTTTCAAAGATGCTGTTGGACGCAACGTTACGGTGAATGGCGATCGCTATCGTTCGATGCTAACAAACTTTTTGTTGCCAAAAATGGAAGAACTGAACTTAGTTGACATGTGGTTTCAACAAGATGGCGCTACATGCCACACAGCTCGCGATTCTATGGCCATTTTGAGCGAAAACTTCGGAGAACAATTCATCTCAAGAAATGGCCCGGTAAGTTGGCCACCAAGATCATGCGATTTGACGCCATTAGACTATTTTTTGTGGGGCTACGTCAAGTCTAAAGTCTACAGAAATAAGCCAGCAACTATTCCAGTTTTGGAAGACAACATTTCCGAAGAAATTCGGGCTATTCCGGCCCAAATGCTCGAAAAAGTTGCCCAAAATTGGACTTTCCGAATGGACCACCTAAGACGCAGCCGCGGTCAACATTTAAATGAAATTATCTTCAAAAAGTAAATGTCATGGACCAATCTAACGTTTCAAATAAAGAACCGATGAGATTTTGCAAATTTTATGCGTTTTTTTTTAAAAAAAAGTTCTCAAGCTCTTAAAAAATCACCCTTTACATCTTAATGTAAAACTCAAAAATTCTTAGTGAAACGCTAGTAAAAAAAAATACAATTGGCGTCATCCGCAACACATGGATTTTTAAAAAATCCGTTCGACAAAAGTGAAAATATTCAGTTGTCACGATAGACAAATACTCCGCGTATAAAATCTGTAGAATTATCAAACGCTGCACATTATCTACTCCGGACTACATGAATTTGTTTTACACGAATACATGTTCAGATGTTAAAGTTATTGAAATATATATTCTTTTAATTCATACAGATATATCAATTGTGGAAGCTTACGAAGAGAATTTTTTTTAACAAATTGCTCTCGTGAAAATTGCGATTTCACCGGTAGAAAAATTGTAACAGGCAGAAATGTTTTAGTGAATCATATTCGCCATTTTTGCTCTATGCATACATTCAGAAATAGCGGTGAAAAAGAAAAGATATGATTTTAGGCGCGCCAAGGGTAGCTCACGTTCACATCCCTGATTCACGCTCTTTTTCGTAGGCGTCAGCTCGAGATCGTGCAGAAAGCAATTCGTGCGCTCGTAAAACGTAGATAAAATAAGTAAAATAGTATATATACCAGGCTGGATATGTAAAATTTTCGAGAGAATATAAAGGGCCGAGGCGCAGCCGGCTCGCGGACTATCGGTACGACCCACTTTTCTCCCAGGTCGCTTACTCGCTTGTAAGCAATTTGTAAACGCTCCGAGTTTTGAGATCGTATATTGTGCTATACACGAGGAGGCGAACCATGGGGATGAGGAAATTGTGAGATTGAAGAACTTGGCGGTAGTCTCGAGTTAGGGCAAGCCGAGGGGTGATTAAATGCCGGCCACACGCAAACTCCTAATTATGGACGAAAGCGAGCAGGACGGGTGTGGTCGCTTAAATATCCCTATACCTCGGCTTCTGTTACACTCGTTTCAAATTCAATGCCTCGTACGTAGGTACACACAGTGACAAGTATTCCATTACAAAGACAGCGTCCATTAGAAATTTACACCGTTAAACATTTTTTTTACGAAGATTTTAGCTTCCTGATAGAAGAAAAGATTTGTTTTCGTTAAAAAATGTTTTTTTTTTGTTGGCACTTCAATTTCAAACTTAACATTTTTTGAAACGTTTATAACTCAATAATCGTTAGAGTAATTGGGCTTAGATTTGTTACTGAAATTATGGTAATTTTCGACAAAATGTCAAAATATTAAGATTATAAGATCTTGTGATTTTTTTTAAATTGCACGATCGCTCTAAATTCCATAAAACTTCACATATTGGTCTAAACAGTTCGTCATAATTATAGTAACGTTCTAAGCCGTTTAGTATTAAATTTGGGAAAAAATCATACAAAATATTTGGATGAAATCTTGAATTTTTCAAAAAGATCGCAAAATTTGGACTGGCGAACCAAAACATGTTACACTAATGGAATATTATCCAATGGTATTTGTAACATACTTTTGTTAAATTCAATAAACTGCTTCAGATTCTAAGAGATTATGAATTTTTCAATTCTTCAACGTTCCAATTTTTGAAATATTCTGAGGCAACAAATTGACAATTTGTACCCATACTTGATAGCGTTCAAAGATTTTTGGCCCGAAATTTAGCTAAAATTGCTAAAGAAGTTCGAATTTAACAACAGATTGAATTTCTAATTTCGATATTGATATTGTTCGCAATAATGAAAAACCAGTAAATTGAGAATTACAACTTTAGTAATCAAACTTAATTTTGTCATACAACTAAAGCAGTCGGTGTACTTGACCTAATGCAATATTTATGAAAATATATTGGAACGATAATATTTCATAGAATTTAGAAAATTATTTTTTAATTAGAATATGTGTGCGCTTCATCGTCGTCGGTGTGGACTTCTCAGTATATTTAATGATCGATTGTTCTTAGACTCTAAATTAAAAATTATTAAGAACAACTGGTATATAAAACGTATAATCAAGGATGCAAGGCGTAACCTTGCAAGTTGTTTCCTCATTATTTCATACCGATACTTCCTCTGTGACGAACTCAAGATTAATGAGTAATAATACCTCGTAGAGGTTGTTTGATAAGGTGTAAAGTAATGAAGAATCAATTTTCAATGTAAAGGGTGATTTTTTAAGAGCTTGAGAACTTTTTTTAAAAAAAAAACGCATAAAATTTGCAAAATCTCATCGGTTCTTTATTTGAAACGTTAGATTGGTCCATGACATTTACTTTTTGAAGATAATTTCATTTAAATGTTGACCGCGGCTGCGTCTTAGGTGGTCCATTCGGAAAGTCCGCTTTTTTATCGACAAATTTTGTTCAGCGATGAGGCTCATTTCTGGTTGAATGGCTACGTAAATAGGCAAAATTGCCGCATTTGGAGTGAAGAGCAACCAGAAGCCGTTCAAGAACTGCCCATGCATCCCGAAAAATGCACTGTTTGGTGTGGTTTGTACGCTGGTGGAATCATTGGACCGTATTTTTTCAAAGATGCTGTTGGACGCAACGTTACGGTGAATGGCGATCGCTATCGTTCGATGCTAACAAACTTTTTGTTGCCAAAAATGGAAGAACTGAACTTAGTTGACATGTGGTTTCAACAAGATGGCGCTACATGCCACACAGCTCGCGATTCTATGGCCATTTTGAGCGAAAACTTCGGAGAACAATTCATCTCAAGAAATGGCCCGGTAAGTTGGCCACCAAGATCATGCGATTTGACGCCTTTAGACTATTTTTTGTGGGGCTACGTCAAGTCTAAAGTCTACAGAAATAAGCCAGCAACTATTCCAGTTTTGGAAGACAACATTTCCGAAGAAATTCGGGCTATTCCGGCCGAAATGCTCGAAAAAGTTGCCCAAAATTGGACTTTCCGAATGGACCACCTAAGACGCAGCCGCGGTCAACATTTAAATGAAATTATCTTCAAAAAGTAAATGTCATGGACCAATCTAACGTTTCAAATAAAGAACCGATGAGATTTTGCAAATTTTATGCGTTTTTTTTTAAAAAAAAGTTCTCAAGCTCTTAAAAAATCACCCTTTACTACC